>CM038051.1:192138587-192263587 GCA_021397845.1 Areca catechu
GAAAAATTTTTAAAATTTAATAAAAATATTATAAAATTATAAAATTTATTATATGTACTGAGTTTTTTTTATTATTTTTGAGTACTATGTTTTTATAGATTTTATGAGACCTATTCAATCATTATTCAAAGAACCAACCCAGTTTTGGGCGAACTCAGATTCAACCAAATATTCTGCTACTTCAAGCCAGCCCAATTTTTGGTCCAAAGGGTTAAATTCAAGCTAGCCCAATCAGGTCCGGGTCGAGCTTGAACCTGGGCTTGGGCCAACTTTTTTTAAAAGTTTGGACTTAAGCTAAGGATGGAATAGGTATATGGCCCCACCCAATTCCAGCCCTAGCTTGGCATAGTGATTGACGGTATTTTTAATTGGTCTTCTGGACTGATTTGAGAAGGTCATACTTAGTGGGCCTATAATTCCAACCCAATTAAATTTTGGACCTGAATTGAAATTAGGATTGGTCTAACCCAACAATCATGTTCACAGATTGATGCCAACCCTGCAGCCCATTATCCAATACTTGGAGACTAAGTCACTTAACCCATAGCTTAGAAGAGGAAGTCTTTGAACACCATGCCCGAATAAAAAACAAAAATACATTACATAATTTAATTAAATCATGTATATCCTATTTTTTAATATACATTTAATGCTTGCAACTTTTATTTTTTATTAAAAATTTTGAATGATTAAAATATTCTTTTCTTTAAAAAAATTATAATATTTCTTAGCTTAAAAATTATAACATTTCTTGGCTTGCATTATGACATCTCTTGACTTAAATAATGACACTCATGTATCATAAAGCTGAGAGGTATTTTTGTCATTGAAAAAAAGTTCAAAAATTTTTTCATGATGAAAATACCCTCAATCTTATGACATCCAGCAAACTATCTCATTCACAAATAATGACATTATGGGAATGTATTTTTATCATTCAATCATGCATTTAATGCATGTAGTTTTTTTTTCGTTTAAATTTTTGAATGATAAAAATATCTTTTTTTTATGATATTCCTTTATAAACAAAGTATCATCGTGTTCATAGGATGTCATAAGATCGAAGGTATTTTTTTTATTGAAAAATTTTTATATTTTTTTCAATAACGAAAATGCCCTTCAGCCTTAAAACATAGATATCATAATCCAAGTTAGTGGACGTCATAATGCAAACTAAGAGATCTCATGATTTTTTTGTGAAAGAGATATTTTTGTTATTTAAAATTTTTAATAAAAAAAGTAAAACTACAAGTATTAAATATATGTTAAAAAATAAAATTTATATGATCCTTATATAGATCAATCATATTTGATAGTATATTTTTTCTACGTCACCTTTGGTAAACAAAGAATTACTCTAGTTGCAATATTAAAAAATCATGGGATCTTGGGCCTGGCCAACCGGTTTGCCCACCGTCTGCATTGAACATCATGTTAATTCTAATGCAGTTGTGTCTTTAACCTTATAATATTCGATCCTAGGCCTTCAAGAATGGATAATAACTAAAAGGTTCGGTCGAAGACATTCATATTTTATACTTAGAGATAAAATTATTGGATTTATGAGTGTTAAGTTATCACTACAAAAAATTATTTGCCAAGAATATTTTTTTTATTCACGAAAAGAAAAAGTTGACGGATTTGGAATATGACCAAATATAGTTCCAGTCTCAATCAAAAATAATAACAACCAAAAATCATTGAATGTTGCTTTCAAGCTTGTCCAGGTGCCCATCCATTGCCTTCTCTTAGTCATCACAGAAAAAGTATGTTCCCTCTTTTACTCCTGCCCTGTCAAGAATTCACGTACCCAGGGTAAATTAGCAGACAAAGGTAGGCTACAGTGCCAATCCTCAGAAAATTTTTGGGCCAAGCATTTCCATTCTTTTTCCTCCTTTCTTTGAAAAAGCCTATGTGCCTGCATGCGGTGCAATAAATCCAACATGGCCTATAGCATATTTTTTATTGATCTAAATATATTCACGGTGGCATGACATGATGGAAGCTGAGCGTGATTAGCATTAATTACCATTTAGTTTTTATTTAAAATTTTCGTCCATATCAAAATATCCTTCCCTCAAATCTTTTGTTTCCGTCATATTGCTCGAACTAGGATGTCGTAGCTTTTAAACTAGGATGTCGTAGCTTTTGAATTAGAATGTTGTAATATTGTTTCATATTTTCTGCATGGTTGTCGTAGGTTTTGAACTAGGATATCGTAGGTTTTGAACTAGGATGTCATAATACTGTTTCAGGTCATTTTTGAACTAGCATGTTGTAGGTTTTGAACTAGGATGTCATAGCTTTTGAACTAGGATGTCGTAATACTATTTCATATTTTCTGCATGGTTATTATTTTTGAACTAGGATGTCGTAGCTTTTGAACGAGGGTGTCGTAGCTTTTGAACTATGGTGTCGTAATACTGTTTCATGTCATTTTTGAACTATGATGTTATAGATTTTGAACTAGGATGTCGTAGCTTTTGAATTAGGATATCGTAATACTGTTTCAGAGTATTTTGATCTACACGAAAATTTTAAATAAAAACTGAACGGTAACTAATCAGCTCCCGTCCCGTCACACCACCGTGGATATATTTGAACCAATAAAAAAATACGATGCAGATCATGTTGGATTTACTGCACCGCACATGGTGCACAAAGAATAACTCCCTTCTTTCGGTACATACTACCATTGTTAGGCCATATAACATTATTTGAATTAATATATAATATTAAATCATATATTTATAGCATCAGTTGAAACTTAAGTGCTACCAAAATCCTAAGAATATATTTAATTGGAAAGAGTTTGGATTCTGAATAGAAACGAGAATAAACGGCATCTATTTCTTTCCAGAGAGGTATAAAAATATTTTAATTCTTAAAATTTAATTTTTACTCTGCTTTAATATTTAAATTTTATTTTGATTTTGATTTCAATCCTGAAGTAAATATATCAAATAATATATGATCATTTTTATATTAATTATCATTCCAATCCATTTTTATCCTAATTTCAAACTCAATATTAATTATAAACTAAATGCACTTTAATTTTATTAACAATTGCATCAAATCAAATAAAAAATGAAATGCGCAAAATCCTTCAGTGGACCTGAGGAATGATGAATCGATGGTTCGAGAGCTGATAAAGGGAAAGGAAAAATTTACATTCCTTGCAAAAATTGGGCTGGCAGTCTGGCACTGGATGGCGGGGCAGCAAGGCTTGGTCTCATCATTGGGTTTGATGAGAAGACCTTTGGAGATGTTTTTTTTTTTTTTCCAAGAAAAATGACAGCTCATGCCCCTCGGCAACCGCCCCCCGGATCCGAAGCTGAAGTCACGAAGGCCGACCGCGATGACTCGTCGCGACTCGCGGGTCATCACCCACTTGGTTGGATATTTTAGTTTAATTGGGGTTTTTTTTTTTTTTGATTGTTTCACTTTGCTCGTGTATGCTAGGTCTCGCACTGGAACTCCAACAAAGTTGTTATTAGCCATTATAATAGTTGTAACATCTACTAGTTTTTTCATAACTAAAATTTTTAATATAAAAAATAATACTGTTGTAGCACTATGTCACAAAATAACCAAAAAAAATATTATTTTTCAAATCACACTTTATTAAATATTTTTTTTAAGAAAGTACAAATTTTTTTGGAAAAAAAATTGCATGAGATAAAAATTTTTAAAAGTTAAAAATTTATCAATCAGATTTGACAATCTAGAAATAGCTTGGTGTTCAAGACTAAGATCACACCTGCTTATTGAGTGCTTGAGAGAGCTGTCTTTATGATCTTGGAGTATCACTGCTACGACACTGCTAGCATATCCCTTGAAGTCTCAAAACTTGGGACTCCAATGCTATCTCGACAGTAATTCGAAGTGTTATTTTTATTTCCTAGGAGCTCCCTTGTCTAGGATTTGTCAAAGTAAATTTTGATGGCAGTGTTTGTGATCCTATGGACGGTGCTGGATATGTTATCCATGATTCTAATGGTAGATTGCTGGTAGCCGGAGGCTCTTTTCTTCTTGAGTATTTTGTCTTAAAAGCTGAGCTCAAAGCCGCTTGGGCGGGCATTACTTGTGCTATGAAAGAACTGGCCAAGGGGTAACCAAGCACATCTCAACCCACACAACACACAACAGAAAATAAATTTAAATAAATTATAGAACACAAAAGAGAAATAATCAAGTAATAAAAAGTTGAAGAAAAAAAAAGCACACTAGATATACATGGTTTGGCCTACCAATCCTTGGCCTACATCTACAGGCAAGACCTCCTCGACATTCCTTTATTCAATCCATATAAAAGGTATAAAATTATTGGAAGAAAATACAAGAAAATCTCTTTTGTTACATAGGGCTCTCTATTTTTTATTTTTGTCTCTCACCTCTTTACAAGGCCTCTCTATTTTCTCCTCAGCTTATACCTCTCTCGCATCATAGGCTCCCTTTAAAAAATCACTGCAGAACTCTAAAAAGTCCCATAAGGATTCTCATACAAAGTCCTATTCGGACTCTACAAGGAAAGCCCAAACAGAAAACACCTCCCATGACAACCCACGTGCGCATGTGGGTTGGATGTGCGCGCATGGATTGGACATGCTTTCCTTACATAGCTCCAAGATTGAGAGAAGCTTTATCCCAATTTAATTTCTCTTGAGTTACTGACTTTGTCAATACATTTGCTGGATTTACATCAGTATGAATCTTTAATAGTAAGACTAGATCATTATCCACCACATCTCTCACAAAGAGATAGCAAATCTTGATATGTTTTATTCGAGAGTGAAATGCTAGATTTTTTATCAAATACAATGTACTTTGACTATCACAATTCACGCTCATCACATCTTGCTTTACCTTGAATTCTCCAAGAAGCCTCTTGAGCCAGATAGCTTCTTTACATGCATGTACCATTGCAATATACTCTGCCTCTATCATTGATAATGCCATCACTAACTGAAGTTAGATTCCCAACTAATAACACCATCATCCATGGAGAATATAAAACTCGTGGTAGATCTTCTCATGTCTCGATTTGCTACAAAATCAGAATCCACTATCCAATACACTCCAAACCTTCAAAACCATAACACTGTGAATGATTTGACATCCCCCTCATATACTAGAGGATCCACTTTACTACTTTCCAATGGTCACTACCTCGATTTATAATATATTGACTCACAACTTCCATTGCTTGTACAATGTCTAGTCTTATGCATACCATGACAAACATAAGGCTCTTTACTACTGATTGTTGCCGCTCTCATCGCCGCGCCCGTGCGTCGGATTCGTGGATCCTCCCTGACCGCCTGGCGAGGGAGCCTCCCTGACTGCGGCGAACCTGCAAGAAGGGGTTAGAAGACCCTGGCCGGGGATCCCGGTGAGGGAGCGTCGACGGTCAAGTCAGTAGACGACGAGAAGGAACAGACTCTCCAAGACGGACCCCCTAAAGGGTTCCAGACTTAGAGAGTTTACTAGTAAGAAAGGTGCTTTGGGGACCAGGAATTCGGCCGGGCCTCCTTGCCGAGCTCACGCCAAGCGATCCCCTCTCGAGACCTTGGATCTCACTCTCGGAGCGAGGCATTTTGCCGCTGCTTCTTCCTTGTCCCCAGGCTTGTTCGCTTACCTTGTCGTCCCCAGATTCCTTCCTTTTATCTCCTCCCGTCGTTCGCCTGTCTTCTCCTCCTGGGAGGCTCCCCTCCCCCGTCCCTTTCTCTTTCCCCTTTTCGGTGAGGAGGGCCAGGCGGCTTTCCGACCTCGTCCGCCGAGCCCAACAGGGAAAAGGCAAAGACAGAAAGGGGGGGCGGCGCTGGTAAGGCGGCCGTCAGACCTCGGGCCCAGTGAGAGCGCTCTCTTTCCCAAGTGTGGGTGACATCCGTCTATGGGGCCTGTTTTGTCAGAATCGTGCCTCTCGGCTGCGGGACCTGTCGGGCCGATGCAAATGGTGTTTCGCGTGCCGCCGCCATCCATACGGGGCACCGTCTGTGATGCGTACGGCCCGAGGGATGACCTCGGGGCCTGCGCCTCCTTCCCTGGGACCTTCTCCGTACGGGCGGCCTGACTTCAGCCGAGGTGGGCCCGTCTCCGGGGGCCACCTGGCGAAGGAGCGAAGGATCGGTCGACCTCGGCCTAGGTGGACCCCTCCTGGGTGGACACCTGGCGAGGTGGCAGGAGGTCGCCTGGCTCCGGCCGAGGTGGGCCCGTCTCCGGGGGCCACCTGGCAAAGGAGCGAAGGATCGGCCGACCTCGGCCTAGGTGGACCCCTCCTGGGTGGACACCTGGCGAGGTGGCAGGAGGTCGCCTGGCTTCGGCCGAGGCGGGCCCGTCTCCGGGGGCCACCTGGCGAAGGAGCGAAGAATCGGCCGACCTTGGCCTAGGTGGACCCCTCCTGGGTGGACACCTGGCGAGGTGGCAGGAGGTCGCCTGGCTTCGGCCGAGGTGGGCCCGTCTCCGGGGGCCACCTGGCGAAGGAGCGAAGGATCAGCCGACCTCGACCTAGGTGGATCCCTCCTGGGAGGACACCTGGCGAGGTGGCAGGAGGTCGCCTGGCTTCGGCCGAGGTGGGCCCGTCTCCGGGGCCCACCTGGCGGAGGAGCGAAGGATCGGCCGACCTCGGCCTAGGTGGACCCCTCCTGGGTGGACACCTGGCGAGGTGGCAGGAGGTCGCCTGGCTTCGACCGAGGTGGGCCCATCTCCGGGGGCCACTTGGCGGAGGAGCGAAGGATCGGCCGACCTCGGCCTAGGTGGACCCCTCCTGGGTGGACACCTGGCGAGGTGGCAGGAGGTCGCCTGGCTTCGGCCGAGGTGGGCCCGTCTCCGGGGGCCACCTGGCGAAGGAGCGAAGGATCAGCCGACCTCGGCCTAGGTGGACACCTGGCGAGGTGACAGGAGGTCGCCTGGCTTCGGCTGAGGTGGGCCCGTCTCCGGGGGCCACCTGGCGAAGGAGCGAAGGATCGGCCGACCTCGGCCTAGGCGGACCCCTCTTGGGTGGGCGCCAAGCGAGGTGGTAGAGGAGCCCCGAACCGAGCTCGACTTCGGCGAGAGCAGTTTGTCTAAGGAAGTCTTCTGGCGGAGTAGCCTTGCCGAGCTTGGCCTTGGAAATGTGGCGCTGACTCGGCCGGAGAAACCTCCACGTGGCTCGATCATATTTGGCGGTATCTAAGCCCGGCCACGTCATCGTTACGGCCGTAACAGTTGCCGCTCTCATCGCCGCGCCCGTGCATCGGATCCGTGGATCCTCCCTGACCGCCTGGCGAGGGAGCCTCCCTGACTGCGGCGAACCTGCAAGAAGGGGTTAGAAGACCCTGGCCGGGGATCCCGGCGAGGGAGCTCCGACGGTCAAGTCAGTAGACGACGAGAAGGAACAGACTCTCCAAGACGGACCCCCTAAAGGGTTCCAGACTTAGAGAGTTTACTAGTAAGAAAGGTGCTTTGGGGACCAGGAATTCGGCCGGGCCTCCTTGCCGAGCTCACGCCAAGCGATCCCCTCTCGAGACCTTGGATCTCACTCTCGGAGTGAGGCCTTTGAGGCCTTTTGCCGCTGCTTCTTCCTTGTCCCCAGGCTTGTTCGCTTACCTTGTCGTCCCCAGATTCCTTCCTTTTATCTCCTCCCGTCGTTCACCTGTCTTCTCCTCCTGGGAGGCTCCCCTCCCCCGTCCCTTTCTCTTTCCCCTTTTCGGTGAGGAGGGCCAGCGGCTTTCCGACCTCGTCCGCCGAGCCCAACAGGGAAAAGGCAAAGACAGAAAGGGGGGGCGGCGCTGGTAAGGCGGCCGGTCAGACCTCGGGCCCAGTGAGAGTGCTCTCTTTCTCAAGTGTGGGCGCCATCCGTCTATGGGGCCTGTTTTGTCAGAATCGCGCCTCTCGGCTGCGGGACCTGTCAGGCCGATGCAAACGGTGTTTCGCGTGCCACCGCCATTCGTACGGGGCACCGTTTGTGATGCGTACGGCCCGAGGGATGACCTTGGGGCCTGCGCCTCCTTCCCTGGGACCTTCTCCGTACGGGCGGCCTGACTTCGGCCGAGGTGGGCTCGTCTCCGGGGGCCACCTGGCGAAGGAGCGAAGGATCGGCTGACCTCGGCCTAGGTGGACCCCTCCTGGGTGGACACCTGGCGAGGTGGCAGGAGGTCGCCTGGCTCCGGCCGAGACGGGCCCGTCTCCGGGGGCCACCTGGCGAAGGAGCGAAGGATCGACCGACCTCGGCCTAGGTGGACCCCTCCTGGGTGGACACCTAGCGAGGTGGCAGGAGGATCGACCGACCTCGGCCTAGGTGGACCCCTCCTGGGTGGACACCTAGCGAGGTGGCAGGAGGTCGCCTGGCTTCGGCCGAGGTGGGCCCGTCTCCGGGGGCCACCTGGCGGAGGAGCGAAGGATCGGCCGACCTCGGCCTAGGTGGACCCCTCCTGGGTGGACACCTGGCGAGGTGGCAGGAGGTCGCCTGGCTTCGGCCGATGTGGGCCCGTCTCCGGGGGCCACCTGGTGGAGGAGCGAAGGATCGGCCGACCTCGGCCTAGGCGGACCCCTCCTGGGTGGGCGCCAAGCGAGGTGGTAGAGGAGCCCCGAACCGAGCTCGACTTCGGCGAGAGCAGTTTGTCTAAGGAAGTCGTCTGGCGGAGTAGCCTTGCCGAGCTCGGCCTTGGAAATGTGGCGCTGACTCGGCCGGAGAAACCTCCACGTGGCTCGATCATATTTGGCGGTATCTGAGCCCGGCCACGTCATCGTTACGGCCATAACAGTTGCCCCCCAGCCCGCCGTTCCGTTGGGGCGTCGTAGAACGGAATGTCGGGATTAAATGCAGATATGACATGGGGAGGCGAAGATCTTGCATCATAATTGCCACGATCCTTGTCGCCGCGGCTCGATGCGCCTGAAACCCTATAGGAAGCCGCCACGCGTCGCCCACTTGCCCGCAATAAATGCGTCGCTTCGAGGCAGAGGCCGTTACACTGCTAACGAGGCGTCGGTGTCGGGCGTGCATCCATGCGGCGATCGCTCAGTGGCTCGAGGCGGAATGACGGGTACGACCGTTGTCGACTGAGTTTGAAAGGGAGGGGACTTTCCAGAATGAGGCCTTTCCCCTTGCTCCGTGGGCGGTTTGCTACAGGCTAACTTCCGTTGCCCCGCGCTCGCTCGGCGTATTTTCGGTGAGTGCCTCCATCCTTCTCTAGTTCCCCTCTCTCTTTTCTTCTCTGAATCTTTGTCCTCCTCTTTGCCATGGCGCGTCGTCGCCATGTCTCTTCCAATCCGGACGAGGCCGGTCCATCCCGGCCGAGGACTCCATCTTCTTCCTCCTCAGAGGAGGAAACGATCCCGGAGGAGATCCACCGGCATCTGCAACCCGGGGGTGTCACCATCGGCATCCCTAGGGGGGTCCGGTCTCCTCCGGTTGCTCCCGCTGTGCCCCTTCGTTCTCTTCCTGCTCCACCTCTTCTTCCCGCCGGTCCCTCCGGTCATGCTTCCACCATGACTGAAGGCGATCTTTCTTTGCTCCGGGAGGCCTATGGTATCCCGGGATCAATTCGTCTATTTGTTCCGCGGCCCGGGGAGCGCGTCACCATGAGTGGCCCCGGCCGCATAGCCTTCTACGAAGACTTCCTCCTTGGGGGTCTTCGATTTTCTCTACACCCCTTCTTCCTCTCTTTTCTCAGCCATTTCCGGCTTGTTCCGGCCCAGTTGGCTCCCAATGCCATCCGGGTCATCTTCTCCTTCATAGTCTTCTATCACTTTCAGGGTTCATTGCCCGTTTCTCCCTCTTCAGGGCCATGTTTACCCTGAAGAAGTGCTCCACCGATGACGGCTGGTGGTATATTTCGCCCCGGCCCAGGTGTCTCCGGTTCGACCTCCCTTCTTCTATCAAGGGCTGGAAGAGCCGGTTTTTCTTCACCTCGGTCGAGGATGTCGACTGGGCCTGGAGCGAACCGGACCAGTCTCCGAACCGGAACTCCCAGGTTGAGTCGGCGGACCAGGAGGCCTACTCCCAACTCCTGAGTGACGTGGTCCCGGCGCTCGAGGTTCTGCTTTCGGAGCAGAATCTTTTTGAGGCCGGAATCAGTCCCATCCGTGAGACCGGTGAGCTTCGGCCCTCCTTTGACTTCTGCACTCTTTTTCTTCATGACCGAGTCGGCTGACCTTCTATTCTTTTGCATTGCAGGTATGAAGTTCTCACTGGAGAGCCTTCTGGAGGGCGCGGCCCAGAGAGACATCCCGGAGGTAGACGAGCCCGCGGCCAAGAGGGCTCGTACTGAGGCGGGCCGGGAGATTGCACCGGCGACCGCGCCCAGCCCAGTGGCCACTGCTCCCCCGCCCAGGTTGCCTCGGGGCGGGGCCGTTGATGCCTCAGCTGCCAGACCTGGTGGCGCTGCCGTCGAGGGGGCTCCACCGCCCGAGGCTCCGTCCAGCACCGGTCCCATCGTCGCCGCGGCTCCGACGGCGCAGCCCGTGGCCTCTGCCGGCCCGTCGATTGCGACCCCAGCTGAGGGGGCAGCCGCCACCGGAGCTGACCTGATGGCTTCGCCACCGGTGATCACCCACCGGTGTTCAGTCATCCGCGACAAGGGGCTCGCGGAGAAGGTCATGGAGTACGCCTCCACAGCCTGGGACCGCCGAGCTCGGGGCGGCCGGGACTATGCGGACGCCTTGCTCGGGATCCTCCCGCAGCTCTTCACGGTAAGCCCGAGCTCATTCTTCTCTGTCTTTCATGATTTTAGTGGCCTTTTCTCCTAACCTGGTCGCTCTATTTGTGCATATTGGAAATGACATTCTCCTGCTGAGGAACTTCCTCGTAGGGAACGCGAAGAGGGATGCCGAGAAGGAGAAGAAGCTCGGCAAGCTCGCGGCCGACGTCAAGGACCTCATGGAAAAGGGGGTCGAGCTGCGAGCCAGCAACCAAGCCCTCCAGACCGACCTGGCACGTTCCGAGGGGCGGAAAAAGGAGCTGGAGGCTTCTTTGTCGGAGGAGAGGCTCTCCTACCAGCGTCGCACGGAGGAGGACGCGGCGGAGAGGGCTCGCCTTCAGACCCACTCCCAGTGGCTGGAACGCCAGCTGGAGGAGGCTCGGCGAGACGCGAGCGCGGCGAAGGACCGGAGTGCGTACATCAACGGACTCCTGGAGGCCGCGAAGCGGGAGGTGCAGGAGGCCATCCCGAAGTTCCGGGCTTCCGACGAGTACATGTTGGAGGTCCGGGAGGCCACCGTGGACTCCTTCCTGAAGGGGTTCCGGATGTGCCGGGAGAAAGTAGGGGCCTTCTTCCCGGAGCTCGACCTCAGCGGGGTGGTGCTCGAAGGTAGGAGGCAAGGAGCCGAGAGCAAAGCCTCCGATGCGGCCGATGCCACTCCTGCTGCCCCGTCGACCAGCGAAGCCGTGGCTCCGGAGCAGCCTCAAGAGCCGGCCGCTGCAGAAGGCGAGGATGCAGTGCTCGCGCCCCTGGCAGAGGGCTCCGACCCCGCACCAAACTGAGCCACCGTCTTCTCGCCTGCATCGTTGTCGCAGTTGTATTTCTTTTTCTTCTTTTTCTTTTTCTTCTTTTTTTTTGGGGACTCCCAGCATGTCGGGATTCCCGGCTTGTACTGTTGCTAAGATTAATGAAGACTTTGTTTGACCAAGCCTCGAGTTCATCTTCTTCTCCACTCCCCCATCTCCCTTTTCTTTTCTTTTTTTTTTTTCTGAGATGTTGATGTGGAATGCTGAAACGATCGTAGGCCTGGTCCCTTCCATTGCTCAAATCGAAGGTTAGGACATCCCGGACCGCGCGGCGTCAGAGTAGGCCTTGAGCGGGTCCGTCTTTGGGATCGCCTTCATAATCGCGTGGGCGACATGGTTTCTGCCCCGCCTTCCAGGCCGAAGCCCGGGACCTCCGGACTGAACCTCGGGGCCGCGGGCTTTCTCAAGCCTTGTGCGGCTTGCCGAGCTGCTCTCCGGGCTTGCGTGGGCGAACTGGGTTCTGCGCCACCTTCCAGGCCGAAGCCCAGGATCTCCGGACTGAACCCAGGGGCCGCAGGCTTTCTCAAGCCTTGCGCGGCTTGCCGAGCTGTTCTCCGGGCTTGCATGGGCGAACTAGGTTCTGCGCCACCTTCCAGGCCGAAGCCCAGGATCTCCGGACTGAACCCCGGGGCCGCAGGCTTTCTCAAGCCTTGCGCGGCTTGCCGAGCTATTCTCCGGGCTTGCGTGGGCGAACTGTGTTCTGCGCCACCTTCCAGGCCGAAGCCCAGGATCTCCAGACTGAACCCCGGGGCCGCAGGCTTTCTCAAGCCTTGCGCGGCTTGCCGGGCTGTTCTCCGGGCTTGCGTGGGCGAACTGGGTTCTGCGCCACCTTCCAGGCCGAAGCCCAGGATCTCCGGACTGAACCCCGGGGCCGCAGGCTTTCTCAAGCCTTGCGCGGCTTGCCGAGCTGTTCTCCGGACTTGCGTGGGCGAACTGGGTTCTGCGCCACCTTCCAGGCTGAAGCCCAGGATCTCCTGATTCCTTCGGCCGTCGGCCATGATCGGTCATGCCGAGCCCAGGGCCATGCGCCGGTTTTCCTTCAAAGTGAGAAAAGAGCATTTGAAGCGGGGGAACTTTATTACGGGAGTAGGGAACCTTACATCACTGATAATACATCCTTAGGTTCGAGGCGTTCCACGTCCGGGGGAACCTAGCACCTCCCAACTCCTCCAGGTAGTATGCGCCGTGAGGGAGGGCTTCTGCCACTCGGTATGGGCCCTCCCAGTTGGGCGAGAGCTTGCCGCATTCCCGTGGCTGGGAAGCTTCAGCGCGCCGGAGGACCAAATCACCGGGACAAAAAACCTTCGGCCGCACTCGGGAGTTGTAATACCTGGCCACACGCTGCCTATACGCCGCCATTCGAACTCGGGCCTTGTCCCTCGTTTCCTCGAGAAGGTCAAGGTTGAGCATCATCCTGGCTGGGTTTTCTGTCTCGTCATATTGCTCCACACGCAGCGTGGGTAGGCTGAGCTCGATCGGGATGACCGCCTCGGCTCTGAAGACGAGGTTGAACGGGGTCTCGTCGGTAGCCATCCTCGGGGTGGTGTACTATGCCCAGAGGATGCTGGGGAGCTCGTCGGCCCACCTGTCCTTGGCCTGGTCCAGCCACGTGCGGAGGCCCTGAAGAATAGTCCTGTTCGTGACTTCGGCCTCCCCGTTGGTCTAGGGATGCGCCACCGAGGTGAAGCGATGCCTGATGCCGAGGTCGCTGCAGAACTCTTCGAACTCTCGGCAGTCGAACTGGCGCCCGTTGTCAGTAACCACGGTGTGGGGGAGGCCGAAGTGGCAAACGATCGACTTCCAAAAGAACTTGGCGACGTTTGCCTCGGTGATCCTCGCCAAGGGTTCGGCCTCGACCCACTTCGTGAAGTAGTCGATGGCCACTATCAAGAACTTCCGCTATCCGGACGCCGGCGGGAATGGGCCCAGGAGTTCCATCCCCCACTGGGCGAACGGCCAGGGAGCTGAGAGCTGGAAGATTGGGTTGGAGGGCTGCTGTTGCACCATGGCGTGACGCTGGCACCGATCGCACTTCTTCACGAAGTCAGCGGTGTCTTCCTTCATTGTCTCCCAGAAGTAGCCCTGACGGAGGGCCTTGTACGCCAATGCCCTGCCCCCCACATGGTTCCCGCAGACACCTTCGTGAATCTCCTGGAGCACAAGCTTGGCTTCCGTGGGTCCTACGCACTTGAGGAGGGGGTAGGAGTAGGATCTTCGATACAACTGCCCGTCCATCTGGACAAACCGCACGGCTTTCTTTTGATAAGGTGAGCCGCCTCGCGGTCCTCCGGCAGGGTGCCACTGGTGATGTACTCGGCATACTTGTCCATCCTGCTGGGTTCATGGCTGACCTGATGGACCTCCGCCGGTGCCTCGAGGCTTGGGATCTCAAGGCGCTCCATGTGAGCACGGCCCAGCATCGAGTCCGGCTGGGTCGCCAGCCGAGAGAGAGTGTCCGCGCGGGCGTTCTCCCTGCGGGGGATGTGGAAGATGTTGAAGCGCCAAAATCTGGACGCGCCCGTCTTGACGAGCTCCAAGTATTTCACCATTTGGGGGTCATGTGCGACATACTCCCCGGATACCTGTCCCACCACGAGCTGGGAATCAGTGAAAGCTTTGAGGTTGGTTACGCCCAGCTCGCGGGAGACTCTTAGTCCGACAAGAAGTGCTTCGTACTCCGCCTGGTTATTTATCGCGGAGAATTGGAAACAGAGTGCGCATTCGGCGACGACCCCGTCGCTATTGGCGAGGATGAGCCCAGCCCCGCTCCCGTCGGAGTTTGAGGCTCCATCCACATGGAGGATCCAGGCGTCCTTTCCGGGCTCATCGGTGCCTATCTCCATCGACTGGTCTGAGGGGCCTTCCTCGGGCTCCTTGCCCAAGCTTGCACATTCGACCAAGAAGTCGGCCAGCACCTGTGCCTTCATGGCCGACCTTGGCCTGTACGTGATGTCGAACTCACTGAGCTTCAGTGCCCACTTTGCCAATCGTCCCGAAGTATCGGGTCGGCTGAGCACCGCTTTCAGCGGTTGATCCGTCAGGACAGCGATGGGGTGCGCTTGGAAATAGGGCCTGAGATGCTGGGCAGACACTATTAGCGCAAAAACGAGTTTCTCGGGCCGAGAATACCTGAGCCCCGCATCGCGGAGAAGCTTGCTGGTATAGTACACTGGCCGTTGGACCCCCTGGCCATCGGTCCGAACCAAGATCGAGCTGACGGCTTCCGGGGTGACCGCTAGGTAGAGGATAAGCTCCTCCCCCTCCTTGGGCCTGGACAGCAACGGTGGTGATGCAAGCATCTTCTTCAGCTCCTCGAAGGCCTTCTGGCATTCCTCGGTCCAAGCGAAGTTGTTCATCTTTCTCAGCACCTTGAAGAAGGGATGGCAGCGGTCTGCCGACCTGGAGATAAAGCAGCTGAGGGCCGCAACTCGGCCGGTAAGTTGCTGCACTTGCTTCTTGGAGGCGGGCTGCTCCATGTCCAGGATGGCCTGGACCTTCTCCGGGTTGGCCTCAATTCCTCTTTGGGTCACCATAAATCCTAGGAATTTCCCGGCAGAGACGCCAAAGGCGCACTTTGCCGGGTTCAGCTTCATCTGATGGCGTCGGAGGTTGCCGAACGTCTCCGCCAAGTCAGCCACGTGGTCCGAATCGGGTTTGCTCATTACCAGCATGTCATCCACGTACACCTGCATGTTGCGGCCGATCTGGTCTTTGAAAATTCTATTGACCAGGCGCTGGTACGTTGCCCCCGCATTCTTGAGGCCGAATGGCATCATCCTGTAGCAAAAAGTCCCGCGGTCAGTTATGAAGGCGGTATGCTCTTCGTCCTCCGGGCTCATTCGGATCTGGTTGTATCCGGAGAAGGCGTCCATGAACGACAGGAGGCGATGTCCCGAGGTGGTGTCGACCAGCTGGTCGATCTTTGGAAGATGGAAGCTGTCCTTTGGGCAAGCTCGGTTGAGGTCGGTGTAGTCCACACAGATCCTCCACTTACCACTACTCTTTCTTACCATGACCACGTTTGCCAGCCAGCTGGGATACTGGACCTCCCGCACAAAATCGGCGGCGAGGAGCTTCTCCACTTCCTCGTTGATCGCCTTCTGCCTTTCCATGGCGAAGCTCCTCTTCTTCTGGCGGACCGGGCGGCAACTTGGGTCCACGTTTAGCCTGTGCATGATGACCTCGGGCGGGATGCCCGGCATGTCGGCTGCTGACCAGGCGAACACGTCAGTGTTCGCACGGAGGAACTCCAGCTGGCGGGTCCGTTCTTCTTCAGGGAGCTGGGCCCCGACTTGCACCGTCTTCAGTGGATTCAAACTGAGGGGAAAAGTCAGCAGGCGCTCTACGGGCCCTCCCCTGGGTTCCTTCTCTCTTAGGTCGAGGTCATCGATATCGAGGGTGAGCTCCATGCCCCGGGCGCTTGGGACCGTCTGGAGGCAGAGCGGGACTGGCTGGATCATCCCCTTCATCTCCCCGAGCCCGGAAGGCATGGGAAACTGTACCAACAACCTTCTCGTGGAGATCGTGGCGTCCAGTTGGTTGAGCCCGGGATGCCCGAGAATGGCGTTGTAAGGCGAAGGGAGTCTGACGACGGTAAATGTTATTAGGACGGTCGTCTGCCGGGACGGGGATCTGGCAGTGACCGGGAGAGTGAACTCCCCTCGACCCCCATGGAGTCCCCTGTAAAACCTACCAGGGGGGTGTGCACCGGTCTCAGCTGATCGTGGGACAAGTTCATCCGAGAGAAAGCATCGTAAAAAAGTACGTCAGCCGAGCTTCCACTATCCACCATGATTCGATGTACAGGATGCTTCGCGATGGTCATCTCGACCACCACGGCATCGTTGTTTACATTATCATTACCCTTCCCCTCCTCGGGAGGGATTACATTCTCCGGGTTCCCGACTTCCCGGGCTCTCTTCGCCACTCGACCGACCCCGCGTGAGATCATGCCCACAGGCTTCTCCGTTGGGCGGTTATCGATTGCAGGGACGGGTGGTAAGGTCGCAAGCGGCTGCCCCTCCGAGGGGGCCTCGTTCTTGATGAACTTCCTGAGGTAGCCCCTCCTGATCAGCTCCTCGATCTCCCGCTTCAGGTTGCGACACTCCTCCGTGTCGTGTCCGTGCTCGCGGTGGAACTGGCAGCACTTCGATTTGTCCCGGGTGGCTCTCGGGTTCTGAGGACGAGGTCGGCGGAGGTAGCGCTCGCCCTCGATTTCCATGAGGATCTTCGTCCGAGGTGCGAGGAGAGGGGTGTACCTCCGCTCGGGAGTGGCCTCGCCCCTCGGCCTCTGATTCGGGCGAGGGTCGGCAGATGGCCCGGGCTTCCGAGCTCCCGGGGTATCTCTCGGGGGCGGCCTCTTCGGAGTCTTCCCGTCCAACTCTCGACGGGTGCGGTCGGCCTCCTCCGCTCGGATGTACTTGTGGGCGCGGAGGAGGAGCTCGGAGTACGTCTTGGGCGGCTTCTTGTCCAGGGAGTAGGTCAGGCGGGACGTCTTGAGCCCGTGCTTCAAAGCCAACATGGCGACGGGCTCGTCCAGGCTGTAGATTTCCAGGGCTGCTATCTTGAACCGGGTGATGTAGTCCCGGAGCAGCTCCTGGTCCTGCTGGCGGATGGAGAACAGGCTGTCCACCTCTCTCGGCACCTTTCGACAAGCGTCGAAGTATGCCACGAACTTTCCTTCCAGCTGATGGAAGGAGCAAATGGATCCGGGCTCGAGGCGGGTGAACCAGACTTGAGTGACCTTCCGGAGGGTGGCCGGGAAGGCGATGCACAGAAGAGCGTCGGTGGCCCCCTGAACCCTCATGAGAGCTTTGTAGCTCTTTAGATGGTCCAGAGGGTCGGTGGTCCCGTCGTAGGGATCCACCTGCGGCATGCGAAACCGTTTTGGGATCGGCTCCGCCTGGATTTCTTCAGAGAAAGGGGGACGGGAGTCGTAGCCCGCCGGGTCCACCGATGAGTTCTGCAGGTCGGCGAATCGGCGGGCGAACTCCGCTAGCTTGTGCTCATGCTCCTCCAGGCGCCTCTTGGCATGGCGCCTGATGGCTTCGTCGGTGGAGTCTTCCACCGAGGCTGCATGTGAAGGGGGCGCCGATCAGTCTCGGCGCGAAGTCAGGCCTCGGCGTCGCTTGCTGCGATGCACCGTTTCGGCCTCGTCGGCCGGGGATCGGCTCTCATGATCCTCCGAACCGGAATAGTTTCTTTTTGCGGGAGCTTGGTGGCTCCCACGGGGTTGGAGACGGCCCTCGGATGGGATGGCCTGCCCTGAATGGAGCGCAGGCTCCCACGCTGCCCCGCGGCTCGGGCCGCGGGGGTCCCTGGCTGCGGCTGCGTGGCCAGGGACCGCTGCTGATGCTGAAGCTACCGGACCGCCGAGGTCAAGGTCTGCAGCTGTTGGATGACGGCCGCAAGGGGTCCGTCCGTTGAGGTAGGCTATGGTGGAAGAGGAGGGGGAGCTGGAATCTCCCTCTCCGGGCTGTGGGCCCCTGGGGTGGAGTGAACCTCCCCCACACGACTGGTGGACGCCTCGCGACCACGAGTGACCACCATTGTCAGAGAGCGCGACACCTGCAGAAAGCTGGCTCCCGCTAGGGTTTGGTGTCCTGCCCCCCTACCTGGCGCGCCAATCTGTTGCCGCTCTCGTCGCCGCGCCCGTGCGTCGGATCCGTGGAACCTCCTTGACCGCCTAGCGAGGGAGCCTCCCTGACTGCGACGAACCTGCAAGAAGGGGTTAGAAGACCCTGGCCGGGGATCCCGGCGAGGGAGCTCTGACGGTCAAGTCAGTAGACGACGAGAAGGAACAGACTCTCCAAGACGGACCCCCTAAAGGGTTCCAGACTTAGAGAGTTTACTAGTAAGAAAGGTGCTCTGGGGACCAGGAATTCGGTCGGGCCTCCTTGCCGAGCTCACGCCAAGCGATCCCCTCTCGAGACCTTGGATCTCACTCTCGGAGCGAGGCCTTTTGCCGCTGCTTCTTCCTTGTCCCCAGGCTTGTTCGCTTACCTTGTCGTCCCCAGATTCCTTCCTTTTATCTCCTCCCGTCGTTCGCCTGTCTTCTCCTCCTGGGAGGCTCCCCTCCCCCGTCCCTTTCTCTTTCCCCTTTTCGGTGAGGAGGGCCAGGCGGCTTTCCGACCTCGTCCGTCGAGCCCAACAAGGAAAAGGCAAAGACAGAAAGGGGGGCGGCGCTGGTAAGGCGGCCGGTCAGACCTCGGGCCCAGTGAGAGCGCTCTCTTTCCCAAGTGTGGGCGCCATCCGTCTATGGGGCCTGTTTTGTCAGAATCGCGCCTCTCGGCTACGGGACCTGTCGGGCCGATGCAAACGGTGTTTTGCGTGCCGCCGCCATCCGTACGGGACGCCGTCTGTGATGCGTACGGCCCGAGGGATGACCTCGGGGCCTGCGCCTCCTTCCCTGGGACCTTCTCCGTACGGGCGGCCTGACTTCGGTCGAGGTGGGCCCGTCTCCGGGCGCCACCTGGCGAAGGAGCGAAGGATCGGCCGACCTCGGCCTAGGTGGACCCCTCCTGGGTGGACACCTGGCGAGGTGGCAGGAGGTCGCCTGGCTCGGCCGAGGCGGGCCTGTCTCCGGGGGCCACCTGGCGAAGGAGCGAAGGATCGGCCGACCTCGACCTAGGTGGACCCCTCCTGGGTGGACATCTGGCGAGGTGGCAGGAGGATCTGCCGACCTCGGCCTAGGTGGACCCCTCCTGGGTGGACACCTGGCGAGGTGGCAGGAGGTCGCCTGGCTTCGGCCGAGGTGGGCCCGTCTCCGGGGGCCACCTGGCGGAGGAGCGAAGGATCGGCCGATCTCGGCCTTGGTGGACCCCTCCTGGGTGGACACCTGGCGAGGTGGCAGGAGGTCGCCTGGCTTCGACCGAGGTGGGCCCGTCTCCGGGGGCCACCTGGCGGAGGAGCGAAGGATCGGCCGACCTCGGCCTAGGCGGACCCCTCCTGGGTGGGCGCCAAGCGAGGTGGTAGAGGAGCCCCGAACCGAGCTCGACTTTGGCGAGAGCATTTTGTCTAAGGAAGTCGTCTGGCGGAGTAGCCTTGCCAAGCTCGGCCTTGGAAATGTGGCGCTGACTCGGCCGGAGAAACCTCCACGTGGCTCGATCATATTTGGCGGTATCTGAGCCCGGCCACGTCATCGTTACGGCCGTAACACTGATGAATATGGTACCGGTCTATGTCAGCCTTTTTCTCTTCCATGCTGAGTGATTATTTGGACGACAGTTTTAAATGAATAGAAAATAGGATAGAAACTAGCTTCATATTTTGTATATTGAAGCATCATAGAACCTTCTCCACATATCCCTTTTATGAAAGATAGACTTTCCTATTCTTCCTTTCCTATAGTACCTTCATCCCGAGTATTTGATTTATTTTAAGTTTTTCATTTCAAACTCTTAGTTAATTGAGTTTTCAAATTTGATATGTGACTCTTATTATTCCTCGCGACATCATATCGTCGACATATAATAGTAAGATACAGAGCTCCCATTATCATAATCGCAGAAATATGCATAATGATCTATTTCCAATCGATCAAATTCCAAACTTATAATGAAGGAATTAAATTATTTGTACTAACACCTCGGTGCTTCTTTGAGACCGTACAATAATTTATTCAGTCGACAAACTAACTACTCCTTGCCTTTTTTAATATAATCTTCAGATTGTGCCATATAAATCTTCTGCTCTAGGTCATCATGCAAGAATGTCGTTTTTATTCCATTTACTCGAGTTTCAAATTTATGACTGTCATGATCGCCAAAATAATCTAAATAGTAGTTAAATGAACCACTAGTGAAAAGATATTATCAAAGTTAATTTTTGGCTTCTGAGCATAACTCTTCACTACTAAACATACTTTAAACCTCTTCACATTTTTATCTATATCCTTCTTTACCTTATAGACCCATCGACATCCGATCAGACTCCACCCCCTAGGTAGAATTGCAAGTTTTCAGATCTTGTTCTTTTGAAGTGACTCCATTTCCTCCTCGATAGCATAATGCCACTTTTCAACATTGGTGGACTCACAAGCCTCCCTATATGAAGTCGGCTCATCCTACTTCACCAAAGCAACATAAGTACAAATATGGTTAGAGAAGGAATGAAAGAAGTGATATAGTCATCATACCTCGTAGGAGGGTTAATGACTCTCCTAGGCCTCTCGAACTCCATTGGTGGATCTTCTAGGAGGATAGCATCTTCACGTAATTACAAAGACTCCATGTCTAGTTCATCATCAACTACCTGGTCATCAACTTGTGTTTGCTTTGTTTGCACTTCATCATGCATGCATCAAAGAACTCAATAAGAATAATGACTTCATCATCTTGCTTTTTCTTGGTTCCTTGAAAGGATTTTTCATTAAAAATGACATTTTAACTAACAATAATCTTGTGGATAGTAGGGTCCCACAATTGATATCCTTCACTCCTTTAGCATAGCCGAGAAAGATGTACCTTCAAGAGTTCTTATCCAATTTTGTCCTTTTCTCTTTTGGGATCCACACATATACATCACATCCAAAGACATGCATATGAAAATAATTTATTGGCTTGCCCTCTAAATCTTCACTGGAATTTTTAATCCAAGTAAGTTTATTAGTGATCGATTGATCAAGTAACAGGCCATGCTTATAGCCTTTGTCCAAAATTTCTTATCAAGTTTTGTAGAACCCAATATATTCAAGACCCTCTCTAAGAGTGTTCTATTTAACCTCTCGACTATACCATTTTATTGTGGTGTACTGGGAACCATGAGGTGCTACCGAATTCTATGCTCGTCATAAAATTTTTCAAATTTCTTGAAGCAATATTCCTCTCCATTATCGAAACGTAGGTATTTGATTTTCAAATCCTTTTATTTTTCACAAGAGCCTTGAATTTCTTGAAGGTTTTAAAAACATCAGATTTTCACTTTAAAATATATATCCAAGCTTTCCAAGAATAGTCATTGTTGGGATATGCCAGTTCAAGCACCGGACAATTATCGGTTCGATCGTCCACCAAATCTTTTTCGAATCACCAATTTAAATTGAAGCACCCAAAGAGAGCCACAAGAATGGATGAAGCGATGGCTCGGCCCCCATCATGTCATAGGCCCAGTCTTCGGCCTTATTCGAGAATCTTGATCCTGAATTTCGATCTCCTATGCACTGTTGAAAGAGGCCGACCCGAAGAAGACAAGTTCGAAGATGACGCCAACTCCGCCCTACGATCCATTATGAAGAGAAAAGCTTCGTGACAAACGATCGAAATACCTTCGGACTTCCTCGGCAAGGCAAGGCGAAGACATTTTGGGGACATGACAATAGCCCCTCATAAAGAGGAGGCTAAGAAGCGGATCTCCGATCGACTCCATAATGATGGAAGCGGATACAGCGATTACAAACGATCACTTGATCGCTACCTCCAAATCACAACTGCTTCGGAATGGCCACGGGGCTGCTAACTCCAACTCCAACGCCTCCAGCCTGGCCAGTATCTTTTGGTAACCGCCTACGGTTATGGGCGGGATAAAATTGATCAGTCTCCATCTTAATCACAAGATGGAAATACTGAATGACAGACTAGCCCAACCTCTATAAATACTGGTAAGAGGGGATACTCGAGGGAAAGAGAAAAAAATCCAGAAAAAAGAACAACTCTTTCTTCCCTAGCCACCATTTCTTTTCAGAACTGCTCTCTATTCTGTTGCTGGAACCTGCCCCTGACTTAGGCATCGGAGTGTCCCCCATCGAAGAAAATCCAGTCAATGACTTGTTTTGCAGGTGAACGGGGGAGCGAACAGATGATCCAGCAGCTCCGTTCTGTCAAGGAAGGTTATATGCCAATAGATTGGCACGCCAGGAAGGGAAAGGATCTAGGCATCTACTGCTAACTCTCCCCTCGAAAAAGGAGAGTAAAAAGAGGTCCCGATGGCGAAGAAAAAAACTCAAAATGCTTCGACAAGTAGGGATCATCCTCCCTCTTAGAGAAACAACCTGCCAGCAGAGAACGATGCCCCACCTCCTACGCTCATCATGGAACAACAGCAATGTGAAATCCTTCTGAACCAAGTCAATCCTTCTGAACCAAGTCAACGCTCTTATGGCCATGGTTCAGAATTTTCAAGACAAAGCTCTCCAGGTAGGACATCCACTGGCCGTATCCAGATATAATCATCAATCCCGGAGGAGAGAAGATCATCAACCTGGGTCTACCCATCTCTCCCTCTGAGACCACCCCTCTCCCGAGGGCCAAAACTCTTGAAATTCGAAGTCTACTTATCTCTTGCGGAGGGAAAAGAGATCTAGGTGATCGCCCTCCATTTTCTCTGAAGATTCCACTCCTGAAGGGGATCTACCGAAAGAAGCCTGCCCCGATTACGAGAAAAAGCTTAAGGCCCTCGAATCGGAAGTTGCAAAACTTCAGGATCAGAGAAAGGATGGTAGACTCGTGGCTTACAAGTCATGCCCTTTGTTCATCCCTCGTGTCATGACCGAAATCGTTCCTCGGCACTTCAGGGTTCCTTAGATGGAACCTTACGATGGTACCACTGATCCACTCGATCATCTGGGCAGTTTTAAAGTCCATATGATGATTCAAGGAACCTTGAATACACTATACTGCCTTGCCTTTCCTGCCACTCTAAAGAAGGCAGCTTGAATGTGGTACTCAAGCATACGTCTAGGTACTATCAACTCTTTTTCTGACCTCGAAAAGTTGTTCATCTTTCATTTCAGGACCTGTCACAAGATGTCCCGGAATACGGACACCCTATTCCTCCTTCACCAGAATGAAGGAGAAAGCCTGCGAAACTACATCTCCAAGTTCAACTCGACTATCCTAGAGATTCCTAATCTCAACGAGCACATAGCCATGTCCGCATTGAAGAAGGGGCTCTGATCATCTAGGCTTACTTTCTCTCTGGATAAGAAGTTTCCCACAAGCTATGCTGAGCTCCTATCAAGGGCTCAAAAATATGCCGATGCTGAGGAGCAGGTGGCAAATCGATGACTAGCTGAAGGGAACCCATTTCGAAGAAGAAGAATAGCAGGGGGTTGGATCCCCCTGCACCCTCCAATAACAACAACAACAACAATAGTAGCTCCAATCGGCGACAAAGTCCCAAGCCCAGAGCATTGGGTGGGAGATTTGACTCTTACACCCCCCTCAATCTCCCCAAGAAGAGAATTCTGATGGAGATAGAAAAAGAGAATTATCTCCAACGGCCATGTCCCAAGAAGGTGTCCTCTTCTGTGAAGAATCGAAGCAAATTTTGCAGATTTCATTAGGACCATGGCTATAACACTGAGGAGTGCATCCAACTTATGGATGCCATTGAAGATCTCTTCAAGAGATGCTACTTGGGATGATACGTCAATCGCCCAGTACCTAGGCCTGAGGCCACCACCCCCCAAAGGGCCCCTGAAGAAGCTGAGCTACCCAACCAAAGACCCACCAGCGGCAACATGGGAATGCTACATCGGCCAACCAACTGGAAAAGAGCTGAAGACGATGCCCCGAAGCAGCTCAAGAACAACAACTCCATACTCTTCTCCGACGATGACCTTGTGGGGGTTCAACTCCCACATGATGATATAGTTGTAATATCGGTCGTTATGGCCAACTACGATGTAAGGCATATCTAATTGATAATGAAAGCTCCATAGACGTCTTACTCTACGATGCATTCTCTCGAATGTGTTTACCTAGAAACAAGCTACAAAGGTCTCCTATATCGCTCACCAACTTCGGAGGCAATCAGGTCGATGTAGAGGACGAAATAATACTACCCGTAACCCTTGGCACCGAATCCCAATAGAAGACACTGCCAATTAATTTCACGATAGTCCGGACCCCTTTAGCCTACAACGTGATTTTAGGGTGGCCCGCTCTGAACAAATTCCGAGCCATAGTGTCAACCTACCACCTCCTAGTACGTTTCCCCACCAGGAATGGAGTCAGGGAAGTAAAAGGAGACTAGAGAACTACACGGCAATGCTTGATGATACAAGACAAACAATCCAACGATCCCATAACTTTGGATCAGTTGGACCCAAGGGACCCAACTGTAGACTGTGGTGAACCCATGGAAAGGACCATTCCAGTATAGTTGACCGAGGAGGACCCCACCAAGGTCATGCAAATCGAAAGCCAGCTCAATGAGGAGACAAAGACAAGGTTGATCTATTTTCTCAAGAACAATGCTAATGTCTTTGCCTGGTCGACTTTGGATGTGCCCGGGATTCCAGCCGAAGTGATTACTCGTCGGTTGGAAGTCATCCCTGAATACAAGACAATCCAACAGAAGAAGAGGAATTTCGCCCCAGAGTGGCAGCAGGCGATAGATGAAGAGATAAACAAGCTCCTTAAGGCAAGATTCATTCGAGAGGCCCACTATCCTAAATAGCTGGCCAATGTGGTAATGGTAAAGAAAGCTAACGGTAAGTGGAGGATCTGTATTGATTACACAAACCTCAACAAAGCCTGCCTGAAAGATAGCTTTTCCTTACCAAAGATTGACCAATTGGTCGACGCCACCGTAGGCCATCAATTATTAAGCTTCATGGATGCCTTCTCTGGGTACAACCAGATCTGGATGGACCCTTAGGATGAAAAAAAGACTGTCTTCATCACCGAAAAATGCCTAAATTGCTACAAAATGATGCTATTCAGACTGAAAAATGCTGGGACGAAATTCCAGAGGCTGATCAACAAAGTATTTAAAGAACAGCTAGGAATAAATATGGAGGCTTATATCGACGACATGATCGTGAAGAGCCTCCTCAAAGAAGATCATATCAAAGACTTGGAAGAATCATTCAACACCTTACGGTGCTATCAGATGAAGTTGAACCTAACAAAGTGTGCTTTCGGGGTAACCTCAAGCAAATTTTTGGGGTTCCCGTTACTAAGCAAGGAATCGAAGCAAATCCCAAAAAGATCCGGGCCCTCTGGAATATGAGATACCCTTCTTGCAAGAAGGAAGTACAACAACTAACGGCAAGGATCGTCTCTTTAAGCAGATTCATTTCCCGGTCGGCTGAGAAGTGTCTCCCTTTCTTCAAGGTACTTCGATAGTCCCGGGGCTTTGAATGGACCGAGGGCTGCTGCCTTATCTTTGAGGAATTGAAGAAGTATTTGGAGATGCTACCCTTACTCTCCAAGCCTCAGAAAGGAGAGACTCTCTACCTGTACCTCTCCGCTATGGATGAAGCAGTCAGTTCAGTTCTCATCCGAGAAGAGGCGGATGGCCTCTATAGGCCAATCTACTACATCAGCAAAGTCTTACATGATGCTGAGATAAGGTATTCAAGAATACAGAAGCTAATCTATTCATTGATAATTGCGGCAAAGCGACTACGACCTTATTTCCATGCCCATACCATTGTGGTTCTAACTGACCAGCCCCTCAAAGCTGTTCTCCATTTCCTGATACCTCAGGAATAATAGCTAAATGGGCTGTTAAGTTAAGTGAGTTCAATGTCAGCTTTCAACCTTGATCGGCCATGAAAGCGCTGGTGTTATCTGATTTCTTAGCCGAATGCACATGGAGGGCTGAAGATGAGGTTCGATCAACCAAAGGGGAAGGAGCCAATCCTAAAGATACGGAATCCATCTTGGTCCTCCACATGGAAGGAGCCTCCAACTCCACGGGATATGGAGTAGGCCTCATACTAGCCGAACCAGAAGGACATACAGTAGAGTATGCACTCCGGTTCTCCTTCCATGCTTCAAATAATCAGGCCGAATACAAAGCCTTACTTGCAGAACTCCGGATCGTCGAAAACTTAGGGGTTCAAAAGATCCAGATCTTCTCAGACTCCAAGCTGGTAGTGACCAAGTCAAAGGCGACTTCGAAGCTAGAGATCCTACAATAGTCCAATATTTAGAGAAGGTGCGAGCCATGTCTTCCCGGTTGGAGTTCTTTGAAATCACCCATGTGCCCCGATTGGAGAACTCCCTAGTGGATGCATTGTCTAGGCTCGCCACCACCACTCCGGAATCCCTCGGTCGCACCTTCATTGAACATCTTAAAGTTTCAAGCATAGCCGAAGAAGCCTCAAAGGTACACCAAATCGAGATCAAACCCAGTTGGATGGATCCCATCCTCAAATTCCTGAATGAGGGCACATTTCTAGAAGATAAAGCATAGGCTAAGAAGGTCCGCTGGATGGCATCACAATACATTATCTTAGACGGGACCCTGTACAAGAGATCGTTCACCCAATCTCTGCTGAAATGTCTAGGGCCATCGGACGTCGACTATGCCCTAAGAGAAGTCCACGAAGGCATATGCGGAGATCACTCGGGGGGCAGATCCCTGGCATATAAAATAATATGCCAAGGTTACTACTGGCCCACCATCCAAAAAGACTCAGCCGACTTTGTCCGAAGATGTGACCAGTGCCAAAGGTACGCCAACGTCCAAAGATAGCCAGCAAGCCAGCTCACCCAACTGATGGCTCCCTGGCCCTTCGCTCAGTAGGGCATGGACATTCTTGGTCTATTCCCACCAGCATCTGAACAAAGAAAGTTTTTAATTGTTGTCATCGACTACTTTACCAAGTGGGTCGATGTTGAACCCCTGGCTCATATCACAGAAGGAAAGGTTGAAAGTTTTGTCAAGAACTTCATCATATTTCGGTTCAGAATCCCTCACACCATAATCACTGACAATGGGAGACAATTCGATAATCCCAAGTTTAGAGACTTCTATGCTCAGTACCATGTGCTTCACAAGTTGACGTCAGTCGGTCACCCACAATGCAACAGAGAGGCCGAAGTAACAAATCGAACTATTCTCCATAGTCTGAAGACCCGACTGAACGATGCCAAGGAACTTTGGGCCGAAGAACTGAATTCCATTCTTTGGGCATACCGGACAACCCCCAGAATGGCCACGGGTAAATCTCCATTCAATCTAGCATACGGTACCGAAGCTGTACTCCCCATTGAAGTCACCTTGTAATCCTTGAGGATCGACAGGTACGAGGAACCCAAAAATTTAGAATGTAGAAGAGCAGATTTGGATCTGCTGCAAGGCACTAGACTTTAGGCTCAGATGAAGATGGCAGCGTACCAGCAAAAAGTCGCTAAGTATTATAACTCCAGAGTGAAAGAGCGAACCTTTCGACCCAAAGACTTGGTGTTGCGGAGAGCCAAAGTATCCAGGCCGATGGAACAAGGCAAGCTATCCCCCAATTGGGAAGGACCCTACCGGATCAAGGAGGTCATACGCCCGGGAGCATATCGACTCGAGACCTTGGATGGCGTCATGCTACCTCAGCCTTGGAATATATAAAACCTCCGCAAATACTATCAATAAACATTCCCACCAAAAGGAGGCTTTCATAAAAGTCTGTTTGAAGGTGAGCCTGAACAACCTACTTCGCCATCGATCGATGACATAGAAATGGTCTCAGTGGCTCATCTAACATAACTAGCGAAAAAGTGCAAAGATGGGTCTGATCCACTCACCTTATCGATATGCCTGACGAGCGCAAAATAAAGCCTAACCAAGCGACCTTATGATCAGAAGTACAAAGGTGGGTCTGATCCACTCACCTTATCGGTATGCCCGACGAGTGTAAAAGAAAGTCCAACTATGATGCCTTATGATCAACCAAAGGCGCAGGGATGGTTTATATAACCTGCCCTATGGTAAATCTGAAGATGCACCGGAGTGGGCCTAACCAGCCTGCCTTAACTTCAAAAGAAGGCACGGGGATGGTCTGAATTTCCTACCCTATGGAAAATCCGAAACGTGCCAAAGTGAGTTCAAATTGCTTATTTTATCAACGACAGATGTCCCCTGGAATAGCTTAACTAGCCGCCTACCCTAGTGGCTAACTCTACACAATCCATAACATCTTGGAGTAAGCCTTTTATGGAAAGAGGAAAGTATTTTCATCATCAAAAGAAAGAAATTTACAAAAAAAAAAAAGAGAGAAAAGGAAGAGCAGAAGATATTGGAAGGGACGACACAAAAACCAGCTACCGGCCCCTTCCCATGGCAACGAATGGTACCGGGCCCTCAGGAGGTGCTCGGGGAGGCTCCGGACTTCCCCTCTGCTTCAGACCCTAACTTCTCGAAGTCAGAATCATCCTCATGACCAGGAAAAGGGATAGAAGGCCTGATATTTTCTATGCCCTTCAGATCATAGTAGCGGAAGGCCTTGTCCCTATGCTCCCGGAACCCCTAGTGGTAGGAGTCCAAGACCGCCTCAGCGACCTTCTCTTTGAAGGCCGACGATGCAAAGAATTTGGCAACGGCCCCCGCCACCTCCTTCTTGGCCTCCTCTGCCTCCGCGATGGCCTCCATGACCTGAGCCCTCGCCTCCTCCAACTGGGCCTCCATCACCCGTACCCTCCTCTCCAAGTGGATCACATCCCAGGACTGGAGGTCATCGTCATCATCGCCCTGATGAGCCTTCCCACTGGGCTCACCTTCTGTTTTGGAGCTGGCGGCCCTCTTCTGGGCCATCCCTCGGAGTTCCGCCAGGCTGAACTTCATGTTTGTAGTACTAAGGGGAAAGAAGAAAGCGACTTTTAGAGCAAGGATTTGCTTCTCTGCTATTCAAGAAGCAAGAAGATGGGTCCTATTTAACAGCACTTCGAGCCCACTAACACTTACAGAGGACGTACCCCACTTCTTTCTCCAAACCAACTAGAAGGCGCCACATATCGAAGCGATGCATCGAGACCTGGACGGCCTTTCCAGAGATGATACGCTCATTAAAAACCACCCTCAAGAAAAGAGTCAATGACGCTTCGAATTTGGAGCGGCCCTTTTCGTATGGGTACAACATCAATGGCCATCTTTGGAAAGGAACACTTGGCAGCTCCCAGGACGCACGGAAGTGCAGCCGCTCAAATACCAATGCATTCGATAATGACAACAGAGAATGTGCTCGATGTCCTCCAACCAACCGTCAATGATAGGACGATATCTGTCCACCACACGACCACCAATTCAGAGGAAATAACCATGATGGATGATTAACACTGGTCCAACTGAGACCAATCTCGATCCAAAAAGCCAGTCAAGCCCTTTACGAACCGGTTAACTGTGCTAAAAGAATTGGCGACGAACCAACGGCACTACGGTTTCACTTCAGAGTTAGTCTTTAGCTCAGGCCAAAGACATTGACTCGGATTCCTTACCCTAGATGCCTACTATCGGACGACCAGTCAATCTTCTGCATACCACCGGAAGATGATCGACTCAAAAGAGACTGACTCAAAGAAAATCAGTCATTTATTTCAAAGAGGAAAACCCTCATTTCAAAAGGAGACATCACAATTGGTTGGCAAAAAAAATAAAAAAGAACGGGGAGAAAAAATAACAATTTTATCCTTCGTCAACCCCTTCAACAGTCGAAGCAGAAGTCAGGACTTCATCAATGGCCATCCCGTCGTCCTTAGCAGGATGCAGCGATGTCTCTTCGACTGGAGCCCCTACTGCCTCGGCCCTGTTCTCCAGAACGGCGGTCGAAGAGAAGTCCAGGTTAGGGTAAAGCCTCCTAACTTTGTCTAGATAGTCGACATGGCCAAGGAGATAACTTTCCACCGTGGCCTCATGCACCTCATCTTTAAAGGCATGTGAGCCCTTGTAAGCCTCAACAGCCTGGGAAGACCTCTCCTCAGCCTGTGCCACCCTCAAATTGGTCACTGAGAGATCCATCTCCATCTCGCTAATCCTCCTTTCTAGTTCGGCCCGTTGAGTCTTCAGTCCCTCTGCATCCCGAAGACATTCCCTCAACAGCAACTCGAGAGAGATCACTGTCCCTCTCTTCTTCTGTAGAACAGTCACCATATCCGCTGCCTGTGCCTGGAGCATCTTCAGTTGTCTTCTCAAGACATCGTTGGAGGCAACGGCCTTACCCAACTCCTCTTCTGTGGCAATCCGAAGCCCTTTGGCGACATCTTTTTCAGCTATGGCTGAAGCCACCTGACTTCGGAGGACTCTGCCGAAGCCGAAAGACTCGCGAATGCTTTTCTCCAATAAGGAAAGGTCACGAGAAACTTGCCAAAAAGGAGCACATGCAAGGTCAGTCTGGCTGACACGCACAGACATACAACACACATACCAAAATCTACCTATTGTATTCCGGGAAGGATGGCGAAGAAAGGGTCCTCAAACTCCCACCTCTCGATCCCAGTGGCAGGTACATCATACCCCACGGGACTCCTCCCCTCCACAATCAGAACTGCGGGCTTGACGTCTTCGACACATAGGGGAATCCCGCTAGCGTGTGGAGGGCTTGACTCCCCAGACAGCCCAATCAGTACGGCTCTTCTAGGAGAGGCTTGTCCCTGTCCTGAGGAAGAACCTATCTTGATTGGGGTGCTACTCCCAACATGAATGCATGGCAAAGCCAAGACATATCTCCACCATCAATCTGATCTCCTCACCGGAAGGCCCCTCATCGACCTCCTCCTTGTCACCCGCCTGAGCTGTGCTATGTCTGGCTTCATACCACGACAAGCTCCTCAAGTAACAAAAAAAAAAGGAGACAAAAATGGCGATGAGAGCAACTTCGCCAGGAGCAAATAAAGTTCAACCTAGGAGACCCCTTTTTCTTATATCAAGACTATCGAAAGCTCAGGTCAAATGCTCTTATTTCCAATAAACCTCTGGGCATGCCACGCGCGCTTGCCCTAATTAACGAGGGCCCCCAATCTGCATGCTAGGGGGGACCACTAGAAGTTAAAAAGCTGTATCCATTCTGGTTCTTTACTAGTGCAGCCTTTATGATTCCGGTCATATTGGTTCCGCGACCTGTGCAATGATTCCCTTCCCGGTAATAGCATGATGACTGGCGAACTCCGGTGAACCAAGAGTCACCCCTGGAAATGGATTTTCCTGGCTATGAATCCTAAAAACTAAGGAACCAAATCTATGTTCGGAAAGAATCGACTTGGAAAAGAATCATATGGCTCGACTCAACGGCCTTACCAAAACCAAGTTCGAGGACTCTACACTTTGAGAAAATTTTTAATGTTCTAGTTCATATATTATCATTCTTTGGAAGAAAAGGAAGTCTTTCATCCATCCAAGGAAAGCTGCCAATTACACATCAATAGAAAAGAAAGCTAAAAGTACAAGACTCGAAGCCTATCGCGCCTTACGAACCAGCTAAAGAAACCCCCGGGTCAACGGAACGAAGGATCTCTTCAATTTGAGCAAGAAGGACCTCCTCGATCTGGGTCAAGGCCAAAGTTTCTTTAGCCTGAGCCTTTTCAGCTTGGACTGGAATCGCTGGACCGTCCGTGATCGACTCTTCGACCGTGACCGGGTCTTCTTCAGTTTGGTACGGTGCCTTCTCATACTCAGCGGGGGCCGTGACTCCTTCCTCTTCCTCTTCCTCAATCTCAAATGCTGGGATGCTAGAAAGGTCAAGATCAGGAAAGACTTCGCCGACCCTACCAAGTCCATCATTGAAGCCATATTGGTAGCTGAACAGGCTGGCTTCGGTTACTTCCTTCTTAAACTGTGAAGACTTTTTGAAGTCTTCGACTGCCTTAGATGCCTGCTCTCTTAAGGCTTCAGATTCCTTCACAGCCACATCAGCCTTCAAAGTCGCCTCATCGGCCCTCCTGATCGCCTCCTCGGTCGTCTTAGCCAAGTCTTCAGCCTTCTCCTATTTTTCTTTGACAGAATACTCCAAGGAGTGAACCTACTTTTTCTTTTTCCTCAACTTCGCCTCTTGCTCAGAGATCCTCAGTCGAGCCTTCTTCAGCTCGCCCTTCAGATCCTGAACTTCGGCATCCCTATGGATGAGCTGCTCCTCCATAGACAGCTTCAATTCTTCGGCCCATCTCCCTTTTGGCCTTAGCCACCTGAAGCTCCTCCTCCAAACCATGGAGGACACTATCAACATTTCCCAGCCCTTCTTCTAAGAAGGTGACATCGTAAAGCAGCTGCACCAACATAATGAAGCATAAGGAAACATAAGATTGGCCATAGCCTGAATGGCCTGTTAAAAATAAAAGAACGATGATTGCTCTACCTGCAGGAGAGAAGAAAAGGCAGAATCAGACACCTTGGCTAGGCTCCGGTCCCAAATAATGGCCAAATCATGGGGCAGCAAGACCCCCTTCAGCACCCGCCTAGCCACATCGGGGACGGCGAGACCCCCCATGTTGGAGAACTGTGAGGGGTCCACAGGACAATCCCTGCCCAAAGGAGTCCAGCCCAGAGGAGTCCGCCTCGCAAATGAGGTCTGCCTTGCAGACTCCTCGTCAACTTGTGGTGCCTTCCCCCTGTCCATAGTAAGGGGGCAAGGCAACGGTATGTCAGCTATTGGAGACGGGCTCTCCCTGATCTAGATTGGGGAGTTAGCCCTCGGCAAAGGTTTAGCCGGTAAAAACTCTGCCAAAAGATCCACCGTTGGTACTTCAGCCCCTCCAGACGTCTCCCTGGAGGACGAAGTACTTCTATTGAGACCTTCTCCAAGGGCTTTCTTTCGGACCTATGTTCTCAAAGAGGATGCCTGGGCCATCTTCCTCTTGGTGGATTCATAAAGCAAGCCCAAATCGGGCCTCATCCTACCACCTACAGATAAAAGCAATTTTCAAGATTAGCTGGGCGATAAAACCATAAGAAAAAGTCGAAATCTTCTACTGCTTGTACCTAGTGCAAGGAACTCGTTGATCCCGGCGAGGTAAAGATTTCTCTCCTCTAACAGCTCTCGGATGGAAATGGCCTCTGAACCAAACAACAAGATATAGTCGGGTTGGTCGGCCGCTGAACCTTCTTACCAGCATTAGCATCCAAACGAGACTCTCCCTACTCACTATTAAAATCCCATGGTGAGTGGAGGAAACAAAAACAAAATTGGGTTTCCACCCATGGATGGCGCTGGGCATATCCTTCATTATTTTATGACCAGGACGAGGACCGATAATCCACCACCCATGGCCATGGAAACCCCTCTTCAAGATAAAGAGGAAAGTGAACAGATTGGTCCCAGGCCTCACGTAGCTATGTGACACCGAACCAAGAATTCACAGATGTTCCGAATACTATTCAGAGTCAACTATGTAGGCACGATCTGATACATGTGAAAAATCTTGACGAAGAAGGGGTGCAATGAGAAATGAAGGCCAGCCTTCAAGTGATCTTCGTATACAGCAACATATCCGGTGGGAGGCCTATTTAGCCACTTTTCTGGCTTCGAAAGTGTCAGAAGGAACCCTTCGGGTAGGCGATAACGCTTCCGAAGGTGGGCTATCTTCCTAAGTGAGACAGAACTAGGGACCAACTTCGGTCTGACTTCATCGTCGGTACCAGAAGACCCAACCTCCCTCCCATTGGTGGCAAGGGCTCCTATAAACTCAACCATGGTAGGAAAAAAATACAAAGGAAAAATGAAAGAGCCCTACCTGCAGAAAAAGACTGGAGACTGGAAGCAAGAAAGGCGAGCAAAAGGCAAAGACCAAACAAAGATAGAGAAGCTTCCTTGGCCAGTCCTTCCTTTCCCATATAAAGGGATGAGGAGCATCCCAGGATGCCCCCTCGAAGGAAGAGACCCCCTCTCTGAGTCCACCATGTACATAGGACGTCGGAGACGGACACGGAGTTCCTAGAATGCCAAGATGATTCGACACGGGAAGGACCAAAAGTCATGATCCGCGTGACCTCACCTGACGACAGAGATGAAGCCTACACCTTCTCCAAGGGACAGGAAGGGGCCACGTCCTCCGTCCAAATTCCAATGAAAAGATCAGCCGAACCACTGCAGTAGAAGAAAAGGGAAGCGATCTGTCGAATAACCCTTTCCTTTCCTATACTCCTATAAGGAAGTGACAACTGTCCTCAATTTGATCTCCGAATCAGATATCAGTTATGGCAAGCAACCAAATAGAAGGTTCCTCTATCATTGGCTGCACTTTTCTCGGAAGGAAACGACAACCCAGCGGTACTCTCACTCTTTGAGGCAAATCTCTGCTTCGAAAATTGAGAGTGGGGGGCAACTATTGGGATATGCCAGTTCAAGTACCAAACAATTATCGGTTCGACCGCCCACCAAATCTTTTTTGAACTGCCCATTTAAACCGAAGCACCCAAAGAGAGCCACGAGAACGGATGAAGTGATGGCTCGACCCCCATCACGTTGTAGGCCCGATCTTCGGCCTTATTCGAGGACCTTGATCTTGAAGATCGATCTCTTGTGCATTGTGGAAAGAGGTCGACCCGAAGAAGACAAGTCCGAAGACAACGCCAGCTCTGCCCTACGATCCATTCTGAAGAGAAAAGCTTCATGACAAATGGCTAAAATACCTTCAGACTTTCCTGGCAAGGTGGGGTGAAGACATTTCAGCGACACGACAATAGCCCCTCATAAAGAGGAGGCCAAGAAGCGGATCTCCAATCGACTCCATAATGATGGAAGTGGATACAGCAGTTACAAACGATCACCTGACCACTACCTCCAAATCGCAACTACTTCGGAATGGCCACGTGGCCGCTAACTCCAACTCCAATGCCTCCAGCCCAGCCAGTATCTTTTGGTAACCGCCTACGATTACGGGTGGGGTGAAATTGAACAGTCACTTTCTTAATCACAGGGTGGAAATACTAAATGACATACTGGCCCAACCGCTATAAATACTGATAAGAGGGGACACTCGAGGGAAGGAGGAAAAAATCCTAGAAAAAGAACAACTCCTTTCCTAACCACCATTTCTTTTCAGAACTGCTCTCCATTCTGTTGCTGGAACCTGCCCCTGACTTAGGCAACGAAGTGTCCCCCACCAGAGAAAATCATGTCAGCGACCTGTTTTGCAGGTGAACGGGGAAGCGAACCGGCGATCCAGCAGCTCCGTCCGATCAAGGAAGGTTCTACGCCAACATTCATCAACAAAGAAAATGAAGTAGAAACACCCATCCAATAATATATCAAGCGACTTCCAAGTATCTGAATGAATTAGCTCAAGAAATTTTTTATTCCATTGATGTGATGAAGAGAAAGAAAGTCTCCTTTGCTTACCATTGATGCAATCTTTATAAAATCTGGATGACACTGACTTGTTTCCCAAAAGAAGCTTCTTATTTGATAATATCTATAGCCCGCACTTGCACATATATCCTAAACGACGATGCCAAATCATCAGAGATACTATCTTCGCACTTGTTATTGTTACCTCCCACCTAAGTCTCACCTATCAATTTATAAAGACCATATATAGGCTGCTCCTTCATCACCACCTAATACCCTTAACACACCTTAAATTGATCCTTTTCTTCGATAAACTTTAAGCTTTATTTATAAAACTTTTCAAGTAATAGTAGGCACTTTTGAAGTGTATGAATATGTCAAATATTAGAAACCATCTAAACTATATAATCAAACATCTTGATCCAAACATCTTTCACTCCAACCACAGGATATGTTATATTATTGCCCAAATAAACAACTCCACTATCCCATATTTTGTATATATGAAACCACTCCCTGAAAGGAGTTATATGAAAAGATGCCCTCGAATCTAAAATTCAATGGTATGTAAGTTCAAATCTCTCCAATGTTGTCAATATATTTCCATTTCTAAAGTAGCTGAATGACGTGGGACGGACCCCGATCAAGATTTATTCTAGGAGATCAGACCATTGATCGTTAAGAAATGATCTTAGGCTAGGTTAAACCCAATTTATTTTTTTTCAATTTTTTTTTATTCAAATGAAACCCCTTTTTTTTCATACTTTTTCTTTCATATTTTTTCACTTTTTTTATACTAATAAACCCATACTTTCTTTTTTTTTCTCTGTATTTCCTTTTTTTTCTTTTTTTCCTTATAGTCTTTTTTTTTCTATGCTTTTTCTAAAGTCGACAACAGGGAGGCCGTTATGCTTTTACGTTCGTGCATAGTCTCCTTCTCACGGGTCGATGCAGAATGGAACGGGATTTGCACTTCGGCGGAGATCTCCACCGATGATGGTGCTGGAATGAAGGCAGCGACTCGGGGAGAGGGAGGCGCGGCTTGTTCCAGCAACTAGCGGTGGTACAGTGGGGAGAAGGGCGACATAGAAGTCAGCATGGTTCGGTGGCGTGGGGGGCCTGGTCTGATGATTGCCGGTGGTCTTGGGGATGAATGGTCGCCTCGGTCGACGATAATGGAGGCACGTGGGGAGGCCGACGGTGTGGACCTTCTGGACGGGAGGGAGGCAGTGGACTTGCTGGCGACGTTGAAGGGAGAAGAGGCGGCATCGATCGGAAGGGAGGATGGGATGGTTCCGGTCGGTGACCCAACTCACAGGCGGAAGAGGGCCACAAGGTTCGCCGGCGATGGTGCTGGACGACGATAGGTGGAAGACGGGGCCGAGGAGATGGCGTGCATGGGCACTCTGAATTCGAACGGTCAAAGAGGACTTGGATCCGTTCGGATGTGGATGGAAGATGGCCAATGGGGTAGCTATCCATGATGGGGTAAATGGAGGGGAGTCGGCTGGATTGATGTGAAGTGGAGGGAGGATCGGATGTTGGCGAAGGATTTGCAGGCGAAGTTTGAAATAGGGGAGGCTATTCATGGGCTGTGGATGCGGTGTACTTTGGAAAGTTTAACTCGATGACAGGAGGAAGAAGATCGGGAGGATAGAAGAGGAATAAGGAGAATAGATTGAGAGAATAAGAGGGATAAAAGAAGAAGTAGAATCAGGAAGAAGAATAGGGGAAGTAGAACCAAGAAGAGAGACGAGCGAGAGAAGGGGGAGAAGAAGGAGAGGGGGAGGAGTCGGGACACACCCTGACTTTTCTCAAAATATTCTTCGCTTCGCTATCTTTTTATTGAATAACCAAACATCTTAAATAGACTAATCTAAGATATCCAATTTCCCGATCAGATACACCTAACAAATTCAAACTACTTATTTTAAAAAACAAATTAATCCAACTAGGGATAAAGTAAATCCTAAAATAAACTAAGCAACCGTAACATAAAAATGAATTCCTAAAAATAACTTAGATATGCTCTGGGATCTATGCTGCTCCGGGATGTGTGCTCATCGACTCCAGGATCTTGGACCTCAGGGTTTGGGCTGGGTTGGTTTCAGGTTCTAGGCTGGCTTCTGGGATGGGATGGGCTTCAGGTTCTGGGCTGGATTTCAGGTTTGATCTGGGCTACTTCAGATTCTGGGTTGGTCGATGTCCCCATCACTAAACTAGCTTTACCTTTTACTACATTATCTTGAAAGTTTTTCGATTTAGATTTTATATCAATTCCTTTAACTTGACAATCTTTCTTCACATGCTATGATTTTTCACAATTCCAATATTTTACCTTCTCTTGCCCTTGGATTTAGATCTTAACTTTTTTCAATCACCAAGTCCCCTCTCAATAGGTCTTTCTCGTGCTACCATGGCCTCCCCTGAAGAGCTTCCTTGGCTAGATTTTTGTATCATCTTCTCTGTTTGTAATGATGCAACAACCAATTCCATCTCGAGGGTTTCAACGTGATTCAAATTCAAGTTGAGATTATCCCAAGATTCTGGTATAGAACAAAGTAGAATGCTATCCTTTTTCTCTTCTTTGATTCTTATATCTAGGATCGTAAGCTTGTTCACAATGAAATTGAATATATCCAAGTATTTCTTGAACTGATACTCCATTGTTCATCTTCATATTATATAATTGCCGTCTCAAATAAATCTTATTCACCAAAAACTTTCCTCCATAGAGATTCTTTAATTTTTTTCAAATCCTTTTTATAGTAGTCTCAATCTTGATATTAAATAATACTGAATCATCTATGCCAAATAGAGGTTTACCATTGCCAGCTTTTCTTTCTCCTTATATTGCACATTCGACATCTCTTGGAATTTATGTTTTCTTCCTTATAAAATAATTTCATAGTCATCCTTGATCAATATTGCCTATATCTTCATCTTTCAAAGTATAAAGTTTGATCCATCAAATCTCGGAATCTCATATTTTGTTGTCGTCACCTTGCCCATCATTGTTTCAAATCAAATTAACTACAAAAGGATCTCCCTACTCTAATACTAAACTAAAAAGATTGGTCAAGGGATAACTAAGTACATCTCAACCCACACGGTACAAAGTATAGTAAAAATATGATCGTTTTGTAGAGAAAATAAATTTGAACAAATTGTAGGATGCAAAAAAGAGATAATCAAGCAATATAAAAGTAAGAAAAAAAGTATACCATATATACGTAGTTCAGCCTACCAATTCTTGGCCTATGTCACGAGCAAGATCTTATCGATATTCCTTTATTTAATCCATGGCACAAAAGTACAAAATTGATGAAGGAAAATACAAGAATTTTTTTTTTTATTACATAGGGCTCTCTATTTTTTATTTCATTTTTATCTCTCTCTCCCCTTTACAAAGCCTCTCTGTTTTCTCCCTCAGCGTGTACCTCTCTTGGGTTGTAGGCTCTCTTTGAAAAACCACCGCAAGACTCTAAAGAGTCCTATTAGGATTCTCAAATAGAGTCTTATTTGGACTCTACAAATAAAGTCCAAATAGAAAACACCTCCCACAGCAACCCATGCATGCGTTGTAGGAAAAGTGGTGAGAAACAAGCCTTCAACATTATCATACTATACAGGAACTACGGGCGGAGAGGATTTTCATCGAAAGAGATTCTACTACTATCATCAGCTAGATACAAGAGAAGACGAAGTAGTGTGAGGCTTTCCTGCTACTTTGCAACATTTGGCATTGTCTCCTTTTATTCATGGTGGTGTCTATTTGCCACTTCTTCCAGGAGACAAACAGTACTGCTAATTGGGTGGCTTCCTTTATGATCGACCACTCTGGATATTAGACCTAGTGCCAGGATGATGGTATATCGCAGACACTTGGTTTTCTCTTTCTAGATATTTTGGACTACTCTCACACCATAGTAGTATGACCACCCATCTATATCAAAATACAAATATATTTTATTAAAAGAAATGATATAAATAATGTTCTTTATATGCATTATAATGAGCCTTTATATGTAGTGATGCTAAATAACCAAAAACTATTACAACAATTTTTCAATGACCATTATTTTAAACCTTCAATGCTTTCCCTTTATTTACACATACACACACACACACATATATATATGGAGAGAGAGAGAGGTAAACTTGGCTCCTTTCGCAAGGATTTGGAATCAAATCCAATCAAATCAAAATTTAATAATGGAGGTTCTAAATTAATGATGCAAGCCATTGAATATGATCTACTATATCAAAACTACTTACATATGAAAAATTATATAATTCGAGAATCCCTAACCTATGTATCAAGTAATCAAAAATTGGACAGCCCAAATAAAATTAAATTAGATGTATTTTTTGATTACTTGATGCACAAGCTAGGGGTTCTCAAATTATATAATTTTTTGATATGTAAATAGTTTTGATATAGTAGATCATATTCAACGGCTTGAATTATCGATATAGAACCTCTATTGTAGAGTTTCGATCAACTATATTTGACTCCAAATTCTTTAAAAAGGAGTCAAGTCTACCTCTCTCTCTCTCTCTCTATATATATATATATATATATATATATATATATATATATATATAATCTCATGTTTGACAGCTCTTACCAAACTCCTAGTAATAGAAGTGTGGATAAAAGGAAGGTTAGCTTCTATGATGTTTAGGAATAATAATCTCATATTAGATATGTTAAGAACTCGAGCAGTGTCTATAAACTCTTGGGCTCATCTATTAAAAGCTCCGGTCTTTAGATAAAATCTTAACATATGTAATTACATGCAGGAGACAAGGTCATGTTTATGGGTGCAAACACATGTATGTAGGCAGAAGTGACATGATATTGTGTCCTATTAACTGTTTGTGAGAATTATGTTGTTTTAGCATCGCCATATGTTCCCTTCCGAAAAAAAGGAAAGCATTGCTCTATAATACAATTCAAAGCTATGCCATTTGTCAATCTACCAAGATCAATTAGTTTTCACAGTTGCTGCATGTTTACTAATATTTGTCTTTGAGAATTGTTCATTTTTTTTTGTGTTGCTCCATTCAATTCAAAGCCACACCACCCATTAAACTACCAGCATCAAGTATCAGAAAGGATGAGGATTGGATCATAAGCATAAACTACTGCTACATCTATAGGATGATTAATGCATGAATCACAATTTATAAAAGATGGAACAATAGAAATAAGATTAATGGAGTACCAGCATTAATCTGGATGTCCAACATCTAACTCACGGACTTCACGGCAACCAAGATGTCTACTTTGCAAAGTTTCCTCGCATGGGGCACTAAGTGGGACAAAATCACTTGATATCACTCACGCTGTTCACACGACAATACCCATGCACAGAGCTATCCATCAATAAGGTGTTTATGGTCCGGGGAGAAAAAGACACACGAGTCAAACATTGATCATAAAAGAAATTGATGACTTGTCACCTTAAGAACCTTTTTTTTAATTTTATTTTTTTACCTGTTCCATTTCAATTACAAGTTATACAATGAACAAGGTTGCCTTTTCTTTTTCTTTTTCTTTTTTATCTCAAGAATAATGAGATGGGAGAATCTACTCTCGGAATTAATTATTTAGATCAAATTAACATTTGGAAAACAATACCTCCAGCACCATGACTCAAACCTCGGACGTGGATAATTAAGTTGATGCAACCACTAGGTCTTAAGTCCATGATTGTTGCGTGTTTCATTTAATTGGCATCCCCAAAAATGAAAAATACAAATGGAATACCTAAGATGACTAAATTATAATAATATTTATACACATGCAAAAAAGTGATGTTACGTACACAATATATATAATAAGCTAGTGATGCTATAAAATTTTTTTTAAAAAAAGCTAAGCACTCTATGTATATATGGAGATCTATTGGGTTTGTTGAAGCTGTCAGTTAAGTAGATTTGCCTGGCTTTTTCTTATGATCTAGGCTTATTTTCTATACCCAATGATGCTAGATGGGACATTAGATCATGCACCCCCTAATCCTATCTAGAGGTATATATATATACATATATTTGTAAGAAGAACACGCGGAGTCCCTTTCCTCCCTCAGGTGGCCGGGGTGGCACCAATAAGTAGGTTGTAGGCTTTAAAGAAAGAGTTTGAAGTCTGAAAGTCTCAGAGTGTGACCCACATCATATCAAAAGCTCATAAAAAGGGGGAGAAGGGGAAAAAGAAAAAGCTGAAAGGACTCCTTCCCCATGCCTTGTTCTTTTCTCCCTCTATTGAAATTTTATGTGCATGCAATCCATAGCCTCAGAACAAAAACATGAAGACTTCCACCTTTTGATCCTAGTTTGGAGGTTTGAAGTTTGAAGAACAACAACAATTATTAACATCAAGTCAAGCCTCCTAGGAGAAGGAGAAGATGATGGAAAGAATAGAAAGCCTTGTTGGCTTGTAGGGTTGAGTGCAAGTGGGAACATGGTTGATAAGAGCACCATGTTTGCAGTGGTGGGAGGAGAAGAGAGAAGAAGGGAGTATAGAAAAGGGAACTGGACCCTCGATGAGACAATGGTTTTGATTGAGGCAAAGAAGATTGACAATGAGAGGAGGATGAAAAGGTCCATAGAAAGTGAGGGAAGGGAGGGTGGAAGTAGCAGTAGCAGTAGACCATCAGAGATGAGATGGAAATGGGTGGAGGACTATTGTTGGAGACATGGTTGCTATAGGAGCCAAAACCAGTGCAATGATAGGTGGGATAACCTCATGAGGGACTTCAAGAAGGTGAGAGCATATGAGATGAGTTTAGGAGTGGAAGAGGGTGATAGGCTGTCTTATTGGAAGCTTGAGAGGCATGAGAGGAAGGAGAGGAACCTACCCTCCAATCTCTTGCCTGAGATATATGAAGCTTTGATTGAGGTAGTGGACAGAAGGGGTGTTGAGGGAGTGAGTGGTAGTATTTCTAACATGGCAGAATTAGTGGGAGAAGAGAGACATATGGGAAATATCTCAGTTTCGATGCCTCCAGTGATGCAAGAAAATAGGCCAGGCCCTACCTCACAAGCACCACCACCACCATCATTATCTCCTACTCATGCGCTCCCACAAGCTCAAGCAACAGGCACCACAGGTAAATCTCTCTCTCTCTCTCTCTCTCTCTCTCTCTCTCTCTCTCTCTCTCTCTCCCACTAAATATTTAATAATATGACTGATGCAGCCATTTGCTATGGTTTTTTTATGTTAGTGTTGCCAGATGAATTCTTGTAGATTTATTCTTGCGGACCACTTATTTGACAATCTCTTCTTCTATTTATCACTTGCAAATTTCTGAATAAAATTTTATAGTTTTTTAAAATTTTTACATGCACCCCTTAAATTTTTCATGTCCTTAGGTGCAGTATTGTTTGGTGGGTCGGTCATTAGTTTCTTCATGCATTGATGGGTCTTGCCGTTTAATAACAGCAATTTATTTTCTCTTCTTCCACTTCAACTGTTAATGTCCTTTTCTTCTAATGAACTGATGATAGAAATGATTTTTTCTGTTCTCTTCCTTTGACAAATATCCCATTTAGATCAAAATTTAGTTTGCTAGCCTAATGTTAAAGGTTTGCTTCTATTCACTCATCCCTATCCTTCTGTCCTACCATATAGTTATTCATTTCTTTGATTCCATGTGTTCTTGTTGAAGTCTAGAGTTATATCTGCTAAACTTAATACTAAAACTCTAGCTTTCATTAACTAAATCTTCCTTCCCTCTGTTTTCTATAATCAATCATTTGTTTGATTCCACTGGATTTGTTGGAGATCTGTGATAGCTCAGATTCTGATGATGATGAGCATTCAAACTCACCTGAAAGGAAGAGGAGGAGAGAAGAAGGAAGCAGCAGCAAGAGTAGTTCCCATAAACTAAGCTCCGCAATCTCCAAAAGTGCTTCCATTTTAGCAGAAGCATTCCAAGCTAGTGAAGAGAAGGAGGAGAGAAGGCACAAGGATCTCATGAGAATAGAGGAGAGAAAGGCCAAGTTAGAGCAGTCAAAGGCAGAGATCAGTATCCAGTCCATGGATGGCCTGGCTTCTGCAATCAACCAGCTAGCCAGCTCAATCCTTGGTTCCCTTGCTGACAAGGGCCCAGCAGCTCCAAAGTAAATATAGAAAAAAAAAATGCTATTAAATGTAACCAAAAACGCTTCCATTGTATGTTGATGAATACCCTTTTTATGTTCCTTATTTCATTTTTGGTGAAATCTCTCCCTTTTGTTCCACCATTGTCACTTCCAATGATTAATCTTGCTGAGCTTGCAGGAATCTCTGCTACAACTTTCAGGTCATGATTTCTTTAGAAAAGCTTGCCAAAGAAAGATGCCCTCTGCGAGTAGCACATGACAAGATAATGAAATTTCTGGATTATATTTTCTAAACTTAAAAGTTGGTTTTTAAGATTAAACTTTCATCAAAAAATTATATAAGATTAAACTGTTTGGTGGAACAGTTAGTTTTTTTTGGTCGTTGATCAACCTATTTATCTAATTCTAATATACTTCTGAATAAGTAAAGGCTTGCAGGGATGTCATTTATGCTGGTGTCAGAGATGCTTTGTTCTGTTGTGTGTGTACAAACAAGTACCTGAAAGGCAGGTGCAGTCAAGGATGGTCACAGGAATCCCTTAAGAAAATTACGGTCATGCCATCAGGATGGCCTCCGGTGGATTTGGTGGGAATGGTGATCGGTGATGTACGTACAGCTACGGATAAAGTTTATTTGAATGGTGATTTGTCCTGTTTTAACCGTGTGATGGCATTGTAATTTTGCTGGTGCTTTCCTTCTGAAACAGTTCAGAGGATTAATCGTTCTCACGTTCTTTTACATTCCAGAAGTTTTTGTAATATAGAAACTAGTAGATGTACAGTACTATTTTTTTTTTTATGTACATGTACTGTTACTGACTTTGCCAATGGCCATTTGCTACCTTACAATCATACATGCCATGAATATAGCTTTCTCTCTCTCTCTCTCTCTCTCTCTCTCTCTCTCTCTCTCTCTCTCACATGTTTGTCCTTTCGCATGCATACATTTTCTTGTTAACGTTTGTCCTTTCACATACGGGCATTTTCTTTTTTTTGCAGAAAGATGGGTTCTCCCATTAATTTATTATTTTATAAGATGTAGAAATGATTCAGGACAAAGTATCAAACTACTAGGATATCATCAGCATGCTTAGAAAAAATAACAGTGATCATTTCAGCCAAAAGAACCATCCACTTTCCTGGAAGTTAGCTAAAAATCTTTCTATCTCCCTAGTCATATGCTTCACCTTTCATGCATTGCTAATAAAATTTCTCTCTTTCTTTTGTTTTTTTTTTTTCTTTTTTTTCTTTTCGGTGGGGCAAGGAGTTGAAAAAGGAAGATAAAATATTATTAAAATAGTAGTTCAACTAGTACTGGTTATAGTTTCATGCTTCTCACATTTAAGATTCAAGTAGTAGTAGAGTCGATTAAATGAAAGAATTTATCTTGAATGCTGGATATAGGGACTTGATATTGACTATTGGACCGGTTGATACCGTGGTAGGACTCAGATAATATACTTATTCAATATTATGAGAAATGGTTGAGCCATCTTTGTTATCACCATATATCGGACACTCTCTCCGCCAGTCCCTCTTGCTTATAAAAAAAAGGGGAAGATAAAAAGCACCCGAATTTATTAAAAATAGAAAGGTGCAAGTTATGAATGTACAAAATTAAAAAGAAAAGAAGAAGTATGCCATAGAAAATGAAGCATGGAATTCCTAGCATAAAAACATTCAGCAACCAAAAGGAGAAGCGGTCATGAGGAGATTTGCAGCCTTTCTGCAACATCTTTTCCTTCCATGTAAGGTGCATAGAAACTAAATAGCTTCCTGTCAAATGCGGTGCCAATTAAAGTCTGAAAATTTTGGTGTTGAAACATTAGAAATTTGATCATCATCAATAGTTCAGTTATTCTTCAAGGAGATGCACAAATCTAAGAAAAAAAGTCCAATTTGAGCAAAGATATTCAAAACTCGATTGTAGATGAAGAACTTGAAGGGAGGAGCACATCAGCTTCCAAATTCTTGAAAAGTAAGTTGCATGTTGAAAAAAAGGTGATCAACTAATTCAATTGCTTATTACAAAGCACAAAACCTCCAAAACATTTTTCCAAGTTTTCTATTAAGATTTTCTCTTGTATTTAACTTCCTTTCCTAGCATAACCAAAGAAAGCACTTGTTTTTTAATGCAACACTAAGCTTCCAAAGAATGACTGCAAACAAATATTTGAAGCCCCTAGAATTCAAGAAATGATAAAAGGATCAATGCTGAAGTAATTAGAAAGATTTATCACCAATCAATTTCCATCTCACCTAATCTTCACTTTGATTAAGAGAAATGTGCACAGGAGAGAAAATAATTGGTTAAATTGATCTCTGACTTTGATGATAGAGGAGATGGTAATATGATTTTCTATGCCCAAGAATTAGATTCATAAAAATCTGCTACCATGCCATTCTTTTTCCAACTTCATCCATAAAGAGTAGGGAAAAGAGTTTGAAGTGAAACATGTTAGGGACGGTATGTAGTAGAATATGGTAGTCACAAGAGAAAGAAAAGAAAAAACTAAAAAATTAAACATGGTACAAGCATAAAATATAAGGATTTTATGTGGTTCGAAGTCTCTTGCTCTTATATTCATGGCCGCACAAAATATTTTTTTCACTAAAAAAAATTAGAAAGTTTATAAGAGATGAAAACAAAGAATACTACTTTTTTCTCTCTTCTGAATATAAGAACAACTCCAAGAGGAAGAAGAAAAAATTTTCTAGAAATGCTCCTCAAGCCTGAAAGTATCCTAAGAAATCTCAGGAAGATCTCTGACCTTCTCTCTTTTACTCTCTCTCCCTCGTACTTTTTTCTCTCTTGAAAAAAAATTTTGGGCTCTCTATTGCTACTGGTAGCATTTAATAGGTCCAACTCTCGGCCTCTCTTCAAATAGGGGCCGAAACAATGCAATTTGCATCCAAAATGTCATCAAAATAGAAGCTAGAGTCCTAATAGAAGCCCTCTAAAAATCTCAGTTGTTGGATGATCATCAAATGCCCGAAATCACATGAAAAACTGCCTTAGATCCATTGGAACATGCCTCGTTACAATCAAAAACCACATGGCCATTGGATCAAACAAGCGAATGCCTTGCACCCTTTGATGGCACAAAATTGGCTATGGATTGCGATATGGATTGGGCAGTCCATTGAACGCTGTAATAAGGGGGAAGCTCTACATGTCACCTGGGCCTGGGCTGCGTGCTCATGCGCACTGCCTAGGCCTCGCTCATTGGCCAAGCCTAGCCCACTCCATACCGGGCCCGTTTTTTTCTTTTTTTTCTAGGCTAGATTTTAGGTGTTTTCTAGGTCTTTTGAACTTATTTTTTTGGATGGATTAGTCTCTACACTTAACAACTTTCCTACTTGAAGACTAAGATATCTAATCATGCATCCACCTACAAATAAAAATAAATATTTAAAAAATATAAATTAATATTCCATATGGTGCTTCCATTCAACTAGTTTCGGAGGTCAATTGAAGCCATATATAGTCTCAATTTTTTTACAGTGATCATTTTAGTCAGCATATCTATCAAATTCTTTGAACCATGAATCTTTTTTAGTGACAGATATCCATCTTTAAGCAACACTCTGATAAAATGATATCTCAGCTGTATATGTTTGGTTATTGCATGGAACATCAGATTCTTCACTAGATTGATAGCACTCTGACTGTCACATAATAATGCATTACAATTCTGCTCTTTACCTAGCTCTTTCAATAAATATTATAGCCAAATCATTTCCTTGCTAGCTTCCATGATTGCGATGCACTCTGCCTCGATGAAAGAAAGAGCCATGATTTTTTGTAAGTACGAAATCTAGCTCATAGCTATCCCAATGATAAAAACATATCCAATCATGATCCTTGTGGTATTGGTATCACCACCTAAGTCTACATTTATGAATTTTTATAGAGTTTGACTACCCTTCCTGTAACATAAACAACCTCATTGGTACCTTTTAAAACCATTGTTAGTCATGAATCCATTGAATTTCTTGTACCATAACATAGAGGCATGTTTCAAACCGTACAAGCTCGTCTTCAGCTTGCACACAAAATCTTCTTTACTAGGGACTGCAATATATCTTCATCAATCTTCCCATGCAGGAAACTCTACAAGAAGAATGATTATTAGAAATGGCTAAATATCATCTCTAATAGAGGGTATGGCATCGCTACTAAGCCATTGCATAAATCCTTGTCTCAATTGATAGTTATTAGGGATGACATTTCCATCCATTGCTAATAATGTTAATTAGCAACCATCACTAATGATATTTTTATTTTTTAAAAAATTCAATTTTAAAAAATCATTAGCGACCAAAAAAATTATCATCACTAAAAATGAAAGCAATCGATAATAAATCTTTAGCGATGGCATTACCAACGCCAATATTTTTTTATTTTTTTAAAAATAATAATAATTTTTTAAAAATCTAATCAAATTATAATAAAAAATAATTATAGCTTTCAAAATGTATTAAAAATAAATAAACAATTAACAACCATAACTATAAATTAAAAATTTAATTATATTTATATTAAAAAGTATAAGTTTTACAATTTTACTTTATAAGTAGAAAAAGTAAATACATAATACCAAAATAAAAAAAATCATCAGAGATCTTCTGCATCATCGTTGTCCTCCTCCTCCTATATGTCCTCTCCTACAACTGGTGGATGAGAACCGGATATCCCAATATCCTATAATGAAGAAAATAAAATATTATTAATAAATTTTTAAGTATAAAAATTAAAACAAGTAAAGAAATTTATTAATAGACTTATCTACTACGATAGCTATAACAATGAAACCAACTGATCACATAGATGCAGGTCTAAAGAGTGTTGATGACCAAAGCATGGATAGCATCTCGAATGCCTTGAGATACTGGGCAAATATCCAAATCACGATGTCCTTGATGTGTGCATCATTTCACGTCTGGATTATCGAGGCCTGAGATGAAGATGCCTAAAAGTACTGAGCTATCAAAGGGTCAAAACTGTGACTGAATCCTAAAATCCAGTTCCTACTCATTCCTCTGGTGGCCCTGAGCCATCCCTTGAGATCAAGGAGGGGCTGAGAGGATAGTCCTCACCATGCTGCACTACAATGTACTCCATATAATATAGTTATACATTTTACAAATTGATTAGTCTAATTATATATATAAGTATATATAAAAAATAATACTTAAAACTTTAAGTTCTTATCGTGATCTGCCTAGATCTCTCATCTAAATAATCACCAGTCATACTAGACTTGTATGAGGCCTCCCACAAGTATATAACCTAGCTACTATGTTTACAATAAATAAATATTAAAAATAAATTAATTAAAATACATATTATCAATTTAAATTGATATTAATATAATTAAGCATAAAATTCTTACCAATCTATCGACCATCACATGCGTGCTAATAGAGCCTTCTTGTACTCTAACTTCTAGAAGTCAAGTATTTATAATAATTTAAGAGTTTAAAGATAAAGAACCCCCACAACCTTCTCGTACTCCAACTTCTGAAAGGAGGACTCCAAGAAAAAAATGAGATCCTCGATGGAAATGTACTCGAGATCATAAGAAAATATCTCGAAACTATCGATCCCCTATGGTGGCCATTTTGGAGAGGAAGCCATAAAGTCAGTTTTTTGATTCTTGCCCTTCTAATTATCCTGAGACACGGGAGTGGTGCCACCAATTATTGCAGCAATACCACTAAAATATTATCACCAAAAACTAATTTATACTGGACAAATTAGATACTAGATATACCGAATTGATCAATGAAAAGGTATCTTCAATTATACTTAAGATATTGTAGTCCTTTTCAACTCCATCATTCTATTGGTGATAGTAGCAGCGATGTAGCTATTATACTAGCCATTCCAAATATTTTTCACTTTAAGGTGAGCATCCATCATTATGCCTTGGCATCAAAATAGCTTAGAGCTAAATGGCAACTAACTCACTGTTGACTTCATTGATAATCAAAATTCAAATTCTTTTTTCATCTTTGTTCACATCATTTTCATCATGAATTAGCCTGTATCGCCAAGTGCAATCTTTGATTGTTGATTAATTCATGTTTCAATATATATGAACTATTAACTTTGTTCAGTTCATACTCATTAAAACATAAATTAATCCATGATCAAAAATTATCCTAGGTTATTTTAAGCTAACTCATGATCGTGAAAATAATGTAAGTAAAGATGAAAAAAATTAAAATCTTGATAGTGAAGTCAATAATGAACTAGTTACCACTTGATCCTAAGCTACTTTGATGCCAAGGATATTCACCTTGGAATTGAACGTATCAAGAATGGCCAGTGTGACAATTATGTCACTACTACTATTGCAAACCAAATGATAAAGTTAGAAATAATTGTAGTATCTTAAATATAATTGAAGACACCTTTTCATTGACTAATTTGGTATATCTAGCTTCTAATTTTTTCAATGAAAAATAATTTTTGGTGATGAGGTTCCAGTGTCATCGCTATGACAGTTGATGGCACTACTCCCATATCTCAGGATAATTAGATGGAACGAACTAGAAGAACAATTTTGGGACTTTCAATCTGAAATGGTCACCGCAAGAGATCGACGGCTTCAAAGTCTTCTCTTGTAATCTCGAGTGCTTCTCCACCAAGGATCAAGTTTTTTTCTTGAATCATTTTAAATACTTATTTTGGTCAGGCCTATTTTTGGGCTGGGTTTAAGCTAAGTCGGGCTAAAGGTATGCCCCAGCGCTTTCTTGACCTGGTCCAACTCCCTCTTTCTATTAGAGCCAAAAAAAAGAGGGAAAGATGAAGAAGAGCATAGAGACAACATTGATTGAAGATTCTAACTCGACTGTTAACTTCATTTACTATGAAAATTCTAACGCCTTCTTCATCTTTAGTTACATTATTTGCATCATAGACTAGCTTAATATCATCTAGTATAATTGTTGGTTATTTATTAATTCATATTTTAATGTATATGAACTGTTGATTTTGTTCACTTCGTATGAATTGAAACATGAATTAATCCATTACCAAATATTACATTGGATAATGTTAGACTGGCCCATAATCATGCAAATGGTGTAACTAAAAATGAAGAAAATTATACTAGATGATATTAAGCTAGTAATATCAACAGCAAGCTGGAATCTCCGATCAATGTTATCTTCTTGTTCTTCTTCATCTTTCCTATTCTTTTATTTAGCTCAGACAGAGAAAAAGAGTTTAGTTTTCTCTTCTCTTATTATTTTGCTTGCTTTATCTTAGAGCTGTCAACGGGTCAGGTTTAGATTGAAAACTAGATATATATAGGTTCGGACCCACCCAACCTTAGTTATTGGACCCGGATCTGAACCCGCATGCTCTCCACCACCCCACTCATAAATAGGAACCCTAGTTATTGCACCCTTGATATATATCCAGATCCAGACTCTCTCAGTCTCCATAGTGTTTGCAATGCTCCACTATTGAGGTCACCAACTTCAAAGTCATCATCCTAAAGGCCACCTTCCAAGATGAGGTACCTATCAATGACTACCTTATAATCGAGATCGTCCTCCTCACCAAGTCATCCCCCCTCATCGCTGTTGCCGCATGCATCGTCCAGACCCTCTCCCACCACCTCTTGTATCAGCAATTAGGTCATCGCCCTCAAGTCTCTCATTATTGCCTTCTATGCCCTCTGCGATGTTGATCCCAACTTCTCTCATGAGGCCCTTTCCATACCACCTACCTGGTTCAAGCCAGGCTAGGCATGCTTGAGCTTGACTTAAAAATTAAATGGGCTCTCTTATTGGCCCATGTTCAGCCTGATCAATTTCAAGCCTCGCCCAAAGCACCACAAGGTTTCGAGCTGGCCCAAAGCTAATCGGGTCAGCCTAAGTCCAGTTCCAATCTTATCTACATGCCAAGACCTGAATCTCATGCATAAAAGACATGCATCCATGCACATCTAATTAATTATTTACTTAATAAAATTAACATATAATTAATTAAATAAATAACTTATTAATCAAAAAATTAATAAATTAATTAAACAACTAAATAAATAAATAAATAATTAATTAAATCAATAAATATACATCTACCTAATAAAATAAAAAATAATTAATTAATTAATATAAAAATTAATTTTTAATGATGGCTTTGTCACCATCGTCGCTGTCATTGCTAATACTTACATCATAAATACAAAGCAGATCTGATATGTACCAAGATTTGAAAAAGGAATTATTACTATTCTATTAATCTAGAATAATAACTTGGCCTCAATGCTCATCACAGGTTATCTTGGTTAAAATTTTTGTTGCCAGAAGTATTTAACATAAAAACTCAATAAAATCCTTAAAAAATCACTCAAAATAGTTTTAAAAGAAATCAAAATAAGAAAAAAAATATGAAACAAATTCAAATAAAATAATGGAGGGAACTAGACTAAAGAAATTAGTGAAATCCTCAAAATCATAGAAAAAATGCAAGTGCTTACAAAAATTAATGAAGATCCTAGCGGGATCTTAGTGAAGCATGGTGGCAAGGGAAAGCACGGTGGCATAGAGAGGTGCTCGGGGGAAATGGGAGCTCGATGGTGACAGAGGCACCGATGGAAGCGGGAAGGAGAGATAATGGTACAAACACCAAGGGGGGTGTGGGAGCACCATGGTAGAACAAGTGACAGCAAGAGTGGGAATGAGAGACATCTGGGGTGAGGGCATGGGAACTCAGTGGTGGCACAGGCACCAATGGGAGTGTGAAGGAGAGGTAGTGATATAGACATTGAAAGGGGGCTATGGGAGCTCGGTGATAGTATAGGCAATGCTAGGAGCGGGAATGAGAGGGTTGGAGAGGGGGCATGGGAGATCAGTGGCAGCATAGGCATCGGCAAAACAATCATCAACGGGAGTGGGATGGAGAGGCACCAGGGAGAGAGGGGGGTAAGGGAATATGAAGAGCTAAGTGGGAAGAGGCAAGCGGGTGAGGGAAGACGAAGAGCCAAGCAGGAAATAAGAGAGATTTGGACATGGGGGGTTTAAGGAGAATTATTAGCGATGCTAGAATGCCCTCGCTAATAATTCTTGGCCATCAGTAATAATGTATTACCAACGGCAGTGCTATCACTAATAATCTTTATCGGTAATGCCTAAAATTTTGAGATTTTATTAGTGATGGCCACCTAATGTCACTAAAAATAAAAATATCGTCGCTAATACTTTTTTCTTTGGAGAAGAATTTATTGGAATGCAATATATTATTAGCGATGGCATGTTTGCTATCGCTAATAGTTATATTCGCATCGCAAAACTCTTTTCTAAATAATAAGATTGTTAAAATTATCAACGATAGCTTGTGCCTTCGCTAATAGTATTAGCGATGATATTTGTTGCCATCATTGTTACTGTTGTTATATATTGTTATTAGCAATGGTTCATTAGCCATCGCTAATTACTATCATAAATATTTGATTTTTTTGTAGTGAAAGCAGTAGTAACATTTAACTATTCTAAGTATAAATTCTCAGCTGCAATTATACTTAGAACTACTCTATTGGTAGAAAGCTTAACGACACAAAAAAAGATTTTAATATAATCGTACTTTCTTTCTGTAGAAAGCCTTTCATAACCAACTTGGCCTTGTACCTTTTTCTACTATCATTCTCTTTCTTGATCTTATAGACCCACTTGTTATATAGAGCCTTCTTTTTTTTCAGTAGTGTACTGAGCTCCTAAGTTTGGTTTTTCTTCAAGGTTGCATCTCGTCCTTCATCGCTAGCTCCCACTTCACCGAATCTTCACTCTCCACATCTTCCGTGTAGCATTCAGGTTCACTACCTTCTACCTACAATAGATAATGAAGAGAAGGTGAAAACCTTTTCCATGGTTTCGGGATCCTGGCAGATCTCCTTAGCTGAGGTGTTTCTAATGTTGGTTTAGGATCTTCTATTGCTCCCTTGGCAATATCACCCTTTGTGATTTCTTCCAACTTGATCTGCTCTTTCTCTTTAATTCTTTCCTGTACTGTCAAAAGCATCCTTGTCCTTATAGAGGTTCCTTTCATTGAAGACCATATCCTTGTTCTTGATAATTTTCCTATTTTTCTTGCTCTAGAACTTGTAGCCAAATTCATTAGTACCATACCCAATAAAGAATACTTTTCTGACTTTGCATCGAGCTTGTCTCTCTTTTCAGCATTGAGATATGTGCATAGGAGACAACCAAAAACCCTTAAGTGAGATAAATTTACTGACTTTCCTATTTATTCTTCTTCTAGTAGCTTGCAATCAAGAAGGACTGAGGGATCTTTATTGATCAAGTAGGCAGCAATGCTAACTGCCTTAGCTCAAAACATCTTGGATAAATCAGCATGAATCCTCATGCTCCTGGTTCTTTTATTCAAAGTTTGGTTCATGTGCTCAGCTACCCCGTTCTATTATGGCATGCTTAGGATAGTCTTCTTTATCTTGGTTTCACTTATTATGTAGAATTTCTTGAACTTGGTGCTATCATATTCACCTTCATTGTTTGATCTCAGGTACTTAATTTTCTTGCCAGATTCGTTCTCCACTACACTCTTCATATCCTGAAAGGAACCAAATATGTTAAATTTATTCTTTAGAAAATAAATCCATGCCTTCCTAGTAGAGTCATCAATGAATGTTACATAATAGTACAAGCCTCGAATGGATGCGACTGGAGAGGGATCCCATACGTCAGTATATACAAGCTCCACCTACCTCAATCATGGTGTCCTGCTAATCCTAGAGAAACTAACATTATTCTACTTTCTAAGAACACAATTCTCACAGAAACTAATGTCAATGGACTTTAAACTAGCCAGCTTACCCTTCTTCAAAAGTGCCGCATACCTTTCTCGCTTATGTGATCTAATCTGTAATGCCACAACTCTGAATCTGCTAGTGCCAGTGCCATTATATTTCTGGTACTACTAGTCATGTAGAGAGTACCTAATCTGCTTTCTCGTATGATCACCATAGCACCTTTGGTGATTTTCCAAGACCCACCAATGAAAGCTGTAACATAACCCTCTGAATCCAATTGCCCAACTAAATTCAGATTCTTCTTTATATCTAGGACATGTCTAATATTTTTGAGCTTCTATACTGACTGATCTGGCATCTTTATATGGACATCACCTTATCCTACAATATCCAATGGTTCATCATTCAACAAGATAGACCTTTCCAAAATCTCTTGTAGCATAATTCAGCATATACTTTTTTTATGAGGTGGAATAAAATGAAGCTATGGAGTCTAGGCTCCATGATTCCATCAAACTGTCCATGTTGAGGATTAGGGCATCAATAATTTTCTTTGTTGCCATGTTGATGGATTCTTTTTTCTGTCCCTTGTTCTCCTTTCTTGTCTAGCAATTTTTCTTGGTGTGCTATTTCTTATCGTAGTGCCGACAGCCACTATCCTTCAGTCTTGATTGGCTCCTTTATTTGGATTTAGATCTTCCACGGCCTTTGTTGTATTAAGTAGTTCTTCCTCTGCCTTCTTGAGTAATCAAGGTAGAACTAGAGTTCACTTTGGATTCTTTTCTTCTGATATCTTTACTAAGAATCGATTTCAGATCTCTTCAAACTTCAACTTACCAGAGTCACAAGAACTACTCACTGCTATCATAGTAGCACCCTAACTCTCGAGCAATAAAGATAATAGGAAATAAACAACATCCTCAAAGCTAATATTAATAGAGCTCAATTGACTAGTAATTAGATTGAATTCATTGATATGATTAGTAACAGACACACTTTCATCTATTTTTAGATTGGACAGATGATACATAAGGTATATCTTGTTGGAGGTTAAAGGCTTCTCATATATGTTAGACAAAGCCTTCATCAAATCTATTGTTGTCTTCTCTTCTAGGATATTGAATGAATGCGATGTTTTTAGTCAATGTCAAACAGACTATTTTCAAAGCCTCGCGGTCTAGCAAATCCTAACAACTTATGATATCTCGATAGGTTTTATTTCCAGTAACAATAGGTAAAGCTTCTTTTGATACAGATAGTTCTCAATCTGTATCTTTCAAAATCTAAAGTCCTTCCCATCAAACCTATTGGTCTTGACTTTTTTCCATCTCCTGCTATTGCTTCTACTCTTTCCCTCAAATTTGGAGCTCTGATACTAGTTGTTAAAGGATGGTATATAATGAAATAAGGTAGTCATAGAAGGAAAGAAAAAGCCTGAAAAATAAAAACACAGCATAGTATAAAACACAGAGATTTTACGTGGTTTGGAGTCTCTTGCTCCAACATCCATGGTTGTACAAAATAATTTTGTTTTACTAAAAGAAAAATCAGGAAGTTTACCAGAGATGAGAATAAAGAACCTCACTTTTCTCTCTCTTCTAGATGCAAGAATAGCTCCAAGAGGAAGAAAAAATTTTAAAGATGCCCCTTAAGCCTGGAAGCATCCTAAAAAATCACACGAAGAAATCTTGCCTTCTCTCTCTTTTTCTCTCTCTCCCTTTTATTTTTTCTCTTGCAAAATCACTTTTGGTCTCTTTGTTGTTATTGGTAGCGTTCAATAGGTCTAGCTCTCAGCCTCTGTTCAAATAGGGGCTGAAATAATGCAATCCGCATCCAAAACATCATCAAAATAGGAGTTAGAGTCCTAGTAAAAGCCCTCTGAAAACCTCACCCATCGAATGATCATCAAATACCTGAAATCACGTGAAAAGTCATCTCTGATCTAATGGAATGTGCCTTATCATGGTTGGAAACCACCATAACCATCAGATCAAACCAGCGAACACCTTGCACCCTCCAATGGCGCAAAATTGGCCATGGATCGCGATGTGGACTAGGCAGTCCAACGAATGCCTTGATAAGGGGGAACTCTACACGTTGCCTGTGCCTTGGCCATGGACCGCGATGTGGACCAAGCAGTCCAACGAATGTCAATAAAGGGGAACTTTACGGCCCACTCCATGTCGGGCCCTTTTTTTTTTATCTTGGCTGGATTTTGGATGTTTTTTATTTTGAAGTTGGAAAATAAAATTAAAAAGTGTAAAAGAATTTGAAGAACAAGAATTTAAATATGGATATGTTCGTTTTGCTAATAAGATCTTAGCATCTAATTGCGAGAAAGTAAATAATAGGAATTTAAAGTGCATTAAAAATAAATATTACATTAATCAAAAGAAGAATTCAATTACAAGAAATTAAAAATAATAGTTAAATAAACTATAAAAAATGATAACAAAGTATCCGAAATCGATTGGCGTAGCCTCGTCAGGAAGTTGGTTGATGTCACTTCACCTTTTTTTGTTATACTCTGTGAAGTAAATTGGGCTTCCACTTCTTCCTCTTTGGATCTCGATCTTGGAGATGGAATAGGCTTGAAGATGGTGTAGGGGTAGAACTGATATGGGATGAAGTGAATGAAGACATTAACATAAAGGAAGGCAAACTTAGATGAATAACGATTCAGATTTGTATGGCCTTTTCTTCCCAAAACAGAGTAAAGAATATACTAAGAATGATTACAGGAGGATTAAAGATTGAGATCCCATGGATTAAACTCAATCAAGCAATAAAGAAAGAAGGATCTTAAGGGTTGAGAAACCACTTATGATTAGGACTAGTGCTTTCTTCAACAAGTCAAACCTAAGATCAGGGGATTTGTATTATGCGATGATCTCTTCTCTGTAATTAGATCTCTTAGCACTCGTGGGGTTGGCGCCTGGATGAGGAGGCCTTACTCCTGCAGATTCATCAACTTTTAAGTCAGGGGTTCCAAGGCGAGGGGGGCCTCTTCTGTAGATCGAGATATCCAGGGGATCCTACAAGTAACAAAGTTAGGGACCTATTGGTGTTGAGAAAGATATGAAAAGGAAACTTTGAGTAGAGAGGGGGTAGGGGATGGCGATGGAAGATGGATCTTGGCGTGGATGAGGCTTGGCATGGAAGAGTCTTGGTAGGGAGGAAGCTTGTCGCCTGGAGACTTGAAAGAGAATAATTGATGGCTAGGGCTTAGAGGAGGGACTCTTAGCGGCTAGGGCTTGGAGGAGAGATTAGGGTTTGGAACTTAGAGAACTAGGTTGGTTTGGGCCTCACACCCTCTCCCTCGTGGAGCATCATTACAAATATCATAAGAAATATAAGAAAGCTCTTTCATTTATTGAAATCTGGTTTTACAAGAGGGAGGATGGGTATTTATAATTTATCTCGACCCCTTAGACTCCCTTTGAAATTTGAAATGTATACATGGATTAAAGAGAGAAAAGGTAGGGCGCCTACTTGCTTTCCATTTCTGCTTGGTATACATGAAAATAAGGAGAGAAAGGTAGGGGTGCCACTTAGTTTCTTCCTTTGCTTGGGACGGTTTGCATGAAATAAGGAGGGTGCCAAGTTGATTCCTTTTATGCTTAGGGCGGCTTAAGTGGGGACCAGTGGACGTGGCACATGAAGTCTTCCTTCTTTGCTTCAGTAGGGATCAGTGGAGGTGGCGCATGAAATATTCTATTTTTATTTAAGTGGGGACCAGTGGCTCTCCTTTTAGACTTGACTCGAATAAAAGAAAATAAAATTATAGGACTCAAGATGAAAACAAATGGACTCAATTGACTTAGCTCTATTACAAGGCTGACAAGACTCAAAATTGATGGACTCAAATGCCTAAGCAATTCATAATGAGCTTTGATTTGGTGCAGTCTCTTTCTGATCCTGGTGTCTGCACCAATTCTTCCGAGATGGAAGAAACTCGACCCTATCGAGTAAGGGTCAGTCCGACTCTGGTACTGCTCTAATAAGTCTGGGTCAATGCGTTGCAGATCCTCTTGAGTGATCCATGAGTTCTCAGATTCTGGTCGGCCCTGCCAACGAACCAAATAATGCTGGTAGCCTCTGTTCCAAGTAGTGATAGCCTGGTCATCCAGAATATGCTCAATCCATTCTCTCTTCTCAGGTAAATTGATTGGTGGACACTCAGGTGGAGGTTCGCTCTCAAGAATTGGGTCAGGTCCAAAAGGCTCACTAGGTATCATCGCTGGCTTCTTATACTCCAATAGGTCTAAAATGTTGAAGGTTGGGCTAATGCCAAATTCGGGTGGTAACTTGAGCACATAGGCATTAGGTCCAACTTTCTTTAACACTTTGAAAGGTCCAGCTCCATGGGCATGTAACTATTTTTTTTACAGTCCCTGGGGGAAACCATTCAGGTTTAAGCCTAATCATCACATGATCTCCCTCAGTAAACTCTTTAACTTGTTTTTCGAGAATTAGTAATAAGAATTTAAGTTTCATTGCTCATATGTAAATTTCTAACATGTTGTGCATATGACTCGTACCAACACCTAATAAATTACAGGTTCAACTATGCATTCCTATTGAAAGGAATTTATTAAATCTTTAATTACAACTTTGTGCTTAACCCTTGGTTGGTGGGTGACATGAAGATGAAAATTTTATATAAACTCCTAATAAATGCCATAAGGTCTTTCAGAAATAGGTAGCAAATCTAACGTGTTCAAAGGATTTATGCAACCTATTAATCTCATCAAAGTGTAATCGAGTGGTTCTAGAAGCATTGGAAGCCTTAGGATAGGATAGGAAATAAGAAGAGGATTCGTGGAATTGTCCTTAATTAATGGGGATGACCTTAAGGCGTGGGAATTGATTTATATCTACAGGCAATAAAAGGTCCACTTTATGGAAGGATGAGTCAGCACTTTTAGGAAAGAGATCTTTAACCAAGACTAAAAAAGTGAATTCTCTCTGAGGGTACTGAATTGAAGAAACCATGTCCTTACTAATTTTCTCTTGTGAATAAATGGGATAGTAGGGGTGGGTCGGCTAAGGGGAACTTGACTAGTACTTAGCTTATATCCAAGGATACTAATCCTATTGATTATGGGTCGATGGGTTATGGGTTCCCTCTGCTCATAAGACATGGATAAGTACTTTTCCCTAAGTTTGATCTTCATGGCTCTCCATGTGGCTATGGGCATGTCTCTTCTCTGACGACAAATGCGCTCAACATTTCTCCAACACAACCTAGCTTGTCGGACTAACCTAAGTTTAGCAAATTTGAACTTCCTCTATTCCGACATCTCATACCATTCAAAATATTGATCCATGTTATTCTTCTAATCAACGTACACCTTAGGGTCTTGATTTCCATCAAAGGTAGGTGTCGAGGCGAATATTCTTTAGGGCTCTTTCCTCCGAATCAGTGTAGTCTCGGTATGGGTGTCTATGGTCATGTTCAGGGGTGGGATCATGGCGATGGGTTATGGGACCAAGGAGAGTTGGTCTAGGTGATTCAGGTTTAGTACGGGTCTTACAGGTCTCTTCAAGGGTCCCGATTCACTCCTCCATTTGGTCAAACCTATTATTTAGTTGTTTGCATTGTTCAGTCATGGTTCTCAACAAAATCTCAAGATTTGGATCCATGGTGATACTTGGTTGGGTTTGGGAATGTTGGTATGGGGTTCCTGATCTAGTGGTCATGCAGCATAGAGACTCGTTCTAGGGGTTTCCTAGACCTAGAAGCTTAATGTAGAATTAATTGATTAAGTACAATCAAATCTACAATTACCCTTTTAACTGGCCAGGTAAGAGATGGGAGTGTGGGAGGCTCCCCCTGCTTTCGCAGGGTCCTAATTAAAAATCACAATTTCGCTTAAGGCGTTTGCAGTTGGACTCCTAGCCTTTGACACCAATTTCCAAGAGTAAGTGAAGAATTGAGTTATACTAGTCTAAACACAATACCTTGAACTTGACTCGTTGGTATCCCTAGTTTAGGTTCTTACTCGATTTTAAATTAGACTTGGATTAATGCAATATGTAGTTGGTTATTTTTGGGCCAAGAAAAGATAATGAAATCCTTCCCTTATCTTGTGATAGGATTGCCTTTATATGTTTTAAAATGAATGCACATCTAACAATCTAGCTAATCAATGGAATATAAAGACTAAGAATAACATGCATTTCAAAATTTAAATTTCTAAATTTTAAATTTGAATTTCAAATTTGAATTTCAAATTTGAATTTTCAAGTTTCAAATTTTAGAATTCAAAATTCAAATTTTAAACTTTTTTTTAATTTTTTCTTAAATTTGAATTTCAAATTTGAATTTTCAAATTTCAAATTTCAAAATTCAAAATTCAAATTTTAAATTAATTTTTTTGATTTTTTTAAAATTTGAATTTTAAATTTGTATTTTTAAATTTCAAATTTCAATACTATGCAAAATAAGTCCTAATCACCATGCTCTGATACCAAATTGATGCGGGATGAAGTGCATGAAGACATCAACATAAAGGAAGGCAAACTTAGATGAATAACGATTCAGATTTGTATGGCCTTTTCTTCCCGAAATAGAGTAAAGAATATCTAAGAATGATTATAGGAGGATTAACGATTGCAATCCCGCGGATTAAACTCAATCAAGCAAAAAAGAAAGAAGGATCTTAAGGTTTAAGAAACTACTTACGATTAGGACTAGTGCCTTCTTCTATAAATCAGACCTAAGATCAGGGGGTTTGTACCATGCGATGTTCTCTTCTCTGTAGTTGGATCTCTCGGCACTCATGGGGTTGGCGCCTATATGAGGAGGCTTTACTCCTGTGGATTCGTCAGCTTTTAGGTCAGGGATTCCAAGGCGAGGGGGACCTCTTCTATGGATCGAGATACCTAAGGGATCCTGCAAGCAACAAAGTTAGGGACCTACTGAAGCAGAAAAAGATATGGAATGGAAACTTTGAGTAGAGAGGGGATAGGGGATGGCGATGGAAGATGGATCTTGGCATGGATGAGGCTTGGCATGGAAGAGTCTTGGTGGGGAAGAAGCTTGTCGCCTGGAGACTTGAAAGAAAATAATTAATGGCTAAGGCATGGAGGAGGGACTCTTGGCGGCTAGGGCTTGGAGGAGAGATTAGGATTTGGAACTTAGAGAACTACGTTGGTTTGGGCATCACACCCTCTCCCTCACGAAGCGTCATTGCAAATAGCAAAGGAAATATAAGAAAGCTCTTTCATTCATTGAAATCTTGTTTTACAAGAGGGAGGATGGGTATTTATAATTCATCCCGACCCCTCAGACCCCCTTTGTAATTTAAATTATATACATGGATTAAAGAGAGAAAAGGGGGGCACCTACTTGCTTTCCATTTCTACTTGGTATACATGGAAATAAAGAGAGAAAGGTGGGGGCGCCACTTAGTTTCTTCTTTGCTTGGGGCGGTTTGCATGAAACAATGAGGGCACCAAGTTGATTTTTTGGATGCTTGGGGTGGCTTGAGTGGGGACCAGTGGAGGTGGCACATAAAGTCTTTCTTCTTTGCTTCAATGGGGACCAGTGAAGGTGGTGCATGAAATCTTCTATCTTTGTTTAAGTGGGGACCAGTGGCTCTCCTCTTGGACTTGACTCAAATGAAAGAAAACAAAATTATAGGACTCAAGATGAAAACAAATGGACTCAATTGACTTAGCTCTATTACAGGACTGACAGGACTCAAAATTGATGGACTCAAATGCCTAAGCAATCAATAATGAGCTCTGATTTGTGTGTAGCCTCTTTCTGATCCTGGTGCCCGCACCAATTCTCCCAGGATGGGAGGAACTCGATCCTATCGAGTAAGGGTCAGTCTGACTTTGGTACTGCTCTAATAGGTTCGGGTTGATTCATTGCAGATCCTCTACAGTGATCCATGAATCTTCAGATTCTGGTCGACCCTGCCAACGAACCAAATAATACTGGTAGCCTTTGTTCCGGGTAGTGATAGCCTGGTTATTCAGAATATGCTCAATCCATTCTCTCTTCTCAGGTAAATTGATTGGTGGACACTCAGGTGGAGATTCGTTCTCAAGAATTGGGTCAGGTCCAAAAGGCTCACTAGGTATCATCGCTGGCTCCTTATACTCCACTAAGTATGAAATGTTGAAGGTCGAGCTAATGCCAAATTCGGGTGGTAACTTAAGCACATAGGCATTAGGTCTAACTTTCTTTAACACTTTGAAGGGTCCAGCTCCACGGCCATGTAACTTTTCTTTTTCATGGTCCCCGGGGGAAACCATTCGATCTATGCCTAATCATCACATGATCTCCCTCAGCAAACTCTTTAACTCATTTTTTGGGAATTAGCCATAAGCATTTAAGTTTCATTGCTCAGATGTAAATTTCTAACATGTTGTACATATGACTCATAACCAACATCTAATAAATTACAGGTTCGACCATGCATTCCTATCGAAAGGAATTTATTAAATCTTTAACTACAACTTTGTGCTTGACCCTTGGTTGGTGGGTGACATGTAGATGAAAATTTTACATGGACTCCTAATAAATGACATAAAGTCTTCCAGAAATAGATAGCAAATCTAACGTGCTCAAAGGATTTATGTAACCTGTTAACCTCATCAAAGTGTAATCGAGTGGTTCTAGAAGCATTGGAAGCCTTAGGATAGGATAGGAAATAAGAAAATGATTCATAGAATAGTCCTTGATTAATGGGGATGACATTAAGGTTTGGGCATTGATTTATATCTACAGGCGATAAAAGGTCCACTTTATGGAAGGATGAGTCAGTAATTTCAGAAAAGAGATCTTTAACCAAGACTAAAAGAGTGAATTCCCCCTGAGGGTGCTGAATTGAAGAAACCATGTTCTCACTAATTTCTTCTTGTTCTTGAATTTCAAGACTATGCTATATAATTTGATTCTCTTCTAGTATTTCCTCAGGTAAAGTCCTAGTAGTAGCAGTGTTATACTCCTAATAGTTTTCTTCTTCTAATTATCCTTCCAATATAGCTTCAGTATGAGTATTTTTTTGGTTAACTAGTTCTGGGTTGCCATGTATATTTTCTCTTTAATGTCATCCTTGTGAACAAATGGGATAGTAGGGGTGGGTTGACTAAGGAAAACTTGACTAGTTCTTGGCTTATATCCAAGGATACTAATCCTATTAGTTTCGGGTCGATGGGTTTTGGGTTCCCTCTGCTCATAGAACATGGGTAAATACTTTTTCCTAAGTTTGATCTTTATGGCTCTCCATGTGGCTATGGGCATGTCTCTTCTCTGACAACAAATGCACTCAATATTTTTCCAACACAACCTAGTTTGTCGGACTAACCTAAGTTTAGCAAATTTGAACTTCCTCTATTTCGATATCTCATACCATTCAAAATATTGATCCATGTCATTATCCCAATCAACGTACACCTTAGGGTCTATATTTCCATCAAAGGTGGATGCATCGAGGTGAATGTTCTTATGAGCTCTTTTCTCTGAATTAGTGAAGTTTTGGTGTGGGTGTTTATGGTCATGTTCAGGGGTGGGATCATGGTGATGGGTTATGGGACCAAGGGGAGTTGGTCTAGGTGATTCAGGTTTAGTACGGGCCTTATGGGTCTCTTCAAGGGTCCCGATTCGCTCATCCATTTGATCAAACCTATTGTTTAGTTGTTTGCATTGTTTAGTCATGGTTTTCAACAAAGTTTCAATATTTGGATCTATGGTGACACTTGGTTGGATTTGGAAATGTTGGTATGGGGTTCCTGATCTAGTGGTCATGCAGCACAAAGACTCGTTCTAGGGGTTTCCTAAACCTAGAAGCTCAATGTAGAATGAATTGACTGAGTACAATCAAGTTTACAATTATCCTTTTAACTGGCCAGGTAAGAGGTGGGAGTGTGGGAGGCTCCCCCTGCTTTCGCAGGATCCTAATTAAAAATCACAGTTCCACTTGAGGCATTTGCCGTTGGACCCCTAGCCTTAGATACCAATTTCTAGAGTAAGTGAAGAATTGAGTTATACTAGTCTCAACACAATACCTTGAACTTGACTCGTTAGTGTTCCTAATTTAGGTTCTTACTCAATTTTAAATTAGGCTTGGGTTAATGCAATATGTAGTTGGTTGTTTTTGGGCCAAGGAAAGGTGATGAAATCCTTCCCTTATCTTGTGATAGGATTGCTCTTAAATGTTTTAAAATAAATGCACATCCAATAATCTAGCTAATCAATGGAACATAAAGACCAGGAATAACATGCATTTCAAAATTCAAATTTCTAAATTTCAAATTTCTAAATTTCAAATTTCAAATTTGAATTTAAAATTTAAATTTTCAAATATGAAATTTCAGAATTCAAAATTCAAATTTTAAATTATTTTTTAAATTTGAATTTCAAATTTGAATTTTCAAAATTCAAAATTCAAAATTCAAATTTTAAATTTATTTTTTTGATTTTTTTTAAATTTGAATTTCAAATTTGAATTTTAAATTTGAATTTTTAAATTTCAAATTTTAGTACTATGCAAAATAAGTCCTAATCACCATGCTCTGATACCAAACTGATGCCGGATGAAGTACATGAAGACATCAACATAAAGGAAGGCAAACTTAGATGAATAACGATTCAGATTTATATGGCATTTTCTTCTTGAAACAGAGTAAAGAATATACTAAAAATGATTACATGAGGATTAAAGATTGTGATCCCGTGGATTAAACTCAATCAAGCAATAAAGAAAAAAGGATCTTAAGGATTGAGAAATCACTTATAATTAGGACTATACCTTCTTCAACAAGTCAGACCTAAGATCAGAGGATTTGTACCATGCGATGATCTCTTTTTCGTAGTTAAATCTCTCAGCACTCGTGGGGTTGGTGCCTGGATGAGGAGGCTTTACTCCTGCAGATTGTCGACTTTTAGGTCAGGGGTTCCAAGGCAAGGGGGACCTTTTTACAGATTGAGATACCTAAGGGATCCTGCAAGCAACAATGTTAGGGACCTACTGAAGCAGAAAAAGATATGGAAAGGGAACTTTGAGTAGAGAGGGGGTAGGGGATGGCGATGGAAGATGGATCTTGGCATGGATGAGGCTTGGCGTGGAAGAGTTTTGGTGGGAAGGAAGCTTGTCGCTTGAAGACTTGAAAGAGAACAATTGATGGCTAGGGCTTGGAGGAGGGACTCTTGGTGGCTAGGGCTTGGAGGAGATATTAGGGTTTGGAATTTAGAGAACTAGGTTAGTTTGGGCCTCACACCCTCTCCCTCATGAAGTGTCATTGCAAAGAGCAAAGGAAATATAAGAAAGCGCTTTCATTCATTGAAATCTGGTTTTACAAGAGGGAGGATGGGTATTTATAATTCATCCTGATCCCTTAGACTCCCTTTGAAACTTGAATTGTATACATGGATTAAAGAGAGAAAAGGGGGGCACCTACTTGCTTTCCATTTATGCTTGGTATACATGGAAATAAGGAGAGAAGGGTGGGGGTGCCACTTAGTTTTTTCCTTTGCTTGGGGCGGTTTGCATGAAACAAGAAGGGTGCCAAGTTGATTCCTTTTGTGCTCGGGACTGCTTGAGTGGGAACCAGTGGAGGTGGCACATGAAGTCTTCCTTCTTTGCTTCAGTAGGGACCAGTGGAGGTGGTGCATTAAATCTTCTATCTTTGTTTAAGTGGAGACCAGTGGCTCTCCTCTTGGACTTGACTCAAATGAAAGAAAACAAAATTATAGTACTCAAGATGAAAACGAATGGACTCAATTTAGTTAGCTCTATTATAGGACTGACATGACTCAAATGCCTAAGCAATCCATAATGAGCTCTGATTTGGGTGCAGCCTCTCTCTAATCCTAGTGCCCGCACCAAGAACTCTTATCTAAGAAACCTTACTCTTAAAGGCCAACCCACAACCTAAATCTAAGCCCTTTACCCTATACTGTATCGTCTCTCCAGGATGCTTTTTTCTTAGCTTAGGGGTCCTTTAAATAGAACTTGTATAGGGCTTCCTTCCGATCAAATTTGGAGTCAATCTGGCTTAAAATCAGCCATGATTCACGAGGAGAAATCTTGGTCGTCCATTGTGCATCGTGATGGATGGTCACTATGTTCTTTCTTTAGCCGCAAAGTCTAATCCAGACTCTCGAATCACTGATCCTCCTCCCAATTGGATCTTGCTTCTTCCCATCGGACAGTCGATAGTGGTGGGCGGCGGGATGGTGGTGGTGGGATGGCGAGATGGTGAGACAACGGTGGCGAGTCGGGCTAAGAAGAAGGTCGGGACGGCAGCTCGGGGTGGTGGGGCGGTAATGGGTCTGTGATTTGGAGCGGGCGGTGGTTTGGTGGTAGCATGGAATAGCGAGTGGGGCGGTGTCGGGCATCTTCTCCGGTCGGCAAGGAAGGAGGGCAGTAGCTCGGGGCAGCGAAGGAATCGGAAGCGGCTTCTCTGGCAAGCAATCGACTATAAAATCCTCCACGGTCCATGGCTCAAAGCCATGGACCACAAGCCATGGCATCCCGTGGACCAGGTGAGCCTCCGTAGGCCAAGCGGCCGGTCCATGATGGACTGGCTACTTTAATATTTATGTAATTTATTTAATAACTTTTAAAATCCGATTCTGGGCATGTTTGAACTCTGATTTAAGTGCAATTTATGCTGTTAGACTCCAAAAATCAAGATCTTTTCATCCATGAACTTCTCTTCTACAAAACTCTAATAAAAATATCATTTCTTATTAAATATCAATTAATTAATACTTATGTTAATGGTTAAATTGGGTAATTAATAGACTTATCAAATTCAAAGATGTTACTCACTAAGTAACTTTTGTTCTTAGAAGACATCTTGACTACAAGGGTGAAGCCAAGAAGAAAAAGCAGTTGAGCAGAAGACAAGAAAAGGAAAGAAACAAAAAGAAAAATAGAGACTTCTAAGTTATGGCAAGAATCACCAATGATGATTCTACCAAAGAGGACCCTGGAAAAGCCTAAATACTTGAGAAACCCTAAGAAAACCCAAGAAGAAGGATGACAAATAATAAGGGGAATACTAGGAGAAGGCTCTAACCTGGAAATTTAAAGAAAAAAGTCTACAGGAGGCTGGTTCGGAGTGAGTCTACTTCTTCCTCCTCCCTCTTCCCTCACCGCTTAATGAAGCAAGCAATCCCTACAATAATGGGAGGGATTTCATATTTATACGATACTGCAACGGTCGAGATACAAGCCCTCAAAATAGTTGAGTTTACCGGATGATGATGCATGCCCCATTTCTTATTGGTGATGCTTTGAAAAAGCAAGCAGCTGACCAATACACGACTCCAAACCCCGTGTGTATCATTAATGGGCACTTGCTATTAGGCCACATGGCATATCCCCATTTGCCAAAGAAGATAAGGCCAATCGCTAGTTGTTTTAAGAAATCATGGTGCAATCTTTTCAATTGCTGGATCATAGTTTCTCTATATTCAACAAGATGACTCTCCAAGAAAGCATATAATGGCAAAATAGAATAAAGATCTACCTTGATCCTGAAATCAATCAAAATGATGACTCCCTTGGTCTAGAAATGATAAGTGAATTTATAGTGTTCTAGACTCAGGAGTGGGGGCAATTGTTATGGGCATTACGTACTCAGTCCTAAGAAGCAAACCCTTTCACTAGTGCAGCTAGAGCACCTTCCTGCTTCAAAATAACTACTGCACTCGCACTCGATGCCAAATATGATCTCCAAGTAGCCCCGCCGACATGGCTCGAACGTCTGCTTAGCCTTGTACCTATCCATGACACTCCCATCAGGCTTGAATGTGACATCCTACTCTATTGATCTCCATCCATCTGAGTCCTCATACTTAGACACGAGTAGCCAACAAATGATCTCCAACCGCCCAATAAGAATTCATAAAAGATAACGACATTCAGTTAATAACCAACAACTTAATGGAATACCGTTATCTCAATGACTTCAACTATCTAATGGTATCTCGTTATGCCTAACCATATTTTAGTTATCCTTAATGGAAGACGATTATGCTACTCCCTATAAATAGGTAAGGGAAACTCTCTGGCCAGGTATGCTCTCTCAACCCCACTCTATACTCAATTCATTATTAAGTGCACTCAGCTCTAGCTGTTATTGCCCTTCTAGCTCTCTTATTGACTTTAGCATTGGAGTGTCCCCCACTGGACTCTGGCTTGAGGTTTTTTGTGGGTCTCCACCCATGAGAAGCTCGTCCACTTCATCAAAGAAGATGGTAGGACTAGCCGACGCTACCACAAGTCACTAGAGATCTATCTGATGGCAATAGAATTTATTTAAACGGACTCCTCGATAAGCCTATGTTGTATGATACAAAAAGTTTAGGTTTTGTTTAGTTCAAAAAAAAAGAAATAAGATAGAAGTCATCAGCCTATTAGTACATTTTTCTTATAACACCTACTATGTGCATGTTTGGAAGTCTATTTATATTGGTCAAAAGTGATTCCACATCTAAAAACAAAATTTTGAGTATTTGGTTACAATCTAAAAGCAATTATGAATTGCATTAAAAATTACAAAAATATGATTTATGTAAAGTTGAGCTCCTTTCGCTATGCAATATTGTAAGCTAAATATCATACTTATGAAAGTTATATTTTTTTAAAAAATAATGTGCTGTACATGTCTCTTTTTCCTGACTTTTTTTAAATTAATCTTTAAATTAATCTTCATATCCCCAATTAATCTTATCATCCATATACTTTCTTGTGCATCATGACTTTTTCTTTCTTTAGATTAATCTTCCCTCATCTCTGTTAACATTCCTTTTTTTTGTTAATCGTCTCTTATCTCCATCAATGTCCCTTTTTCGAGATTTTTTTCTTCAAATTAATCTCCTTTCATCTTGATCCCTGGTTAATCTCCACTCATTTTATTTATCATTTTTAGTCATTTTATCACTCAAAGTAGCTTTGAATTTGTCAACAATATACAACAAAATATTTTTATATTTTTAAAATAACTTAAAATATTAATAACCAAATAAAAAATTACTTTATCTCAAAATAATTTTTGATATCAAAATATAATTTCTATCAAAAACTGCCCTTTGATCAAGAGCTATAACAACCCTAAATAGATCTCATAGATAATAAAAAATTCATGGAAGTCAACAAATATGTTAAACTTCGCAGCCTCCCTATCAATGCCTTGAGAGTCCAAATTTAGGTTGGTGGACCAAAGAGTCTAGAGAGCACATGCTGGGGGGATTGGTGCCAAAAAAAAAAAAAAAACCCTTGCAAGGCGCATCCAATTAGCTTTTCTTATATATTAATGGATTGTTTAATCTATATGCTAGCTTCTGACTCACAAGAAATCCAGGTAGTAGATACATCAAATGGGTCGCATAGTCACAAATTCATAAAAAAGTTCAGAAAAAATAAAACTGAAAAAATGACATTGCTCAAATATTTACAATTTTTTAAATCAAAAAATAATTATAGGTGAGATACAAATAATAAATGATAGAAAAAAAAATATATCTCCATTACGGGAATATATGGTATCACTAATTTGCAACATATATTTTTAAAATCAATCATAAATAATTCGTAAAACTTGTATAATTCAAAAAAAAAAAAAGTAAATATTTCTAGATTGATTTTTTTTGGATGAATAATTTTGAAGAATCATTTAACCAACAAAAAAGAAAGCTAAGATTATTTTAAGAACTTTTTAGTAATTTGGAGAATATTGTAACTATGCAAAGAACTGTAGAGTAATGAAACATAATTTTCTAGCTCACTTTAAATACTATTACGTAATATTGTGAAATTATATGGGCTAAATTTTCTGGTTAGAGAAAGAGACTTGAAAGAAAATACTCTTTTTTATAACAATTAATCCAGCAAAGATGGAGAGGAACAGTTAAAGATGGTGTGCACGGTTTTGTTCAGATTGGTTTATGATCAATCTTCAAAACGAACATATTTAAACTTATTTTTTATTCGAAACCAAAACCAAACCAAGAACATAGGAAAATCAGAGTTCAAACCAATTTAAAAAATTAGTTTGATATGGTTCAATTTATCAGATTCTGGGTTATTGAATTTATAAAGATAATTTATGAAATAGGCTAAATGGATTTCTATCTATTATAAATTATATTTGAGATAAATAGGCAGCTTATAAGATAGGTTAAATAGATAGCTTATGGATGTATCGAGTAGGAATAGGATTACAATCTCTTAGCTTACAGTTTAAATCTGGTTTTTCAAAATTTGAACTGAAACGGATTCCCATTTTTTAGTTTCTAAAATTTTTAAATCAAAATCAAACCAAATTTAAATCTAAATCAAACCAAATTTAATGATTTGGATTGGTTTTGCAGTTTGAGCGATTTAGTTGTGTTGTGATAAGCCGGCTAAAGGAAGGCTAATTACCGGTTCAAGGGTCCAATTGGATCCCTTCCAAACCGGATGCCTAAATAAAAAAACTCAAAGGTAACTCTACAAACTAATAAAGCGACGATTCGACATTACTTAACCATTTCGCAAGGCCAGTCTTCGGCCTGCACCAAAGACATAGGCCCTGAAGCATGTTTCTGGCCCGCACCGCCCTAGATGGCTAGCTAGTCTTCTTAGTGTCATTTCGAAGAGAATGGGTCCAAAGAAGACAGTTACGTTATCTCTTGGCTGGCATTGAAAAGGACTGGTCTGAAAATGGCAACTCTGATACAAGTGATTGGGGTGTCTTCAGCTTACTCCGAAGAAGGCAGACACGAGGCAATTTAACATTCAGTCCCTTCTGAAGGAGTGGCCCTGAAGTAAATCTCCAGTTGATCTTGGCCTAAAATTTCCAGGAGTGGACGTGGTTGTTATAACCAACCATGTAGCCACTAACTCCAACTCAACAATATCGAAGTGGCCAGAATCAGATATTAACCACTTGCGATTACGGGAATATTACGCCCACTAACCCCCTTGATTGAAAGTAAGTGGGCTCAACTGCATTCTGTTACATCCACCTTTATAAATACTGATAAGAAAGGACACTCAAGATAAGCAATCTTGAGCTACTTTCACTTTCTAACAAAGCTCTCCATTCTGTTGCCCGAATCGTTACTGACTTAGGTATCGAAGTATTCCCCATTGGAGAAAATCCAGTCAGGAACTTGTTTTTTGCAGGCACCTGAGGAAACGGACCAGCAATTCAACCGCTCCGTCAGGTTTGCAAGGGTTCAGCGCCAACAGATTGGCATGCCAAGTAGGGGACAAGGCTCCAACTAGCAACATCCTCCCTCTTGGAAAGGAGGGTTTGAAGATGGTGAAAGCAAGAACTCAGAATGCCTCGACAAGCAGGGGATGTCCTCCCTCATAAGAACGACCCCCGGGTGGAGAATAGTATCCCACCTCCTACACTAATTGTAGGACAGCATCAATTTAAAACCCTCTTGAATCGGGTCGATGCGCTAACAACCTTGGTTCAAAACTTTCAAGAAACTGTCCTTCAGGCAGGCCACCCACCAGCCACCTCTAGGCACAGCTATCGGTCCAAACCAAAGGAAGATCACCATCGTGAGTCTACCCAACGCTCCCTTCATGATCGACTTTCCCGCAAAGGCCGAACTTACCAGTGCCATAAGTCGGCTGATAGCCAACTTGAAAGGAAGTGAACCCAATGATCTCCCTCAATTTCTTCCGGAGGCTCTACTCCTGGAGGTGTTGAGCAAAAAAAAAGCTCGTTGTGACTACGAAGAAAAGTTCAAGATACTCAAATCATAGATCGCGAGGCTCTGTGATCACATAAGAGATAACGAAGTCGTGGCCTATGACTCGAGGCCTCCTTTCACCTCCAAAATAATGGGAGAAATAGTCCCTCGACATTTTAAGGTCTCCCATATGGAACCTTATGATGGGACTACCAATCCACTGGACCATCTGGACAGTTTTAAGCCCCATATGATGATCCAAGGAGCCTTCGATGCACTGCACTGTCTCACTTTCCTTGCTATCTTGAAAAAGGTAACTCGAATGTGGTATTCGAGCATACACCTAGGTATCATCGATTCCTTTTCTGAATTAGAAAAATTATTTGTCTCACATTTTAGAACTTGCTAAAAAATGCCCCGTAACATGGATAGCCTATTCCTCCTCCGCCAGAATGAAGGAGAGAACCATAGAGATTACATTACGAGATTTAATTCGGCCACTCTCGAGATCCCAAATCTCAATGAGCCCGTGGCTATGTCCACTCTGAAAAGGGATCTTAAATCATCTCAGTTCACATTTTTCTTGAATAAGAGGTTCCCTATAAGCTACGTTGAACTCTTATCGAGAGCTCAGAAGTATGCAGAGGATGAGGAGCAAGCAACAAATCGATGCCTGATTGAAGGAAAATCTATTTCCAAGAAGAAGAACAACAAGGGGGCAAATCCCCCTGTTTCCCCAGCAATGATGACTCCACTCCATGACGTAGTCCCAGGCCCAAAGCATTGGGCGGAAGATTTGATTCATACACTCCCCTCAATCTCCCAAGAGAAAAGGTATTGATGGAAATAGAAAAAGAAAGCTACTTGCAGCAATCGCCCCCTATGAGGACGTCCTCTACTATGAGGAACTGAAATAAATACTACCGATTTCACAAAGATCATGGCCATAACACTGAAGACTGCATCCAACTTAAGGATGACATAGAAGACTTGATCAAGAAGGGATACCTGAGAAAGTACGTCGGTCATCCAGAACCTCGACCTGAAGCTACTGCCCCTCAGAGGACTACTGAAGAAGTCGAACTGCCCAACCAGAGGCCGACTGATGGAAGGGTAGGTATGCTACATCGACAAACTGACTGGAAGAGAGTCGAAGAGGATGTCCCCAAGAGGCTCAGGGGCAACAACTCCATATGCTTTTCAGATGATGACCTCCAGGAAGTTCAGGTCCCGCATGATGACCGTGTTGTAGTTTCGGCCGTTGTGGCTAAGTATGATGTAAGACACATTTTAATAAACAATGGAAGCTCGATAGATTTTGCTTTATGATGCATTCTCCATAATGGGTCTATCTAAAAATAAACTACAGAAGTCTCCTATGCCTTTGACAAGGTTCGGGAGAACCAGGTCGGAGTTGAAGAAGAAATAATACTGCATGTAACCCTTGGCACCGAACCACTGCAGAAGACATTCCCCATTAACTTTGTAGTAGTTCGAGCCCCATCGGCCTACAACGCGATCCTGGGATAACCCGCCTTAAATAAATTTTGAGCTATAGTGTCAACTTATCATCTTTTAGTGCATTTCCCTACTAGAAGTGGAGTTGGAGAAGTAAGAGCAGACCAGAGGGTTGCCCGTCAGTGCTGATGATACAAGACAAACAGTCAACTGATCCTGTTATGTTGGATCAGTTGGATCCAAGGGACCAGACTGAAGATTATGGGTAGCCAGTGGAGAAGATTATTTCTGTGCCTTTAACTGAAGATGACCCCATCAAAACAGTGCATATTAGGAGTCTACTGGACAAAGAAATGAAGGCAGGGCTAATCTATTTTCTTCGGAGTAACGCCGATGTCTTCGCCTGGTCAGCTTCATATATGCCTGGGATCTCGGCCGAAGTAATTACATATTGGTTGGAAGTTGTCCCTAACTACAAGCCGGTCTAGCAGAAGAAGTAGAGCTTCATTCCTGAGAGGCAAAAGGTAATAGACGAGGAAGTGAACAAGCTTCTCAAAGCCAGATTCATCAAGGAGGTACATTATCCTAAGTGGCTGGCCAATGTCGTGATGGTGAGGAAGGCTAATGACAAGTAGAAGAGCTGCATCGACTATACAGATCTCAACAAGGCTTGCCTGAAGGATAGCTTTTCCCTGCCAAAAATAGATCAATTGGTTAATGCCATTACTGGCCATCAATTGTTAAGTTTCATGGATGCTTTTTCTGGATACAATCACGTATGGATGGATTCCAAAGATTAAGAGAAGACAGCCTTCGTGACAGAGAAAGGACTCTACTGTTATAAAATGATGCCCTTCGGCTTGAAAAATATCGGTGCGATATTTCAAAGATTGATCAACAAAGTATTCGAGAAGAAATTAAGAAAGAATATAGAGGTATATGTCGACGACATGATTATAAAGAGCCTCCTTAAAGAAGACCGCATTAAAAGACTTGGAAGAATCTTTCAGCGTCCTGCGATGCCATAGGATGAAGCCGAATCTAGCCAAATGCACCTTCAGAGTGACTTCGAAAAAGTTCTTGGGATTCCTTGTCCCTAAATAAGGAATAGAGGCTAACCCGAAGAAAATCCAAGCTATCCAAAGCATGAGACATCCTTCCTATAAAAAGGAAGTGCAACAATTGATGGAAAGAATCGCATCTTTGAGCCGATTCATTTCTCGTTCGGCTGAAAGGTGCCTTCCTTTCTTCAAAGCTCTTCACCAATGTCAGAGCTTCGAATGGTCCGAAGACTGCCATCTCACCTTTGAAGAATTGAAGAAATATCTAGAGAGTCCTCCCTTACTCTCGAAGCCTCAGGAAGGGGAAACCCTCTATTTGTACTTATCCGCTTCGGATGAAGTGATCAGTTCGGTCCTTATTCGAAAGGGAGCCGACAATCTCTAAAGGCTGATTTACTATACCAGCAAAGTCTTACATGATGCAAAAGTGAGGTATCCCAGAATACAGAAGCTTATATACTCGCTAGTAATTACAGCAAAATGCTTGCGACCATACTTTCAATCTCATTCTGTTATGGTCCTGACGGATCAACCTTTAAAAGCTATCCTCCAATCCTCTGATACTTTGGGAAGGATAGCTAAATGGACCATTAAGCTTAGAGAATTTGACATTAACTTCCAACCCAGATCGGCCATGAAAGCACAAGTGTTGGCTGACTTTATAGCCGAATGTAGTTGGGGGCAAGAAGATGACTTACTCGAGGCTGAAGAGGAGGGAACCACCAGAAAGGATTCGGAGCCTATATGGATACTTCATGTAGATGGAGCTTCAAATTCTGCAGGATGCGGAGCATGTCTCATCTTGGCCGATCCAGACGGGCACACCATAGAATTTGCCTTGCACTTCTCTTTTTGTGCTTCGAACAACCAAGCCGAATATGAAGCCCTCCTCGCAGGACTCCGAATCGCCAAAGAGTTGAAGATTCGAAAGATTCAAATCTTTTCAGATTCTTAGTTGGTAGTGAACCAAGTGAAAAGTGAATTCGAAGCCCGAGATCCTACTATGATCCAGTATCTGGAGAAGATGCAAGTTCTGGTGTCCCAACTTGATCCTTCAAAATCGCCTACATACCACGAACAGAGAACTCTCAAGCTGATGCACTATCCAGGTTCACCACCGCCACTCCAGATTCCGTCGGCCATACCTTCATAGAATATCTCAAAGCTCCAAGCATAGCAGAGGAAACATTGGAGGTGCATCAAGTTGAGCATGGGCCCAGCTGGATGGATCCCTTCCTAAAATTCCTGAAGGAGGGTATGCTGCCTGAGAATAAAATTGAAGCCAAGTAAGTCCGCTGGATGGCATCTCAATATGTCATCTTGGATGAAACTCTATACAAGAGATGTTTTACACAACCCCAATTGAAATACTTGGGGCCATCGGATGCCGACTATGCCCTAAGAAAAGGACATGAAAGAATATATGGAGATCACCTAGGGGCAGATCCCTGGCTTACAAAATAATATGTCAAGGTTATTACTGGCCGAACATTCAGAAGGATTCTACCGATTTCGTCTGAAGATACAACCAATGTTAGAGGTATTCCAACATCCAAAGACGACCTGCAAGTCAAGTGACCCAATTAACAGTGCCATGGCCTTTTGCCCAATGGGGCATGGATATCCTTGGTCCATTCCCCCAAGTGATCGGACAATGAAAGTTTCTCATTATAGCCATCAACTACTTCACCAAGTTGATCAAAGCCGAGCCTTTGGCACATATTATTGAAGGGAAGGTCGAAAGCTTTGTGAGGAACTTCATTATCTTCAAGTTTAGAATTCTCCATGCCATTGTCACCGACAATGGAAGACAATTCGATAATCCGAAGTTCAAGGACTTCTGTGCTCAATATCATATACTTCATAAATTGACTTCCGTCGGACATCCTCAATCCAATGAAGAAGCTGAAGTGACAAACAGGACCATTCTTCATAGTCTGAAGACCAAGCTAAACGATGCCAAAGGACTTTGGACTGAAGAACTAAATTTAGTTCTTTGGGCATATCGGACCACTCCTAGAATGGCTACTAGTGAATCTCCATTTTATTTGGCTTACGGCATTGAAGCAGTCCTCCCTGTGGAAGTAACTTTGCAATCTTTAAGGATCAATCATTACAAGGAGCCTGAGAATTCGGAGCATCGAAGAGTGGATTTAGATCTACTACAAGGCACCAGGCTTCGTGCCTAGATGAAAATGGCAGCATATCAACAAAAAGTTGCCAAATATTACAACTCCAGGATGAAGGAACGAACCTTCCGACCCGAAGACTTGGTACTGCGAAGGTCCAAAGTATCCAAGCCAATGGAGCAATGCAAGCTTTCTTCCAATTGGGAAGGCCCTTACCAAATCAAAGAAGTGGTACGCCTAGGGGCTTACCAGCTCGAAACTTTGAACGGTTTCCCACTATCTCGACCTTGGAATGTAGAGAACCTTCACAAGTATTATCAATGAAAGATCCCTCTCTTTGAAAGACTCCAACAAAAGTCCATACAGAGGTGAGCCTAATCAGCCTATCTTACTCTCAATCAAAGGCATAGAGATGGTTCAAGTAACCTACCATACAGTAAATTCGATGACATACTGAGATGGGCCTAATCAGCCTATCTTACTCTTAATTAAAGGCACAAGAATGGTTCAAGTAACCTACCCTATGGTAAATCCGACAACATGTCAAGGTGGGCCTAATCAGCCTATCTTATTCTCAATCAAATACACAGGGATGGCTCAAGTAACCTATCCTACGGTAAGTCCGACGATGTGCTGAGGTGGGCCTAATCAGCCTATCTTATTACTATCCATGAAATGCCAAAGGGTGGCCTTATCGGGTTACCTCAATAGTAAAGCAGTCATCCCGGTTTATCTATGGCTTCAACAAGCTTAGACACTTCAGTTTAAGACAAAGACAGATTGTTCTGGGCCTATATAAAATCTTAGCGCTCTTCATAAATGCTCTAGTTCAGTATCTATGTTGTCGAAGAGTTTATACTTAGCATTATTTTGGAATGCTCTCTCCCATCAAAGGAAAAGATTTTAACTTGAAAGAAAAGGTGATTTCATTGAAGAAAGAAGTGGCACAGTCGACTGAATTACATCTTTCAAAAAAAAAACTACATCGAGAAGCTATTCTCAGCTAGTCCAGAAGCCGAGGTGAGAATGGAGATCTCTTTGACGGCCTCTTCATCAGTTAGAGGAGCAGATGTCTCTTCGGTCAGATTACCCACCTCTTTCTCCTCACTGCCGAGTTCGGCAATAAGAGAAATATCCAGGTTCGGGGAAACCTCCGTAATTTTATTCAGGCAATCTGTGTAGCTGATAAAGTAACCCTCCACCCCAACTTCATGCATTTTATCGTTGAAAGCTTTGGATTTCTTATAAGCCTCAATAGCTTGGAAAGCATCCTTTTTGGCCTGCTCCACCCTCTGATTGGCTGATAAAATTTCTTGTTCTAGAATGGCAATCTTATTTTCCAGGTCAACCCTATGAGCCGCCACCTCTTCGGCATTCTAAAGGCAGTCCCTCAATTACAGCTCAGCCGAGATTGCCTTCTTCCACTTCTTTTGCAGGTCAGTCGCCAACTCAGTCGCATACATCTAAGCTATCCTCAGTTCCCTTTCCAAGGAATGGTTGGTAACGGCAGTTGCATTCAGCTTCTCTTTGGCCACAGTCTGAAGCTTCTCGACCGCTTCCTTCTCAACTTTGGTCGAAGACAATTGACTTCGGAGCCTGTCACCGAGATCGATGGACCCACAGACGTTCTCTTCTAATAAAGAAACATCATGGATGATCTGTCAAAAAAAAAGAAGAAAAAAAAAACACACTTGGAGTCAGTCATGCCAGTACTAGTATCCTACGAACTACTTCGATACTTACTTGCAGCATTTAGGGGTAGATGGAGGAAAGAGCACCCTCCAATCCATGCCTCTATGTTGCCGCCCAATCATTTTGAAGAATGGTGGCTTTCAACAGAGCCTTTGCCAGCCTCGGTTATTGAGACCGACATCGTCAGTGGATACTTTACAACTTCCCAAGCCCTCCCCTTCTGCAGTCAGGAGTTTGGGCTTGGCATCTTCCTCAAATATGGGGGCCTTGCCCTTGTTCGGTAGGCTTGACTCCCCAGATGGCCCTGTGGCAGGGGCTCCTGTTGAACGTTTGGTTGAGCGTTCGGGCGAAGGAACCTGCTCCTCTTCCGAGGAGGATCGTATGTCTATGGAAGTTTCACCCCTAGCCTGAACTCGTGGGAGCGCCATAACATAGACCCATCTCCGGTCTAATCTCCTCACCGGAGGGCCCGACACCGGCTACTTCCCCGCCGCCTACCGAAATCGTGCTGCATCTGGCCTCATGGATGGCGAAGGTCCTTGAAGCTCGTTAAACGAGGAAAGGAAAGAAAGTTGGCAAGAGGGAGGGAGCTTGCAAAAGAATTGCAAGAGGGGCAATGTCGCTAATGGCCTGGAAAATTTTGATTCCTAGGAGTATCAGCCTCTTATATAAGGGCCACCAGTGGCTCAGATTCATGGCCCATGTTTCGAGCAGCCCTCTGATCACGCCACGTGCACTCACCATAATTAATGAAGGTCTCCATCCATATGCAGACAGTTATGGAATGTTAGAGATCAACGACTGGTCCGATTCCTGAGACCTGCAACCTTAATGATTCTGATCACTGCAATCTCACAATCTGGATAATAACTACCTTGTCAATGATGATTGGACAGCTGGCAGAGATGGAATGTCGCATTATTGATGAGCGAAAATCACCATCAAAAGCCGAGACTCCTGAATTACGAGTCCAAAAGGTGATATGAACTGAAAAGCTAACCTGAAGGGAAGCTGGACTGATCGGTCCATCATTAAGATTGGCATTCTCGGTATGATTAAGTCTAAAGACTTCATATAGTGAAGAAATTCATATTTGTGTCAAAGATAACTGTGGGTCATCCGAAGACTTTACACTTAGAAAATCTCAACTTGAGTCGAAAGCTACTTCACATTCAAAGACTATTCTCACCCCGAAGACCTTACACTTGGAAGGATTTCCATTCAAGTTAGAACTTATTATGACTACTAACTTGAAGACTATTGCATACCTGATGACTCTATACTTAGAAAAATCACAACACAGCTTGGAGGAAGAGAACACTTTTCATTAATGTTAAGATAAGCCTATTTACATATCATTTTTCTTACAAAACAAGAAATAAAAGAAGAAAAAGGCCTATTCATCTATTTTGGTCGCCGAAGGAATTTCTGGGTCAGCCATAGGAAGAGCCTCTTTAGTTTGACCCGCTAAAAGGGCCTCTTTAGCTTGAGCAGAAGTTGCCGGGTCCACTACGGTCGGCTCTTCGACTTGTTCATGGCCCTCGACCACAACTGGAACTTCTTCAATTTATCCCAGTGCTCCCTCAGCTTTGGCAGGGACCTCGTCTTCTTCTTCTTCGATGACCTCATACACCGGGATGCTTGAAAGGTCCAACTCGGGGTAAAGCTCCGAGACCTCCTTGAGCCCATCATTGAACCCGAGTTGGTAACTAACCACTCCAGATTCAGTGATTTCTTCTTTAAATTTTGAAGACTTTTTGAAGTCTTCGACCGCCCTGGTTACCTGTGCCTTCAGGACCTCAAATTCTTTGGCCGCCTCATCGCCCCTCTCTTGAATCTCCTTGGCAGAGAATTTCGAGTGTATCTATTTCCTCTTCTTCTGAAGCTTGGCCTCCTGTTCAGAGATCTTTAGTTGAGCCTTTTTTAGCTCGTTCTTCAGATCCTGAACCTCGGAGTCCTTTCTTGAAAGCTTCTCCTCCATGGTCGATTTTAGCTCTTCGGCCACTTCTTTTTTGGCCTTCGCTGCTTGAAGCTCTTCCCTCAAACTTTGAAAGAAGTTGTTGAACTCTATCATACTCTCCTCCATGAAAGTGATATAATGGATCAGCTGTATTCAATGACCATATCATGAAGTCAGTAATGTTAAGAATGATCCAGAAAAGATAAAAGAAGATATACATTTTACCTTTAGCGTAGCAGAGAATGATGAATTGGACACCTTCTGGCCACATCAGGAAGCACGAGACCCCTCGCATCGGAGAAGATGGAGAGGTCTACTTCACAATCCCTGTATAAGGGAGTGTTCCTCAATGGACCCTCTTCGACTTAAGGTGTCTTGCCCTTGTCCCTCGTAGATGGGCAAGGCGGTGGTACGTCAATAGTTGGAATCAAGGTCGGGCTCTTTGGAATTTGAATCGGAGTGCTCTCCCTCAGCCGGGGCTCCGTCGGAGGGACTCCATCCCTCCCTGACGACTCCCTAGTTGGTGCAGCCTCCCACTAGCTCCATCGGCCCAAGCCTTCTTTCGGGCCTCCGGACCTGCAGGAGGAAACCGAGCTGCCCTCTTCTTGGCGGATTGGCGAAGCTTATTGAAATCGGGCTTCATCCTGCCGCTTGTTAACATAAATAAGCTTCAAGGTTAGCTTGCTAGAATAACTATAAAGCTGCACAAAGTCGAAGCTATCTACTAGCTATACCTAAAGAGGAGAACTCGCTGATCTGAGCGAGATGGAGGTTTCTCTCTTCTAAGAGCTCTCGGATTGAAAGGGCTTCATCCCCAGACAATACTTTGTAGTATGGTTGGTCAGCCATCAGAACTTTCTTACCGTTGTTGGCACTTATGCAAGGTCCTCTCCACTCAGTGTTGAACCCCCATGGCTGAGAAGAAAAGACAAAAAAGAAGTTGGGTTTCCACCCGTGGATGGCACTGGCCTTATCCTTCATTATTTTATGACTAGGACGAGGGCCGATGACCCACCATCCATAGCCATGAAAGTCTCTCTTCAATATGAAGAGAGAGGTGAATAGAGTAGTCCTCGACCTCACCTTTGCTATATGACAGAAGACTAAAAACTTGCAAATATTCTGAATACTATTCGGAGTTAACTGAGCGGGGACTACGTGGTACATATTAAAAACTTTAGTGAAGAAGGGATGCAATAGAAAACGAAGACCGGCTTCAGGTGGTCTTCGTATATGGCAATAGCACCAGTAGGAGGATTGTTAACCCTCTCTTTGGGCTTCAAAAGGATGAGAAGGAGGTTTTCAGGAATATGGTAATATTCCCGGAGGCTGGCTATCTTTCCGAAGGACAAAGAACACGGGATCAACTCTGGCCTGAACTCGGCAACAACCTTCATAACAGGTTCTAGGGCACTATAGGACTCAACTTCTCCCCCACCTGGGGGAGTCCTACCGGTGGCAGGGGTCTCGAAAGTCGTAACCATGACAAAAAAAAAGAGAAAGAAAAGGAATGCCCTACCTACGAAAAGAAATAGGAGATGAGAAAGGAAGAAAGGACTGGGATAGTAGGGAGGAAAAAGAATAAGACAGAGAAGCTTCCTCTGCCAGGCTACTCCCCTCTTATATAGGGGGGACAAAGACGGTTCGAGTAGTCTTCTCGAAGGGGCTCCCCTCAGATCATGCCATGTATGGAGGCATCAATTGTAGATATGAAGTCCCAAATGATGATGGTTGATTCGACAGAAGAAAAACCAAACTATCAGTTGTGATCCGCGTGATCACATCTCACGTCTGATGGCCAAGATGAAGCTCATTCTTCATGCCCAAAGGATAGATGATGCCACATCCTCCACCTAAACTAAAGCCGAAGAGTCAGCCGGATCGCCATAATGGAAGGAAGAGATGTAACTTACCCGACCATTGCCAGTCGGTAGAAGGGTGACACCTGTCCCCCGCACGACTACCGAATCAGATGCCAGTTACTGTGATTAACTGAATCAAAGATACGCCATTATTGATCATGCCTTTTTTTCCAAAAAAACAACAAACCGTAAGTACTCCCACCTCTCGAAGCGAATGATTGCTTCGAAAACTGGGAGTGGGGGGCAACTGTTATGATAAGCCGACTCAAGGAAGGCTAATTACCAGTTCAAGGGCCCAATTGGATCCTTTGCAAACCGGATGCCCAAATCAAAAAACTCAAAGGTAACTCTACAAACTGATAAAGCGACGATTCGATATTACTTAACCATTTCGCAGGGCCAGTCTTCGACCCACTTTGAAAACATAGGCCTTGAAGCATGCTTCTGGCCCACACCATCCTAGATGGCTAGCTAGTCTTCTTAGTGTCAGTCCGAAGAGAGTGGGTCCAAAGAAGACAGTTACCTTATCTCTCGACTGGCGCTGAAAAGGACTGGTCCGAAAAGGGCAACTCCGATGCAAGTGGCTGGGGTGTCTTTGGCTTACTCCGAAGAAGGCAGACACGAGGCAATTTATCATTCGGTCCCTTCTGAAGGAGTAGCCCTGAAGTAAATCTCCAATTGATCTTGGCCTAAAATTTCTAGGAGTGGACATGGTTGTTATAACTAACCATGTGGACACTAATTCCAACTCAACAATATCAAAGTGGGCAGAATCAGATATTAACCACCTGTGGTTACCGGAATATTACGCCCACTAACCCCCGTGATTGAAAGCAAGTAGGCTCAACTGCATTTTATTACATCCACCTTTATAAATATTGATAAGAAGGGATACTCAGGGTAAGCAATTATGAGCTACTTTCACTTTCTAACAGAGCTCTCCATTCTATTATCTGAATCCTTACTGACTTAGGCATCGGAGTGTTCCCACTAAAGAAAATCTGGTCAGGGACTTATTTTTTACAAGCACCCAAGAAGACGGACCAGCAATTCAACCGCTCTGTCTAGTTTGTAAGGGTTCGGCGCCAACAAGTTATATATCCCTTCATAAAGGTTCCTTTTACTTGCATCATAACATTTACAAATAGTTTTTTATAGCCTTCTCCAAAATTCTTTTACTCTTTCCCTTAATGAGATGGAACTATTTCTTATGATGATTGTTACATGGATGTTTGAATATTATTTTGTTTTGCTATGTCTTATTCTTATTGGCCAACAATCCAAAAAATTTTGGTGGACAAAACGTACATGTACAACATCTACTATAAAAAAATTATTGGTGCTCGAATCCCTAGAGCTTATATATATATAAGCAATAGGAATTAAAGGGGGCAACTAGCATAACTACCTCTTCTAGGCATGACCATGAGATAGGGACGGCAATGGGTCAGATTTGGATCGAGTCATCCAAAATCTATACTTGCCCTGCTAAAACATTTTTCACTCCACACCCATCCCATACCCGTCTCAGGTCATGTATTAAAAAGAATTACATTTGGATTGGATTCGATCGGATATACCTAGTCTCATAAAATCTAGTTTACTTAAAGCCTAAACGGGTCAGGTTGAATTAGGTCGGGTCGGGTATATTCGCCTCATATCCAATTTACTTAAATATTTTATAAACATAGCTTTTTATATATAGACGGGTCGGGTTTGGATCGGGACATACTACTATCCATACCTGATCCGAATTCGAGTCAAGTTTTTTTAATATAATCTATATCTATTTATAAATTAGACGGATCGGATTTTATCCATTCCATTAAGATCGGGTCAGGCCAGGTATTTACCAGATCGATAAAAATTACCGTCCCTAGGCTCCTATTGAAGCACCGGTTAGTCCAATAACCAATCACACACTCCCAACTTGGGATGTGATAGAGTAGCATTTTAGAGAATACCAACTAAGCTATCGTCTTGATGGTAATCTCTGAGAACTATATATATATAACTTTTGCTTTATAGCTTAAATGGTTGCGAGTATGGTTGCATGCCGGCCACTTTTCCTGTAAAGAGCTTCTGTGAGGGTTGGAGAGTCCTTTGTATTTCTTTTAATTTAATGGAAATTTGGAATGTTAGGTTACCCGAAATATCCTCATTTTCTCTCCATAGTTTCTTTTTAATTATAAATTCTTCAATCTAAAATCTTTGGTTGGCAAGCAAAGCGATATGATCATTAGGATAAACTCTGTTCTTTGGTCAGTTTTAGTCGTCATATCACAAGATATCAACAGATACAATGCAAGAAAAGATTTCTTGGAACGGCAGGTAATATTGTGCTCTCCGTATCAGAAAATATTTTCGGTGTAAACCGTTATATCCGGAACATATCGGTATCGGCCGTCCGTTGCCTGTATCACATGCGACTGCCACGAAGCTGGTCCGCGGGCGGTGGACTCACCGCCATTGCCGGACACGCGGCGGCACGCGTTAGTTCCTCCTTATTTCCTTTTCTCGAAAGCAAGCCCGAGGCTGTGGAGTACGACCCCTACAGGTCTTCTAGAGGGGGGAGCCGGCAAAAAAAGCCGGGTCCCCCTCCACCAGACCAGAGGGGATCGTACTCCACCGCCTCTGCTGACGCCACGTGGCACGCCCAAAAAAATTCAGATCACCACCAAGAAACTCCGCAAGCCGGGTCCCCTTCCACAAGACCAAAGGGGATCGTACTCCACCGCCTCTGCTGACGCCACGTGGCACGCCCAAAAAAATTCAGATCACCACCAAGAAACTCCGCAAATTTTTCTCCATAAATTGAACGGCTGTGAGTACAGTATTGGCTGCTGATGATAAGAAGTTTTTATTTCGGGAGTTAATGTTCTTTTCATTATTGTAGGGATCATTAACGGAAAGAGTCCCGCGGGAGCAGCAGAACTTAATTTCATTAATGCGAAACAAGCCCAACCCCCGAAACCTTCCGTTTCGGGGACTCTCTCGGTCCTCCGCCCTCCGCCGCCACCACCCTCCCAAATAAAATTTATAAATGTAATTTCCGTGTAATTTTTTTTCTCTGGAATCGAAGCTTGGAATTAATGGCGACTTCTGGAAATAGTATCAAAAATGCTAAATTGGTAATTGTTTTCTTAAATTTTGAGTCTTGGATTTGTATTTCTATTGGCAATTTTATTTTTACAGGGCTTAATTTGATGTTCTGGTTTTGTATCGAATTAAAGATACCTTCCATCTGTAGTTTTGTTGTGTTTGATTTGAAAAATTATTTTTTATCTTTTTTTTTTTTTTTTTTCTGGGAGCGATTTTGATGTTGCCTATTTTCTCGAATTAAATTTCATAATCTTCAGCAGATTCATTAGATTAGCTCGCTCCTTCAAGGCCTAATTCAGCTGTTTTGGTTTGATTTTTTTTTTTCAATTTTTAATTACTTTTGGTTTGTTTTGGAAATTTTGCAGATTTCTTCGGCAGATTTTTCGTCTGGTATTTAAGTTTAATAAAATGAATTGCAGTCGTTGGTTATGGTTGACGGGTTTATGGAGTACGTCTTAAATTGTAATATCTTCTTGTAACTGTTGTTTCTTTTTGCTGGGTTCGGAGGTTCTATTTCACGTGGTTAGATTTTAGTTCAAATTTTTCCGTCAAAAAGAAGTTTTTAGTTCAAATTTATTATTGGATGTTGGTTTTGTTTGTAGATCGATATTTATTCTGCTTTAGTTCATATTATTATTTTGTCCATGTACTATTCTGTTCTTCTGGGATTTCTATGTTTATACATATACATATACATACATATACATATACATATATATACATATATTGAGGACTATGTATATTATATGTTGATGGAAAAAGTTTGTTCTTTTTAGCATGTTCATCATTTTAAACTTGCAAGCTTTCTGTATTAGATGTGTGATAATAATATTGATTTGTTAAATCAGGTTCTTCTTGGAGATGTGGGAACTGGAAAGTCTAGTTTGGTTTTGCGTTTCATGAAAGGACAGTTTGTTGAATTCCAGGTTGGTTTATATAGAAATTAGGATTTTGAGAGGAATTTTAGTTTTGATCTGGTAAATTTTGTTCTTAGTCTGGGTATTTTGATACTGTAGGAATCAACAATAGGTGCGGCGTTCCTCTCACAGACATTGGCAGTGAATGATCAAACAGTGAAATTTGAGATATGGGATACTGCAGGACAGGAGAGATATCATAGTTTGGCTCCTATGTATTACAGAGGAGCTGCAGCTGCTATAATTGTATACGACATAACAAATTCGGTTAGTAAATTTTGATGCGACTCTAGCAGTGCTATTTTATGATAAAGTTTTATCTATTCTATCATCCTTATAATAATTGTCATGAATAGTTTTTTTTCCTTTTAAACCCTTAGGACTGACTTTAATTTTCATTTATTTAATGTAACAAAAAAGGAAAACAAAATATAAGGAAAAAGATTTATAAGCTAAAATCCCATTTAAATACTATATGTGAATATATCAACAAAAAGCCTGGTTAAAGAAGGATTAAAGAATTCCTTGGGTTTAGATTCCTCAAAGAATACTTGAAAGTTTGGAGTTATATTTGACTTTTGCTAGAGACACATGATGACTTAGTGGATTCTCAAATATAAAGTCAGCTCTCCATTTCTTGAATATTCTGTATCAAGATGGTAAAAAAAGGGTGCAGGGTAACAAGAAAAGGAACACATGCCACAAAATATTGGTGAAGAATTCAGCATAAACCATGGATCCATCCATCATAAAAAAAAATCATACAGGTTGGTCCAAAAATTTTATGGATATTAGGAAGTAAACTTTTCAAGGCATGATCTTTTATCTTAATGAGGATCAGGTTCAGTTGGAGAGTCTCTGTTTGATGTTAGTCTCCAACTAAATGTTCAAGACAGGAAATGACCAGATGCTCCTTAGTTTTTTCCTTGCTTTGAAGTGCTGATGTTACAAGAAAATGCACCACAAGATCTTTACAGATGGACATGTGACATGAGGCTTATGCAAGGCATGCATAAGGAAATAAGTAATTTAAGTTATGCTTAGGATAAGAAATGTGCAATTGCTTTTGAGTTTCTCACATGGATATGTGACACTAGAATTAAGAAAGGCATGACTTGTGAAATTAAATAGTAGGGATCCAATATCCATTTTCAAGTAGGGAAAAGAAAAGTCTTGATATAAAGTTTATGGAATAGGAACTTTTAGAAGTGGGGTGGTTCATATGTTTTTTAAAGATTCCCACAATTTTTGTTGCAGGCTACATTCACGCAAGCAAAGAAATGGGTTCAAGAACTTCAAGCCCAAGGTAGAACCCTATTTTATTTTATTTTATTTTATTGAGATGGCTAATTCTTTTTAGAATTCTGATAGTATTATCTGATATGTTGTCACCACTAAGATCCATCCAATATCTTTTAGTGCTACTTTTTTTTCATCTATCCCATACCGTGTATCAGTACCGGTACCATATTGTATCGGCTGATGACTGGTATAGGTACTGGTACTGGTTCAGAAATCCTTGATGAGTCTTATTCTTCCTAAGATTGTCACAATCAATTGCTATATGTTGACTCCAGAGTTATTAATGATGATTTGTATTGTTTCAGGTAATCCAAGCACAATAGTGGCTCTTGCTGGAAACAAAGCTGATTTATTAGAAGCTAGGCAGGTGTCCGCAGAGGCAAGTACTAATCTTTTTGTCTTTTAATTCTCTCAAATTTAGAACATTTGCTACCACATCTTAGCTTACACAAACCATTGACACATGCCATGTTTTTGTGTTATTATATGAAAAGTTTAGTTCATAAACTTCACTGAATCTGTTGATGTCTAATAATGAAGTTTTGGCATTTGGACTAATCTATTAGGTTTCTTTCAAGTAACAACAATAGCATGTATAAGTTAGGTAGACCTAATGGATTTCCAAGAGGATTGAATGAGCACTATGTGCAGTGATATTAGGGGGTGGTAGCAATCCCAGTTCAGCTAAGCTTTGCCTGCATGGCTTTGACCCCTCTCTTGGGTATTTCTTGGCTTTGTATGGACATATGGGAGGAGGATTGACTCTTCTGGGATTTTCTTGGCTTAGTTCAACTTATGTCATGCGCTGTTTATCTACTCAACATGTGCTAGCTGTTGGATTACTCATTTCTTATGTCCCCCTTTTTCCCAATCCCCCATGTTATCCTTAGCTATGCTGTCAAACTTCTTTGGAAGTTTTCCTCGATTCCCCATTCCCTACTTGCTTTAGAAGATCAAGAAAGATGGTAATGACTTCTTCCAAGGATGGTGATGCCCACTGCAAATCACTATTCAGACCTCCAGCAACTTGGCCATCAAAAACTACAGCAATCTGGAAACATGTGCCATTGTTTCTCCAAAGTGACATGTTAAGGGTTTGTTGCTGGGGTGTCTCTGCCTCATAGACTGTGGCCCACGATCCTCTACTCTCTCCTTAAATGGGTGCCTCAAGTAATCTTTATGTCAAGCTAAGCTTTGATGGTGCAATTACCCTTGTACCTTACTTGGGGATGCTGACTTCATTGTTTTTGAAGCTTGAGAGCAAGGTTTGCAATCTCGGTTTCAAACCTTGTACCAGTATCATGCCAAGAGAGTGTCAGTATGCCTGGCATGGGGTCAGTTTGCATATCAAGACTTGATTTTCCTTCTATATGAAGTCTCAATTTGGTATCGGTATGATATGTTACATACTACTACAGCGAACCTACCTTGAGGCTGCATTCTTAAGACCGATCATGTTGTGTAACTTCTCTATAATGTTTGCAATCAATCTGAAATTGTCGTGTCATGGGAAGGGATCTGGATCATGTCCTTAGATCTTCATGGTACCGCACTCTAAGTTGTCATCCCTTGGTTGGAGCAATTCTAGAGAAATAATTACAGGCCTTAGTGCCTTACCCTATCCTGAATGATGCATCGTCCTTCATGGATTGCTTGACATTGCTAATCTCTGATGTATACAGGGAAGCCAATTAGGTTACTGATTGGCTCGTCAAATAGGCACTTTCTGGAACTCCATATGAGCCCCAGGTTACTTGTCAATTGTTAATGATCTGGTTTTAGTTGACCATAGTTTATTTTAGTTTTCCTAAGCTGTTAGAAATGCTACCTAAGCTCAAAACAAAAAAAAAGAAAAGGGAAAAAAAAACCAAAAAACAAAATTGCAACCTATCCAACTCATCTTGCTCACTTAGGGTTGTTTCTGTTCCAACTTCTCCCAAGTATTGGCTTGTTTCAAGCCACTTGATTCGCATAACACATTTATCTACACCCTTCATTTGTTGGATGAAGAAACCATATCAAATCATATGGTTGAAATAGAAGAAAGAAAGGAAAATATGGTAGGAGTATCACCAAGAATTGGATTCTATTATTAGATACAGAAGAGAAACTTGCCAAAAATATGTTTTTTGCAGTAGAAAGAGTTGGGGAGAAAGACATGGAAGAAAATGGTGCATGGAGAAATTTTGGGAGTTATAGTATTACTGTCAAATTTTTGGAAGAGATTTGAGAGAGCACCTTTCAAGTAATATGCCAAAATTCTGAAATGTTTTCCAAATGAGCTGCTCCTATCATTTTATATGATTAACCTTACCGATTGCAATAATGTCATTTTTATAATGTTAATTTAATAACCTAAAAATGTTAAAATTTGGTGTGGACTATGGATCATTACTATCCGTTTGACTGCTTACGATGTCCAGCTTTTCTTCTGTTAGTTGACGTAAGACTTATCCATCAATTTCCATGCATGCAAAGCTAGAAGGGCCAGTGCTGTTTCTCCTTGTCTTGTCTAAGTGCCACTTTGAGTCTCTAATATCCTGTCTAGTATCACAGCATCACCATTGTTACCTCCAGGGGCTGCTAAACTATGTGCCTAAACTGTTCTACATTTGTGGCCTTAGGTCAAGTCTGTGACACTTGCGTGATTGGCATTGGCCAAGTCTTCCTGTGACTTGACATGGAAGTCCATGTCCAGTTGATACCATGATCAATTTGCAAGGTTATGGAAGTCAAAAATATTTTGGGCTCTCAACCACATCCTATTTATTTGGTTGCTGTATGACAGGGGCTATAATTTTCTAGGACCCTTGATTCATTTGCTGGGCTTCAATATTTTCACTTGGCTGGAATGCTTCTCTCAATGATTTATTCTCTTACACGATGCTTTACTCAATAATTTACCGTCATATGATTTAGTATCAGCGGAGTAGTCATGCTTCTGTCATATAAATTATTAATATCTCAATTTTTTTTTCTGTTATCTTTGCTTGGGAAGGTTGCCATGGGCATCATGATCCTATGGTTGCTGAGTCAACAGCTAGCCAGCCTGCTGAAAATTAATTTCTTGGTGGCATATTGTCATAGTTGGATATAAAATGAGTGAAGCATTAATTGATTGATAATTCCTGCCAGTGTCTATGAGCGACAACTTTTGTAATTCCTGAAAACTTCTTGTTTGATGGTCTAGCATGGAAGACATCAGGGTTAACAGTTGGTTGTGATGTCATACTTCCATAAAAATGAGTGAACATCAATATAATGATAATTCCTGATAATTACTTTATTAATCACAAATTTTACACTTCATACAAACTTGTTCTATGGGTTTTATTTGGTATTTCCATTTGATTGTCTAGCATTCGGGATCTCAGGTAGGGCTGAAAATGGATTGAATATGGATTGGATATTCTTTTTATATTTGACAAAAAGGATATGGATAGGATATTAATCAGATGCAAAAATTATATTCGTATTTGCTTCAAACGGATACAGATACATATCTAATGTTGGAAGTATGGATATAAATATGGGTATAAGTCATGTAGTCGAACATTGTAACCATAAAATTGAAGATATCTTTGAATCGAAGGCCAATTAAGTTGGTAACCTGCTGGTATGATCATTTATTTCCTTTAAAAATTCATGAGTGCTATACAAGATGAATAGAATTACAAATAGAACCAAATATTTGAATAAGGATCAAGTAGATGTTTACCTATATCCATATTTATTTTCTTTGACCATGTGAATATGGATATGAATATTAGTCGAAAGCTCAAATTGTACCTATTACTAGATAGATTCCAATATGAAAATGGATGCGGATGGATGTTATCCTGTCCTCTTGCACCCCTAACCTCAAGGTTAACAGTTAGAGCATATAACCGATCCAATTTTAGTCACATTACCTTGATTGGCTGCCATGTAGTACTGGGATATAAAGGATTTAATGGAGGTCATCAAGGTGCACCTCTTTTGATCAACCTGATAACTGCCTGAACTTTGAGCGATATTCACCGAGCCATAATTCAGAAGGATCCACTTCTCTCGTGTCATCCAAAAATACAGCACATTGTCACCAAATCTATTTATTCTCCTAAGGCCTTCTGGTGATACCTATGAGATTGTGTATTTTACCCAGTCAAATGGATGCATAGATCTAAACATACTTTGAATAGAAATAGATTTTATCTCATTTATTAACTTGAACTCTTCCCTTACATCTGTTTTTAGAACATGATTTAGCTTGATTACAACTTTTCTGTTGTCCTTGTTATTTTAGGAAGCCCGAACATATGCTCAGGAGAATGGCCTTTTCTTCATGGAAACTTCTGCTAAAACAGCGATCAATGTCAATGACATATTCTATGAAATTGGTAAACCTTTTGCTGCTTCTCCTTTCAGTTTTGACTCAACATAAAGGTTTCTAACTTTTAGCATGTTATTCACGAGCTGCACATGCATGCATTCGCACAAACATGTCCTCCAGATATTAGTCAACTCAGATTTGATAATAGCTCATGCAACACCAAATACTTGGTTTAACTTTCTTTTCTATCAATTGGTTGCATGTGCATGGGATCTACCTGGTGTTTTTTTGGTGTAAATGTGCCTCTGAATGTCAAAACTTTTGCATTAAACTATTTGAAACATAAGATAATAATTATTCAGCATCTGTAGCATGATCTTTCAACAATGTGTTCCATGGGTCATGAACTTTCCGTTTCTGGAGAGGTTTGTTCTTCCATCATATGAGCTTTTTCTCATTTTAAAAATTTCTAGAAGAATTGTAGCCCAAAGGAATGATCTACAAAACACATGCGAAGGTAGATGATACTGTCATTAGACAGGATCATTGTTCACATCACTGATTGCCATTAATCTAAATTCTTGATTATTCAATTAGTGGTCCGGCTCTGACATATGGTTGCACCTTAATATTTTTCTTTGTTTTTAAATGAAAAGGTAAACATCTGGGCTAAAGCTGTTTGTTTTTTTCATTACAGCTAAGAGATTTTTCCAGTCTAAACCAGTACAGAACCCTCAAGGAATGATTCTCACGGATAGACCAGCTGAAAGATTTGTCAGTACCACTTCTTGCTGCTCTTAGTGCTTAACTGCTTGTCACCAACTCGCTAGTCAATTTATCCATTAAAGTTATCAAACAAAAATGTCTTAGGTGAACAGTCACCAACTCCTCAACAACTATTTTCTGCTCATTATCCTCATGTCCCATATTTTTTTACTGTGAATATTAGAATGGTCTGAAGTGAAAAATTTGTTATTTTTCTTCTTATTCTTTTAAGAACTGCACTCCAGCCAAAGATTCCAACATGGCCTTGTATCAAACTTTTGAGAACTAACTTTTATGGGAAGAGTTCTTCATATTTCAAACTTCACCCATTGGTCATCCTTTTGCAAGGGTGGAAAGATTAGGCGTCCAACACGTTTTGATTTGTTTAAAGATACTTAAAAGGGAACTCTCAGAATGACATGATGCAAGTATTAGAGGTTACCATACCCAGGTGCAAGTATTTTGAGTGGACCATAACATGGTGAATGCTCTTTTCAATATGCTTTTTACTTCATTTCCAGTCCTTCCATGTCTCCATCCATAATATCATCCTTCAACATGACTTTAGTTTTGCCATCTGGGTGGATCTCGAAGTAGAAATTAATTGCAGGTTCGCTAAATTCAGAAGACTTCTCCATGCCATGTACCAACCATCTCCTCACTCTTCTTAATTTGAAGGGCAATGAATGTTTCAAGGCACAGCTTCATCTCCATGCATGTACTCAGAAAGGAATTCTTGAACCTGTGCATTATTGTCCTTTAATCCTTTTAAGAGCTTTAAGTCTCTTTTCCCTTCGGATCTTTGTGATTTCATTAAGAACTGCTAAACCATGTCAATACTGAAGACTGAACAATAAAACTGACCATCTACCATGATGGTCTTGGATATTTTAGCTTTAGGTAGGTGACAACTCGGGAAGTAAAAGAAAATTTTTCTCACTAGCTTGAAAGTCCTGGGATGATGAGCATAATGAGATTTATGTGCATTGCACGTACTCCTGAGAATATAGACTCATTGGATGCATAAAAAATAAGAATGATGGATGATGCCAGCTTAAGTGGCATCAAAGGGAAAAAGGAGAACAGGACAGTGTTTGCAAGTTCCATCACACAAGGTGATGAATGAAGATGACAAACGAATCTTCTATCTCAGGCCCTGGCTCATCAGTCTTAGCAATGAGTAAGATATCTAAAGCACTTCTACATAGTAGCAAATCTAACTAAACACACCATAAAGTTTAATGATTCTAATGGTAATAAAAATTTTCTTCAGATTTTTTCCCTATATTTCCCATTCAAAAAAAAGAAAATTGTTTTTTTTCATATTAGATTGAGTTATAATTTTCTCTCAAAAAAAGAGAAAATAAAAAATAGTTTAAGTAATAATAAATGCTATTTGTCACAAATTCTGAAGTACTTGTGATGGATGACGAATTTGATGAAATGAGTGTGTGGAGGTGTGATCTACTCACTTAGCATCATCATACAAGAATTTGAGCTCCATATATGGCTTAAATTATGCATAGAAGAGATGAAGAACTTCAATATGAAAACTAGGTGAGTAGAATTCTAAACACCCTTGTGCAAGCTTTCTTTCAAGAAAATAAAAGGTATGATCTAAAGGCATAGAATTCTTTAAACTAGGCTAAGCTACCTTTAAGAATCTCAGATCCATGGATCAAGATGGTCTTCTTCCCAACAATGAAGAGGATTAAAGCTTAAAATGGAAGGATAGCACTCATCACTCAAGAATTGAAGTCTAGGGACAAGATATACATTCCTTACTTAGAGCTTACCTTTAGAGCTTGGTCCTTGGCGTGAAGCCTTCATCATCTGCTTTAAACCATCAAGAAAAACCTGTAAATTGTTCAAAGTAAGGTCGTGGTGATGAAGAATTGAAAGAAAATGAAGGATTCAAGAAAAAAAGTGAAGGGATTTAAAGAATGTTGCTGAATTTTTGGACAGCACTTCTTCTTGATCTCCTTGGAACCTTGGTAGAATGGCTTAGGAATGGAACTTTGGGCCTCTCACCCTCTCCCTAAAGGAGTGACCTAGCTCTAATGGCTAGGAAACTAACACTCAACACAAACCAAACACTCACACTCAAAGAGAAAACAATGGAACTCGGCAGGGTGGAAGGAGAGCCAAACTAAGCTTTCATTCATTCATAGGCTTTTCAACCCCTTTACATAAGGGGGCCTTGGTCCTATTTATAGGCCAAGAGAATCCAGAAGTGGCGGCAAAAGGGAGGATTAAGTGCTTACTAATCCATGTTTAGTTGGCAACTAATTACATTGAGAATCTTATAAGTAACTAATCTTAACAAGAGAAGAAACTAGAATCTCTATATGGCGCCATCCTATTTCGCCAAGTGTCCTCATCAAAAGCCTTCCATGTGTCTTCTAAGATTTAGTCTTCAAATATGCTTGAAATTAGGTGAATCAAATCATAGGTTGGCCGGCCCAAATAGATTGCTTGGAATTTTGGAAAGAAAGGTCTTCATTAGTTGAATTTCGTTGGCTTGCTTGTCTCAAATGGAAATGGTCTTGACTTGCTTCATATAATAGGGACTTCTTAAATGGGTGGAACTAGGAGCCTTCAAGATGAGGTTGGGCTTCATCTCCATAATTTTGAGTGGAACATGAAAAAAATTGGACTAGCTACAAAACCAGAAATTTTTAGCTTGCAACTTCTTCCTCTTGCCAATGTCCCCATTAATTATTTCCGGGCGAAAAAAACTCATTCCTGACGAGTATGGATCATTTTGGCTTTGGTAATATTCAAGTAGATCTGGATTGATTCTTTGCAGTTCTTCTTGAGTGATCCATGAATCTTCAGAATCAGGTCTACCTTGCCAATGGACCAAGTATCGTTGGTAATCTTTATTTCGAGTAGTGACAATCTTGTCATCTAATATCCTTTCAATTCTTTCTCCCCACTTTGGTAGTATGGCTGGTGGACACTCTGGGATTGGTTCACTTCAAGGGATGGATCAGGTTCTAAGAACTCACTGAAAATCGTTGTTGGTTTCTTGTATCTTACCGGATTTGAAATATTAAAAATAGAGCTAATGCCAAAGTCAAAAGGTAGGTCCAGCATATAAGCATTAGGTCATATTCTTTTTATTATTTTGAAAGAACCTGAACCATGAACGTGGAGTTTTTTCATAGTTCCCAGTGGAAACTGCTCAGGTTTGAGCCTGATCATCACAAAATATCCTACTTGAAATTCTTTGGCCCTTCTATGAGAATCAACAATATGCTTGTAACTCTCATTACTCAATTAGATTTTCTTGCTAATCTCTCTGTATAGATCCTTAATGTATTGTGCATATGACTCAGCAGAATCAGATGTTCGTGCATGCATGGGTAATGGAATGAGGTTGATTGGTTTTTATGGTTTATACCAATGAAGAATCTCAAAAGGACTTTTTCCAGTGGACCTATTAACTGAGCTATTATAGGCAAATTCTATACGTGGTAGTAATAGGTCTCAATTCCCGGTGTGTTCTCCCACTAAGCATCTCAACATATTCCTAAGACTTCTATTTACTATTTCTGTTTGGCCATCAATTTGGGGGTGATAAGATATGGAAAAGTTCAACTTGGTTCCTAAGAGGTGCCATAGGGTCTTCCAAAAGTAACTGATGAACTTAACATTCCTATCAGACATAATAGTTTTAGGTAACCCATGTAACCTAACCACTTCATCTAAGAATAATATGGCCACTTTAGATGCATCAAAGGTCTGGGAACAAGGTAGAAAATGTACCATCTTAGAACATCGGTCAACTACCACAAAGATGGAATCATGTTTCCTTAAAGTCCTTGGTAGTCCTAGTATAAAGTCCATACTGATGTCTTTCCAAGGTTGATCAAGAATAGGTGGAGTGTATAGTCTAGTATTTTGCTTTTGCATTTTTGCAACAGTACATGTCTTACACTGAGCTACGACTTGGGCAATGTTTCGTTTCAAGCTAGGCCAAAAGAATTATTCCTTCAAGGCTAAAATAGTCTTATTCCTCCCGAAATGGCATACTAATCCCCTGGCATGAATCTCCCAAATCAAGAATTCCTAGATAGAAGTTCGGGGGACACAACTTATTTCCTTTAAAAAGGAATCCATCATGAAGGATATAATCTTTATACTCCTAGAGGGTCCTAGACTGATAGACTCAAAAATCTTGCTAAAGTCAGGGCAACTCTTGTATTCCTCTTTCAACTTATCAAACTCTGTGACTTCAGTACTTACAGACGTTAGAATCATAGAAGGTCGACTTAAGGCATCGGCAATTTTGTTCTCAATCCTAACACGGTGTTTCAAGACAAAGGTGTAGGCTTGAATGTATTCTACCCACTTCCCGTGCCTAGGGTTCAACTTCTTTTGGGAGCTAAGAAATCAGAGTGCTTCATGATCGGAAAACAAGACAAATTCTTGTGGTAACAAATAATGTCTCCAATGTTTTAAAGATTGAACTACCGCATATAGCTCCTTATCATATGTGGAATACCTCAATTTTGTTTCGTTTAATTTCTAGCTAAAGAATGCTACTGGGTGGTTTTCTTGACTTAGAACTCCTCCAATTCCTATTCCAGAGGCATCACAAGCAACCTCAAAAACTTTAGATTAATCAGGTAATCTCAAGATTGGTGCTTGGGTCATTATTTCCTTAATTTCAAGAAAGGCTTTGCTAGCTTGTTTGGTCCATTCAAAATCTCCTTTCTTAAGACAATTCGTTATTGGGGCAACGATGGTACTAAACCCTCTTATGAATCTCCTATAGAAAGTGGCAAGGCCGTGAAAACTACGGACATCATATACACTCTTGGATTCAGGCCACTCAATTATGGATCTAACTTTTTCAGAGTCAACAGATACCCCTTTAGCAGTGACAACAAATCCTAAAAAGATCACTCTACCGGTCATGAATTTACACTTTTTTAAATTGGCATAGAGATTCTCTTTTCTAAGGATGCAGCAAACTTGATAGAGGTGATCTAGATTGTCTTCCCTAGTTTTGCTGTAGATAAGGATGTCATCAAAGTATACTATAACAAACTTCCCCATGAATGGCTTTAAAACTTGAGTCATGATTTGCATGAAAGTACTAGGGGCGTTAGATAAACCAAAGGACATTATTAGCTACTCATAAAGACCATCTTTTATCTTAAATGCCATTTTCCATTCATCTCCAGGTCTAATCTTTACCTGGTGATATCCATTTTTAAATCTATTTTGGAAAACATAGAGGCTCCGATCATCATATCTAGTAACTCATCAAGACAGGAATGGGAAATCGATATTTGACCGTGATCTTGTTGATGGCACGACTATCATTGCACATTCTCCAACTGCCATCTTTCTTTGGGATCAATAGGGCAGGTACTATATAAGGACTTAAACTCTCCCTAATAAATCCTTTTTGGAGGAGGTCTCCTACTTATCTTTGAAGCTCAGCATGTTCAGTAGGATTCATCCTGTAGTAAGGTAAATTGGACAAGGTGGCACCCGGGACTAAATCGATTTCATGCTGAATGTCCCTAAGTGGAGGTAGATGGTTAGGTAAGTCTTCAGGGAATACTTCCTTAAAGTCTTTTAAAACCTTTGTGACTTCCTGAGGTGGTTCCTAAGGATCTTGTTCTTGAACTTTCCTAAGGGTCAAAATTCACATGGATGATCCTTCCTTAATCTCTTTCTTTAAATTCTTGGCATCAATTAAATTTAGGCTAGGCTTCTTTTCTTTCAACTCACTAGACCCTTTCTTGACATTGTCCTTAGGTGGAGTTGAGTTAATGGTAAGCCTTTTTCCAAGATAAATGAAAGTACAAGAATTGGATTGACCATATAAAGTTGCATCATGATCATATAGTCATGGTCTATCCAAAATGATGCTACTTACCTCCATGGATAGTACATCACACCAGACTTGTTCCTGATATGATTGAATTTGAATGGAAACTTGACATCTGGATTTGATTGGAATGGATGTTGCATCTATCCAAGAAACTTTGTACAGATTGGGATGGGAACAGGGGTCAAGCCTAGGGTCTTAAGGGCCTTAGTGGATATAGTATTTACACAACTTCTATTGTCTATGATGATTTTATAAACTTTATCTTCTATTTTGATAAACGTTTGAAGTATATTAGTCCTCCAATTCTCCTTTTCCTTAATTTAGGTTAAGATCCTAAAACACCCAAATTCTCATCATAATCAACTTCTTCTTCCTCATCATATTCATTGATCAAGTTAGACTCAGCCTCATATACTTTTTCTTCAGACTCCTTAATGGGTTCAGTCTCCTCATCAACTAATTCCCATATGTGTAAAGAATGGGTAGGGCATTGGTTGGCATAGTGTCTCTTTTTGCTACATTTAAAATAATGAACATTAGGGTTACTACTCTTCTGAACTACAGGGGCCTTACCCTTGTCACTTGTTTGACCTGGTGGGGTACTAGGAGTGGGGCGAGTGGATCGCATCTGGTTGAAACCTGGTTTCTGAGTAGGGGTGCTAATCTTACTTTGTTCAGGTCTCCTGACTATTGGTCCCCTATGAAACCTCTCACAGTCTCTAGCTATCTGGTAAGCTTAGTCTAGGTCTGTAATCTCTCTCAAAAATAATTTTCTTTGAATTTCTTCTCTCAGACCGGTCTAAACCTAGACAAAGTTACAGCCTTGGATTCATCAATGTTACACCTCATTGCAAACTCATCGAATTTGGTAATATATTCTGAAACAGTTTTATTGCCCTGGTATAGCCTTTGCCATTGAACTAACAATGTTTTATTATAAGACATAGGAAGGTACTTTTCTCTAAGTTGGCTTTCATTGCTCTCCAGGTGGTTATGGGCATGTCTCCCCTTTGTCTAAATATTCTCTCGACATTCTCCCAGTATAACCTAGCCTGTCGGACCAATCTAAGTTTGGCAAACTTGTACTTCCTATCCTCGGTCATTTCGTTCCATTCAAAATATTGGTACATCTCTCCTTTTCAGTCAATGTAAATCTTAGGATCCAGGCTTCCATCAAAGATAGAAGCCTCTAGTCTAATGTTCCTCATGACTCTCTCATCTTGTCTAAGTACTCCTGGTGGGTCGCCCAGGGGTGTGATCATGGGTGAAATCAAGTCGATAGACTTGGTGAGTAGGCCTAGGTGACTCATGCTCAAAATGGGCTCTACGGGCTTCTTCCATAAAATCAGGATGAAGTCTTCTTGGATTGTACTCAGGGGTGTGCTTAAAATGTTGGACTCTTGGACCTCTAGGAATTGATCTAGATGACTCAGGTTCAGTGGGGGTCTCCTCAAGGATCCCAACTTTATCTTTCACTTGACCTAATTCCTTGTTGATTTGCCCTAATTGCTCAGTTACAGTGTCAAAATTTTATTTAGGATCCTTATGATGAATTCAAGATTAGGATCCATGGGTAGAACCAAATTGAAGGTGGGTCTTTGGTATAGAGCTTTATAGGACACAATATACGGATAAGCAATACAAGGGACAAGCAAAACCTAATTCTAGAGCTCCTAGACCTAGAATTCAAAATGCAGGACTTGACTTGGTACTAAATAAGAATGCAATTATCATGTCCACTAGCCAGGTAAGAGGTGGGAATGCGGGAGGCCCCCCTTGCTCTCGCGAGAATCCAATTAAGGAACTACAAGTCCTCTTAAGGCGTTTGCCGTTTGCCGTTTGATCTCTAGCCTTAGAGACCAATTTCAAGGAGTAAGTACAAACAAATAGCACTTTACCTTATCTTGCACTTGAATCCGACGTGTGGGTGTCCCTAGTGTTTAGGTGTCTACTTGATTTTAATTAAAGCTTGGGATAATACAAAATGAGGGACGGTTGTTGTGGGCTAAGGAAATGTTATTACCTCCTTTCCTTATGTTATATTGAATACCCTTAAGATAGCTTATATGTTGATGCAAACAATTTCAGCAAAACAATGAGCACAATCAACTAAACTTAGTACAAATATATGAATTTTTAACTCAATTTTGAAATTTCAAATAATACAAATTTAAATTGGGTATTTAAATCTTGAAGCCTAGATCCCAGTAATCAATTTTAAAATTTAAAATTTTAAAATTTAATTAAAAAATTTGTCCTTGGAGGCAAAGTGGTTAAAATATAAGTTTCAGCTTCAACTAACCTCCAGCTAACCTGAATTTGAAAATTCAAAATTTAAAATTTTAAAAATCCAAAAACTCAAAATAAAACCAAATTAGTTAGATCTCATACTGAAATCTTGGATTTTAAATTTTGAATTCAAAATAATTCAAATTTTAGTTGAGAAAGTTGTTTGAAAATAGTTGCTAGAAGGTTCCAGCAGTTTAACTAACTCTCAACAACCTGAATTCAATTTTCAAATTCCGAGTTTTAAATCCTTCTAAAATTTAAAATTCCGTGGGAAATAACAAAATTCGAAGTCCGGATCTCATCTAAAATTCGAAATTTAGAAAAAAATATATTTTTGTATTTTTTTTTGAAAATCAAATGTGATGGAGGGAAGAAACAGAATTCTGGACAGAATTTCAGAGACAACCTAAGAACTCGTATTTTTAATTCCAAAAATTACAGAAAAATATTTTTTTAAAATTTTATATTTCAGATCCTAATGTCTTAAGGTACTGGAAGAGTATTTTTTTGGATTTTTTTGATCTTTATAAAAATTATAAAAATCACGAAAAAATAAATGACAGTGGGACAGAATTCCAGCAGCTTGCAAAGCTTAACCTAGAAACATGGCTCTGATACCAAAAAAAATTGATGGGGACGAATTTGATGAAATGAATGTGTGGAGGTGTGATCTACTCACTTATAGCATCATCATACAAGAATTTGAGCTCTAGATATGGCCAAAATTATGCATAGAAGAGATGAAGAACTTTAATCTGAAAACTAGGTGAGCAGAATTCTGAACATCCTTGTGCAAGCTTTCTTTCAAGAAAATAAAAAGTAGGATCTAAGGGCATAGAATCCCTCAAACTATGCTAAACTTCCTTTAAGAACCTCAGATCCATGGATCAAGAGGGTCTTCTTCCCAACAATGAAGAGGATCAAAGCTTAAAATTGAAGGATAGCACTCATTACTCAAGAATTGAAGTCTAGGGACAAGATCTACATTCCCTACTTAGAACTTACATTTGGAGCTTGGTCCTTGGTGTGGAACCTTCATCATCAACTTCAAACCATCAAGAAAAACCTGCAAATGATCCAAATAAGATCGTGGTGATGAAGAATTGAAAGAAAGTGAAGAGATTTGAAGAAGGTTGCTGAATTTTTGGACAGCACTTCTCCTTCTTCTTGATCTCCTTGGAACCTTGGTAGAATGGCTTAGGAATGAAACTTTGGGCCTCTCACCCTCTCCCTAAAGGAGTGACCTAGCTCTAATGGCGAGGGAACTAATACTCAAACTCAAACCAAACACTTAAACTCAAAGAGAACAATGGAACTCGGCAAGGTGGAAGAAAAACCAAACTAAGCTTTCATTCATTCATAGGCTTTTCAATTGCTTTACATAAGGGGGCCTTGGTCCTATTTATAGGCCAAGAGAACCCAGAAGTGATGGCAAAAGGGAGGATTAAGTGCTAACTAATCATGTTTAGTTGGCAACTAATTATATTGAGAAGCTTCTAGATAACTAATCCTAACAAGAGAAGAAACTAGAATCTCTATATGGCGCCATCCTGTTTCGCCAAGTGTCCTCATCAAAAGCCTTCCATGTGTCTTCTAAGATTTAGTCTTCAAATATGCTTCAAATTAGGTGAATCAAATCATAGGTTGACCGGCTCAAATGGATTGCTTGGAATTTTGGAAAGAAATGTCTTCATTGTTGAATTTCTTTGGCTTGCTTGTCTTAAATGGAAATGATCTTGACTTGCTTCATACAATAGGGGCTCTTCTTCTTAAATGGGTGGAACTAGGAGCCTTCAAGATGCTTCATGAGGTTGGGCTTCATCTCCATAATTTTGAGTGGAACCTGAAAAAAATTGGACTAGCTACAAAACCAGAGATTGTTAGCTTGCAACTTCTTTCTCTTGCCAATGTCCCCATTAATTTGGAAGTCGACGGTTATGATCTAAAAGATCACCGATATTCCCAATTCATTAGAAAATGAACATCGGTCACCTTTCATGGACTAATAGGTTGGAGTCAATGAGCATATGGTTGATTAATGGGTCGGTTGGTATATTCAATCAAACCGTAAAATAGTTCTTGTAATCATCTTGTTCGAGATAACAACATCAGAAGATAAATGGTATTCACTTTAGGGGAGTTTAACAGAACTCAATACATTATATTACACCCACAAGATTAAGCCATCATCATCCCAAAGTGCAGTACGATATCATGGTAATTCTGGTTGATTTGGTTTAAGTTTCGAATCAAAAGTAGTTGGAAATTTTTAGGTTCGTAAAGTTATGCATTTAGTTAGTTCTGTCTGAAGATCTACATAAATAACAAGATTGTCGAGTAAATTGTTAAATAACCGCTCAAAAATTGACCATATATTCTCTTTTATACTTAAAATCATACACATAGGCTTGCAAGTTGGTTACAAAAGTTAAACCATACGTTAATATTTCTTAAAAGAAAAGTTAAGGTCAGAAAGGGATGGGTTAGCTGATGTTACCAGCGCCATAGCAACCGCTAACTAATTTGATTGATTCCCCAGCGACTACTAAGTTAAAACCAACCCTACAAAGATGAATGATTGAATGCTCTTAGAAGAACTCCAATGATTTATTTAACAGATTACATCATCCTCACAACTTTTAGAGTGAAGTTCTCCAGTACTAAACTCTTAAAAGAACATACCCAGCTCATAAACCTTGATCCATCCAAGCCCATTAAAGGAGCTTTATTTATTCCAACTCAGAAACAAACTAAACACAAACAGACAGACCTCTATAAAGCAAAGAACTACTTCTGATGGAGCCCATGGTATGCAGCAGAGGAAGCACAGTCCATTGGAAGAAACCCAATCCTCTCCTTCTCTAAATCATAGACAACCTCCATATTTTGCTGCTGGAAGCTCCCAAGAACACCAGCTGGTCCATAATCATCATCCATGATCTGAAACAGTAAACACTTCACCACCAGAGAGTCCTTTGGAGCACACACAGCATAGAAGCAGTCCTCCTCAGGCAGTGTGAGATCCACACCATTCAAAAAATGTAATGTAATGGTAGGTAGATCATCTGAGCAAGAGATATTCGAGCAAGGAGTCTTGTAACATAGATCGAACCCAGTTCTCTCCTCAAACTCATTTGATCTCATGTATATTATCCTCGACCCTAACTCCGATAATAATTGTGAATAAAATGGCTCGGGGAGGTGGGTGTATGTCGTCCCCGAGTCGATCAGCATCCCCCCATTCCCATCTATATCAAAGGATTTTAGGTTCAAGGGACCTTCAATCATGGTTCCATTGCCAACGCTGATACCCTCTAGCCCAATATAGTAGGAATTTGGATATACGGGAGTCTTTAGCATAGGGGTGAACTGATGGTGCTCTTTGGAAGAGATGGCAAGGTCCCCTATAACCAAAGGACTAGTGATGTTTGGATTGTTGGCAAACTTGTACCCCAGAAAGCAATGACAGAAGCCCTTCTGGAGGAAACCAAGCTGTGAGGGGAGGGAGAGTGCACCCCTTCCGAAGCCTGCAATCCCAATGGGCTCCCTGTACGTGGAACCCACACACCCGAAGCAGAAGCTTGGTGTCTCTCTAAGCACAATTGGATCACCCCCATGTACCCTAAGAGTGTCCCTTGCGAGGCTCCCAATGATCAACCCCCCTGCTCCATAATTGTAGGAGAAGGAAGGGCAGGGCCTGGGGCAGGTGCCCCTCACAAGGCTGCTAATGGAGCACCCGGCCATCGCGCATGGGTCATAAGGATTGTCGGAGCTGTGGACATTGGTGCAGAAGGGGCTGGTGCAAGTATCTCTAAGGGATGAAGAGGAGTAGGAGGGAGAGAAGGTGGCCGATAGTTTGTAGTTCCAATAATCATCGCACTCCATGCATTCAAAAGAGATGTTCCCACAGGGGACCCAGGTGAGGTCACTTCCAGTGTCCATGTACACTTGAATGACCTGTGGTGGTGTCCCTAAGTTCAAGGAAATGAGATAGCCATCTTTGAATCCTCTAAGTGGTTCCATCATGTAGTCCAAGACCTCAAGTGGCTTCAAGCCTCTCGCTGCCACTGACAATGGAGAGAGAGCTTTGGAATGAGTCAGGCCTAAAACCAGCGACCCATTATCTTTATGTTTGGATGCATGACACTGGGAGAATAAGGTGATAACATGGAGAAGAAAAAGAAAAATGGTGGTTGGTTTGAAGCAGAAGGATGACATCTTGATTAATAATTCCTTCTTTGATATGGTGATACAGGTTGTTGAGCAAGGGTATACGTACTTATAAGCAATGGGGGGCTACGGTGATTGCGGTGTTTGATGGCATTCTCGGTTGGAAAATTGGCAGGAAGTGAGGTCTGATGAAGACCACTTGAAGAGATGTGATGAGTAATGATTGGGTCGTAGCACCAATACCAACTTGAAGGTACATACGTGCATGGGAATTAATTCAAGGGTCCTACAAATAAGAAATAGACTAAACTATTAGGTCAAGCATGAAGAAGAGAAGTCATGTTCGGTCTGTTTATTTATTCTTGTTGATAAGTTTCAAGGAAAACTAGTCTTTAGAAGCCAAAGGTTGCTTACCAACGTGCTTCACAGGAATCAGATGATGGGGTCTACTGGGACCATTTGGTATCTTTAGAATATCTTGATTCAAGGTGGAACATCCGAGAAATGCGCATGCTCAAAGTCTCAACCCCTTCGACTTCTCAAAAATTGTCTCTCTCCTTCATCTTCTCTAAAAAGCTATACAGAACATGTCCTGCAGTCGCTTGTTTTAAGGGAAGGGGACCATTAAGTATAGGGCACGCAGATCACGAACATTATATATACTTTGTGAAGGTGGAGAAGACAAAAATTGAAGGAAATAATAAGAGCTCGAGCGGGGACTGGTACTTTAGGTAGTGGAGATGGCACCGTGATCGATGTTTAATTCCCATGGTAGCTCACCCTTTAGGTATCTTATTAAGATGGCACTCGAAGATAGTATAAAGAAGCCAACGACGGTAGCGGGTCGGGTCCGGACTCGAGACCCGCATGTCTGGATTCAATGGATCCAGATCTGGATTTCAATCTGGATCCGTTTATGCGGATTAGTCATAAATAAATATGTGGGATGTTGGATCATAATCGAACAGTTAAAAAAAAAAAAAAGAATAGAATCCTCCACTCTTACAAGCTCGTGGGCTATAATGGTATTCGGGTCCGGGTTCGGGTCTGGATATCCGGGATCCATTCCGGTCCGATCCGGTACTTTAAAATTGGACCCGTCGGGTATTCGGGTCCGGGTCTGGATCCGGTAGCTAAAATTGGGACCGGGTCTGGATATATGGGTTCCGATCCGAATCCGACCCGTTGACAGCTCTAACATAGAAGGCTTATGACTTGATAGATCAATTAAAATCAGGATTCGCGGTACCATCCCATACCGTACCGGTCAAGAGCCGGCACGGTTCGCGACCAAAAAATGGTGTACCGTTGAAAAAAATTAAAAAAAAAATTTCTGTACCGGTACGGTACGGTTCCGATACGAACCGCCCGGTTCGGATCGGTTCGTGGTCGATTCAGTGAGAGGGGGAGAGAAAGATTTTTTTTTTTTTTAAATTTGGCAGCCGGTATAGGTACCGATACGGTACGGTACCGTCCGTTGACCGATATGGATCTCGGTACCGGTTCAGCTGATCTTGATTGAAATATTGCAGCAACCACTGTGATTACTTGATACCTTGATTATATATATATATATATATATATATATATATATATATATATATATATATATATAGATATATATATAGAGAGAGAGAGAGAGAGAGAGAGAGAGAGAGAGAGAGAGAGAGAGAGAAGTGTCAAAATTTGAGGGTGCTGGAAAAATGTTTACGGTCTTAAAAAAATGTCAGTTGTTTGGGATCATTAATTAACATCTGCATTAATTTATATTGTGGAGGTTTAATTAGATGATTGTTAATGTGACAACCAAAAGCTATTTAATTCGGAATAACTTCAGTGCTTATAAATAATTAACATGATTCATCCCAAAACTAATTAACTAATTAATGAGATGTTTTCTATAATGATTATCTGACTATGTTATTATATATATATATGCTATTAGTCATTAACCAACTTTCTTATATAATTTGCTCACTGGAATTTTCTACTAATAAAACTCCTTCACCCTTAATCATTAACCTAGCATCTCATCAAAAAAATCACTCACCCAAATAAAGGTGCTACTAGGTTGGGTTTAATCCAAACATGATCGGCCTAATCGGGTTATTGGATTAGCTTAGGCTGAGATTTCATAAATTTGGATGCGTTTTTTGGGTCAAAAATCCCAACCCAACCCAAGTGAGGTCATCAAAAATTATATTGAACCGGGCCAGGTAGGGTCAAAGCTTCAATCTGATTTATGTTATCAATTCCGATTTCTACTAATTAATTCGGTCAAAACAGTTAATAAGTTAGGTTGAATCATGACCTCGGATGAGAATCTTATGAGTGGCTATTTCTTTCCAATAGCATCATTTAATTTTTTATGGAAAATGAGGTATGAAGTATAACCATCAACTTAGATTGGTTAGATTGAGCTGATAATAGATCAAGTCCCACAAATTCGATTAAATTATTAGAGGACTAGAAATGGTCAGGTCAACACATGACCCTCCCTAGTTTGACCAAATTAAACCCGACCCAATCTGTATTTGAAGACCAATTGATTGGGTTGGGTTCAAAACTTGGAGTAGACCTAGTTCAAGGTTGGCTTTGGGTCCTATATTTTTTTAACTCGACCCAAAATCCAAAAATCCAAATCATACAAATTTTATTAATTATCTCTAATATATATATATATATATTATCTCTAAAATATTATTTTTATTAATTATATAATTATTTTAAAAATATTATATATTATTATATAAAATATATGTTTTATTAATAAATATTTTTATGAGAAAGTTTGAGAAGAACCCATTTGGATCCTTTAAAAGTAGTCCCCTTGGATCCTTTGAAAGTTGTGCACTTTTTTTTTAATCAGTAGGATCTTTAATGGCCATTTTTTAAAAGTTAATGTTAGTAAATAAATATTTCATTAATTATTTATAAAATAAATATTAAATATTAATGGAGAAAATTTCTTTTATTAGTATGGGATGTGAGTGCAATGGGACATGTGATGGATAGAAGCTTTACTAATATAAAAGCCTCAATTTTATTATATATATACATATAAAGAGAGAGCTTGACCGGCTCTTTTTGAATGGATTTGGAACCAAATTCGATCAAAATCTCTACAATTTGATTTTGCATAGATCCCCGTATAGCAAATTAAAAAGTTAATGGTTGTTGAAATAAATAAAAATTTTGGATAGAATAAACACAAACTCCTCTAGAATAAATATAAATGTTTCCAAAATAAATATAAATGAGTTTAGAATAAGCATAAATAGAATAAATAAAAATACTTCAAAATAAACATAAATTTTTTTACTTGCATTAATGGTGTATTAATGATTGCTAGAATTATTAATGATGATGTGATAGTTCACTTTTTTATCTCTTAATAATAAACAAAAATACTCCAAAATAAATACAAATATGATAGAACAAACAGAAATATTTTAATACAATTCTAAAAGATCATTAACCTTTTAGTTTGCTATATGGGGATCTGTGCAAAATCAAATGATGAGAAACTTGACTGGATTTGGCTCCAAATCCATTGGAAAGGAGCCAAGTCTAGCTCTCTATATACATATATACTAGCATATTACTCGCGTGATCCATGGGATACATCTTTTATTTAAAATAAATATCACCTTAAAAATATTATTTATATTCATTACATAATTTTTTTTAAAAATAATTTATATTTTATTAATAAATTATTTTTATTAATTCTTAATAAACTATCATTTTATTAATGTATTAATATATTATTTTATTTATTAATAAATTATTTTTATTATTTGTAGTGCATTAATATTAAATACAAAAATATTCTTCTTCCTCCTAAATCACAAAATGATCCTTCACAAACTTCTGCAGGGAACTAAAATACAAAGCATTGAAATACATGCCGGTAAAACATGACATGACGTGCTAACCCGACTTGTGTTTGACTTGCCATAAGTAATTTAGATTTAGATTAAATGGATTAGGATCATAAATAGTCGACTCATTTAATCTATTTAATATTTAGGTTAAATTTGGATTTCTATCATCTGAAATGTTTAACTTGTTTGATATTTAGGTTGGGTTGTGTTAGCTAACCTTTAACTTATATAGCTTATTTAACCCACTTAAGATATGTTTAACCTCTTTAAAACTTACATAACCTATTTATGTCATGTTTAACTCGGTCCACTTAACATGTTTAACCTAATGTGATCCATAATGAATGGGTTATGCAAACTAGGTCAGGTTACCTGTAGTAATAGGTTGAGTTTAGGTTGCTAAATTTTTGATCCAGTCCATACCCAACCAACTCATATCTAACCGATCTAATCTGATTATCATTTCTAGTTGAAATGCCCATTCTTGATTACTAAACTACAAAAATATCCTTAGAAATCCTATCTAAGAAATGTTACCATCTTTCTTTTTTTTTTTTGAACAAAAAGGGGAGGAGTTAGATCCCGGACGTGGCCACCCCCAACATGGTGCATATTAATTTTTTCGCAGCCGTTCCCTACCTGAAGGTACGTCAACCTGCCGAGTGAACAGGATTTATTATATATATCCCTAACTTTTTCAGTTAAAAAATCAAAATTATTTTATTATTTTTTTTTTTTTTGATTTTATTTTTGAACTATTTTTTTATTTTTTATTTTATCTCGGACTTTCTCGTCGAAATATGTCTAAACCAATATTCGAATCCCTGCCAGCGATTGTGAGAAAAGCCTTACAACGAGCTGCACCACTCACGGTGGTAATGTTACCATCCTTGATAAGGGCTTTTAATATGACAAAGCCAACTTTTAAAGCTTTTATGCAAAGACAAAGCCAACTTTTAACCATTTTGAAATTATTTTTTTGCAATGTATGTTGTCTTTACGAAATCCCATTTCATTTGAAACTGTCTTCATGAATTCCATCATCTAAAAAAGTAAATTTTCTCATTTTGGCATTCCGTAATCTCATTTGTCTTGGAACAGAGTCTTTTTTGGATGATTCCATGGGAATCATTTCCATTTTGGACTTTGTAAAACCATTTGACTTGGAATATCTGATATATTTTGAGAATTTCTTTATAAACAGGAAGGTATTTATAGAATTCCTTTTTCCTCACCTTTGTTATCCTTTTTTTTTTTTCCTCATCTTCATTTAGTTGTTCTTCTTGCTTCATAACAGCTACCATTTTCTTCTTCATTAGGATTATCCAAGCCATCAATACCTTTTTCTTTTTCATTTTTATCTCACAGTTTATTCATCACCTGTTACTTGGATTTAAGCAACCTTATCTATCATTATGAAGGGTTTCATGTAGCTTTGAATTAGACATGGATTGTAAAGATAATGAAAATCTTGTTTCGTAGCTATGTGCAATTATGGAGGCAGGGTCACATTATTTCAATATCATATGACTCAACCCTTAATTACATTTTCAATAAAATAGTGAAGAGATGGAAACATCTATCCACTATAATAATAGATGTAAAATTTTACATTCTTAACAATTTGAGAATATTTGTGAAGCTTATGGTGGATTAGGATGTTAGCAATATATAACTTGTACATTTGAAGTTAAAAACTGCGATAATTGAAATTATTGTATCTTATTCTATGTTACTGACCGAGTCTCCTAATATGGTAATTAAAATAAGGTAACATGTAATTTTCAGGTTATTATAAAATTTAAAATAATAATTAGTCATTAGGTGCATTTGTAAGTTGTTGTTCAATGATTATAGTACTTAATATTTTTTTATAAAATGAGAAAAATGATTGCTAATATAATGAAAGAATAATCCTCTTATAAAATTGCTAATATAATGAAAGAATAATCCTATTATATTATAGGGATAATGGCACATCCTGAATGTTGAACATAAATGTTGTTCCTAAAATGGTCGGATGGTTAATTCATCTTATTTTTCATCATTTGGCAATCAAGTAATTTCATTCAAGTAGTCGAAGAAACAAGAGGTGCAATTCAAGATGAACCAAATCAAAGAAATATATTTGATACTTGGAAAGGTTCTATAAAGGGTATAGGTAAGAATTCAAAGATATCAAAATTCTTTGTGCTATAATTCGTAACTTCTACATTGCTAATGGCAGGGATTTTGTATTTATGAAGAATGATTATCAGCGTGTGACTGTGGAATGTGCATATGAAGGATGTGGATGGTGCATTCACGCTTCTCGTCTTGAAAATCAAGATAAATTTATAATTAAAACCATGAACATTCATCATACATATCAAGTAGGGTTACAAAATCGATTTCATCCTAAGGCTTCGAAGCATTGAATTTCAAATATTGCGAAGGAGAAATCTCAGATATGCCACTATATAGGCCAATTGATATTGTGAAAGATATTCATCATGAATATAGTATGGAATTGCCATATCATTAAGCGTAGCATGGAAAAGAGGTTGCTATCAAGGATCTCTATGGTCGAGATCGGTTTCTTATGAACGGATATGATGGTATTACATTGAGATTCTTGCAACCAACCTCAGTAGTATAGCAGAGTATGAAATCATTGAAGATAGATTCAGACATATATTCATTTTATTTAAAATCTTAATCAATGGTTTCATTAAAGGTTATAGACCTATGATATTCATGGGTGCAACATTTGTTAAGTATAAGGATGGTAGAGTTTTACTTGGTGCCATGACAAAAGATGTGAATGATGATATATTTTCATAGCATATGCTAGTGTTGTTATAGAAAATGATAATAATTGGGACTAGTTTTGTTAAAGTTTGAAAGGAGCTTTAGAGTCTTATGACCGATATTATGGACAATATTTTATTATAATGAAAAATAGACATCAAGGATTTATAAAAGCAGTGCTGAAGTACTTTACTTGTAGCTATCACTCTTATTACATCCGTCATGTTAAAGATAATTTCAAAATCAGATATAAAGTATATTTTTCAAAATTTTTAAGTTAATATTAAAATAATTGTAGGTGATAAAGTCTGTGTTAGTCATATACATGATCCTCCAATTGTTCTATATACAAGTGTTTGTCAATTATCACGTAACTAAAAGGAGGAGATTAGTTGATTTATTAAATGTTGCTGCCTATATCCCAAATCTAAACTATTTTAAAAAAAACTAATATACAAACTTATAGCATAAGCCCTAACAACAAGCATCTTTATCATGCATGCAAAGCCAAAGCATTGGGCAAATGCTTTATTTTTAGGTCCACATTGGGATATCATGACATCTAATATGGCAGAGTGTTTCAACAGTTGGATCCTAGAGGCTTGACATCTTTTCATTCATCAGATGGTTGATCATATAAGACTTCAAATTATGTAATTGATGCATGATCGACATACTGAGGTCATAGCATGCAAACCCATCTTTATCCTGATCTAGAAAAGGTATTGTAAAAAAATATGAAAGAAGGTCGAAGGTTTTCTATATTTACATTGAGCATCATGATTTATAATATAAAGGATATAAAGTATTTAGTTAAAGGTCACCTATAAAAATGCACTTGCTTTTGTGGTGAATGGCAAATTTTTCGTATGCCATGTAAACATGTATGTGCATGTATTGAAAAGGCTAGTAGATCTTTGTATCACTTTACTGATAATTATTACATGATCGACATGATAGAGTAGCCTATGCAGAATCTATCAATATTATTCTAGATTTTGAGATGGCCAATAGTATTTCAGACAAGATACGTATGTTACCTCCTATTATGAAGACTCATCTTGGCAGGTGTAGGAAAAAGAAAAGAGCTTCCAAGTAGATTTATCAAAAATTATAAAATATAAGCGATGCGGGAAAGAAGGATATAACAGAAGAACTTGTAATGAGGTTATTGAGTAACTGCTTAGAATTTCAATTTTATTGTTACTAAAGACAATTTGGGAACTTGCATTTTATTTTGTAGTTGTAAAATATGAAAGAAATGTATATTGTGCAGTTACCGATATACCTAAAATTTATAATTCAGATGTTTGTGTCTTATTCTTAATTATAAGAAGGTACACATATATTCTTAGAATAAATATATATTATTTATTATCATACATTGTTAATATAATGGATAATTTGATCATTTATATATAGAATATAATTTCTTATACAATTACTACGACCATGCGCAGAGATAATAGAATTTGGTACACTTATTGTAATCGCAAAAATAGTCCACTTAAGTTGATATACACTTGAAACTTGACTGCATATTAGTACAAGATGAGACAAAGCCAAATAGTTATACTGGCATGTTATTTTGTTTAATCGTAAAGTTTGCAAAAGAAATCACAATTACACAATATTACCTATCATTGTGCACATTTAAAATAGTCTAGTATATATTTACTTTTTTATTAGACTTAGATAAATTTATTATGAAAGAAGTTCAAAGCATGCTTGCGTATAATGATTTATGGCTGAATTAATTTTCCTATTTTTCTCCTAAGTTTGCCTCTTAATTTGATTGTTTTATATCATCAAATCATGTTTATAAATGGATTAGTTACCCCTCCTTATATGATTGAATTTGATTGGGAATCATCTAATGCTTCAAATTGATACAAAAAATAGGTTATATAACTTTCAGCAACATCATTGTTAACAATTTTGTCGACCAATTTGCATCTGAGTTATGTTTTAAAGTATCAAAGTGCAAGTTTGTCAACAACCTTGTCGATAATATTTTAAGAAGGTTCTATTCTTAAGAGCATGAACATATGTTTGTCGATAACTGTTTAATCTTTGTCGATAATATATCAACAACTCTTCAATAATTTGTCAACAACTTGCCATGTGCCATGTATGTCAAATTCTAAAGTTTTGCCAAATCTTTTTGTTTTCAATTTTGGCTTTCTCAACTCGAGATATGAAACCCTTTTGCTTCTTCATTGACTTGAAATCACTCATAATCATCTCAAACCAATACCTTTTCATTGAAATACTACTAATACAAATTGCGAGAATCCACGTAGCCTTTTTATAACATTGTTGATATAAAATTATCAGCATATACATAAAGAGCAGTAGCCATATATCTCTAAAGATAGAAATTCAATAGTAATAGATATGATTTCATTGACAATAAGGTCCCGATACATCATTTTATGAAAAATGAAGATCCAAAATGATATAATGTATTGATATATTCGATAATACAGCCAATGAAATCTGAAATATTACAAGGTCACAAACAAACCAAAGAAGAAATGAGAAGTCAATAATGTTCTCCTATAGATTTGGATAAGGTGAGTCGGTATCAGATGAAGACCCATCAAGTACTAAAGTTTGAAATGATGAAGTAGATTTCTTCTTCTTTGAAGAACATATCCTTGTCCGACTAGATGGCCCTGTCTAAGCTTGTGAAGGCTAGTGGAAAGACAACTGAACATGCTTGAAAGTGGTTTGGATAGGAGGTAGGGAGGAGATAGGTGAGGGTGAGGGAAAGCAGACTATCGAGGTATGCTAAAGAAAAGTTGATCCACGTGACTAGTCAAAGACTGCAACTACCACTAAAAAGTTTCCAAAGATGCGTCCAATCTCTTGTGTTGCCTTTCTACTTTAGAAGTAAATAATCCGAGGAGTCCACAAGCACTCTGCAACATCCCTTGGAGCTCCCTACCTCAGAGACCAAGTTAGAAAGTGAAGTGGGGACTACCTCTATATCTCCATATCCAAAATGCCTTAAAAGACCTCCGAATGATCCTTCCCTAGATAGGCATGCTGTCAACAAGGTCACTACTCTCTCCATCTCAAATAACCTTCTCTCAAAGTCAAGTTATTTGCCTAAAAATCTGAGCATATCAGAGGATAGGTCTTTAGTTCCCTCATCAGCTCTAAAATTATTTGTGCAAGTAAGAAAGAATAGGGGATAATAGCTACCAAATCTAAATCTAGTACAGAAGAGGGACCTCACTGACCAATACAATAAGATGACTAAAGGTGCCTGGCATCCTCTCGAGCAATAATGGATATCTGATCAGGATGAAGCTTGATGTGATTGCCTTGGGTAGAAGGTGCCATTGATGGGGATGGAGTATCAAAATGAATCTGATGTTGACATTATCGAGCTAACTATCTCTCATACCTCTTAGGAGCCTTAAAAGGACCTCCAACATCATTGGCTTTTAGGACTGGCTCCTCATCTATAACATGTGCATGAGGCGAGGAAGGTCCTTCATCCTCACCTACCTCTTCATCTTCATCATCTCAAGGCCGACACCCCTAACACTGGTCCAACGATGATTCATTGTAAATGTTCGTATATCTAAGTTCACATGAGTCATCCCCCTTGAATCTTATTCCTACCAATTTAAAAATATTAGTCAGTGCCATGCCATAGGATAGTGTAGCTTTCTTCTTGGACACTACATCTTTCAATGCAATTAAAATTAACTCAAGCAGATTGATTGGGATTTTCTTAAGAATATGATACATTACCACTATATCTCAATTGATCACTAAATCAAATCTTCAACTCCTAGGAAGAACGATTTTTGAGACAATGTGGTGCAAGTCTTTTCTCTACATTATAATCCCTAGCCTCAATCTTTGTAACTTCTTCTTCATCCTCTTTGTCTAATAGATAATTTAGCTTATCAATTTTTTCATTACGGGAATCTTCTAGAACACCATCAACAGGAATCCTAAGAGCTTGTCCTGGGATCTCTTCATTCAGATTTATTTCATTTTCTCTAACTTTGGAGGTTATTGATCTTTCCATCAAAAGAAGCATTTTGATAAAAAATTTTATCAACTCAATAAAAATCAAAACCTTAGTTTTGCAAAAAAAATCCCTACCCTTGTGATTTGATCCTTTCTCTTATTATAAAGCCTTCTCTTTTCAAAAAATTGAAGTCTATTATCCTTTCCAAGTCAACTGTGTGACTGAGAAAAGAAATCTTGCTTGGAGTTCTAGGAGTTGAAGGTATTTGGGGTTGGGTCGACCATCTAGTGCTACTTTCACCGTAGGCAGATTTTTGATACTATATAGTGCACACCTTGAATGCCATAAGTGATGATAATTTCTTCAAGATGAAGATTTTAAGATTAGATAACCTGGAATGATAGGTTAGAGTGGGAAGAAAAAGGGTTTCGATTGGTTTTGAGATGATAAATGAATACTGTAGCATGGATGGAATGGATTACAAAGGATAAACACTAGATTCAATGAACATGAGATGAACGGAGAGGGATTTCGATGCTTTTTGAAGAAGTTCGGATGTTAGATTGGATTTTTTAGTGAAAAGAGTTTAGGAATGGGAAGTTGAACAATTAAAATGGAAGAAATATTTTGAAGACGAACACAATATCTATTAAATTTACTTCAATTTATAATTAGATGGAAATGAACTAATGTCTATGAACTATTTATGGGGTTTATCATCGAAATAAATAAAAACATGAATAGGTCTACACCCAGGTACTAAAATAGTTAAAGGCCACAAAATATTATTGACCACATTGTCGACAATTTATCGATAGATAAAGTTTCATTCATCATAACTTCTTATTATCTAAAGCATGATTTAATGTAAGGTTCATTCATCGAGCAATTATTGATATTAAATTTATGGTAGTTATGGTTATCAAAAAAATAACTATGAAAATAAATACCTTCTCATTTAAATATTTATTAAAGATATATGCGAGTAATATGTAAAGGTAAAAATTTATTTTATTTTAATTTTTTTATTTTTTTATATTTGTAGAGAATATAAAAAATATTTTAAACATAATGAAAATCATTCTAAAATTTTATAGAGAAGAAAATAACCAAAATATCATAAAAATATATTTGAACGAATTGTATTGCTTCTATGTTTATCTGAGAATTCTTGTGTTGGAGGTACTTCATTAAAAAGCAATTAACTAATTTGTAGACAAATTTTAATCTTTTTTAAATCTTTTGATCACAGAATTCATTATTATCGATAATGTTGTCGGTAATTTTTTATCTATTCTTTATTTTTTGTGCACAGTATGCATGGTTGTCAACAAATTCATCAACAATTTTCTTTGTGTTTACTGTTTTATTTCTTATGCTACATCTTTATCAACAATATTGTTGACAAGTTTTCATTTTTCTATTTTTTCTTAGGTTGGATATTTCTCGATAAACTTTAATTATGTACATAGTCTAATTAACTTGTACATAATCTACTTAACTATGTATAAACTATAATTAACTATTAATATTTATTTAACTATATATAACATACATTTAACTATGTATAATATCTATTTTACTATATATAATCTCTATTTAACTATATACAAATTCTATTTAATTATGTATACCTTTTATTATACTATATACACACCCTCAATTTAATTATATACACCCTCTAGTTAACTATTATGGCCTCTATTTAATTATGTACAAAATTTATTTAATTGCGTATACATTTTATTTGATTATATACCATCTATTTAACTATGTACATAAGCTGTTTAACTATATACAATTTTTATTTTATTGTATACACCCTCTATTTTACTATGTATATCCTCTATTTAATTATTATAACATCTATTTAACTATATACAAACTCTATTTAATTATGTACACTATGTATTTTACTACGTATACACTATCTATTTAACTATGTATAAAATCTATTTAACTGTATATAGTTTTTATTTAACTATGTATCCATCTATTTAACTTTGTATATAGGCTATTTAACTATGTATAATTTCTATTTTATTGTGTACACCCTCTATTTTGCTATGTATATTCTCTGTATAACTATATAAAATCTCTATTTAACTGTATACAAAATCTATTTAATTATATACACTTTTTATTTGACTGTTCACCATCTATTTAATTATGTACATAGGCTATTTAATTATGTACATATGCTATTTAATTATGTATATAGGTTATTTAACTATGTACAATTTTTATTTTACTTAGTACACCCTCTATTTTATTATGTGCATCCTCTATTTAATTGTGTATAACCTCTATTTAATTATATACAATCTCTATTTAACTATGTATACCTTCTATTTTACTATATACACACCCTCTATTTAATTATGTATACCTTCTAGTTAACTATGTATAACCTCTATTTAACTATATGTAAAATTTATTTAACCATATACAGTTTCTATTTAATTATGTATCTATCTATTTAAGTTTATACATAGGCTATTTAACTATATACAATTTTTATTTTACTATATGTACCCTTTATTTTACTATGTACATTTTCTATTTAACTATATAAAACCTCTATATAACTATATACAAAATATATTTAATTATGTGCACTTTTTATTTGAATTTACACCATCTATTTAACTATGTATATGGGCTATTTAACTATATATAATTTTTATTTTACTATATATACCCTCTATTTTACTATATACGTCATCTAGTTATTTGTGTACAATCTCTATTTAATTATATACACATTTTATTTTACTATGTATACACCATCTATTTAACCATATATACCCTCTAATTAACTGTGTACAGTCCCTATTTAATTATGTACAAAATCTATTTAACTGTGCATAGTTTTTATTTGAGTATGTACCCATTTATTTAACTTTATGTATAGGCTATTAACTATATATAATTTCTATTTTATTATGTATACCCTCTATTTTAATGTGTACATTCTTTATTTAGCTGTGTAAAACCTCTATTTAACTATATACAAGATCTATTTAACTATGTACATTTTTTATTTGATTGTGCACCATCTATTTAACTATATATATAGGTTATTTAATTATGTATAATTTTTATTTTACTATGTATAGCCTCTATTTTATTATGTACATCTTCTATTTAACTATATACAACATCTATTTAATTATATACAAACTCTATTTAACTATGTATACCTTCTATTTTATTATGTATATATCCTCTATTTAATTATATATATCCTCCAATGAACTATGTAAAGTCTCTATTAACTTTATATAAAAAATTTATTTAACTATGTACAGTTTTTTTTTTTTTGACTATGTATCCATCTATTTAACTTGTATATAGATTATTTAACTATGTATGTTTTTTATTTTACTGTGTATATCCTCTATTTTACTGCATACATTCTTTATTTAATTATGTAAAATCTCTATTTAACTGTGTATAAAATCTATTTAACTGTGTATACTTTCTATTTTATTGTATACTATCTATTTAACTATGTACATAGACTATTTAATTATGTACAATTTTTATTTTACTGGTACACCCTCTATTTAACTGTGTATAACTCTATTTAACTATGTACAAACTCTATTTAATAGTGTACACCTTCTATTTTACTGCATGCATAGTTTCTAATTAACTGTGTACAGCCTCTATTTAACTATATACAGTTGTTATTTAACTGTATATATATTTATTTAACTATATATACTTTTGATTTGATTGTATACACATTTATTTTTGTACATAAGCCATTTAACTGTATATAATTTTTATTTTACTGTGTACAGATATTTAACTATATACACCCTCTAATTAATTATGCATAGCCTCTATTTAATTATGTACAAACTTTATTTTAATGTGTATAGTCTTTATTTAACTATGCACCAATCTATTTAGCTATGTATAAGTTTTATTTGATTGTGTACATGTTATAATTAAGTGTGCATAGCTTCTATTTAACTATATACAAACTATATTTTACTTATACACTTTCAATTTAATTGTGTACACCCTTTTTTTAATTATGTATACATTCTATTTGATTGTGTACACCTTCTATTTGACTGTGTATACCCTTTATTTAACTATGTACCCCTCTATTTAACTGTATATAACATCTATTTATTATGTACAGAGGCCATTTAACCATGCTTACCCTTTATTTGATTGTGTACACCCTCTATTTAATTGTGTATCCTTTTATTTAACTATGTACAATATCTATTTAACTATGTATAACCTCTATTTAACTATATGCAACATATTTTAACTGTGTATATGTTACATTTTAAAAGTATAGACACTATATTTAACTGTACATACTATCTATTTAACTGTATACAACTTCATTCAACCGTATACACACTTTGTTTAATTATGCATATGCTATTTAACTTTATACATAGTTTATTTATCTATATACATAGACTATTTAAAAATATATAGGTAGGATGCACAGTTAAATATAGGGCTTACACAGTTAAATAGAGGACACACATAGTTAAAAATATGGTGTACAAAGTTAAAAAGATTATTTAAAAAATTATTCTACACAAGTTTATGAAAAAAGCTTGTTTCAGTGTTTTTGTCAATAAGTGCTATTTAATTATCGATAAATTTGTCAATAAATGGTACATAATTATTAACAACGTTATTGCCTGTACATGAAATATACCTTTTCCAGTATGGATGTCAATAAATTAATTGACAAACTTTCCAAACTAGGATTAAAATATAGCACACATTTTGAAAATTATCAACACAATTATCGATAAACTTGCAGTCTGAAAGTTAAAAATATAATATCCTTGCAAAATTGTCAACAATATTATCGACAAACCAGGTGTTTTATATTAAAAACAAAGAAAAAATGAAGTATTATCAATAAATTTATCAATAAATGTGCACACTGATACTTCAAAATAGAGAACATACGAAAAAATATTGAAAAAATTATCGACGAAACCACCACCGCAACATAAAATATTGAAGAAATATAGAAAGTTGTCGAAATAATTGTCGACTATCAATTTGCTTGAAGTTATAAAACCAGTAAAGCATGGGTACACTGGAATTAAGCTATAAATCGTGAAATAAAATGGGAAATTAAAAGTAAAATCTGTTTTAATCAATTTTTAGCAAATTCAAAGAATGGATGCTATTTTTAACCTTACTCATCATATGTAATACGCTGCTTAGCATACAATGGATATGCTTATTTAAGTTGATGCACATTTGAAGTAACACAATAATAACACATGTAAGATTAACTGTGCATTTATAAATATGTGTACATTCTCAAAGGATCAACAATTGCACATAACCATCAAGCAAAATATGTTACAAGATTGTCATCGAGACTTTTGATAAATTGGCAATAATGTTTGTACAAACATGATGTCCTAATGTTGTTTACTACATGTCATCTTTTTTATAGCTTGACATAAATGTTTTGTGAGTAACACAAAAATGATGATACAAGATGTTCCCCACTAACCAACTCCTGTATAGTGATAGATCCTTGAACTCGTCATCTAATGGCCTAGAATCACCTCTGGTCAAAATCTCAGAGAACATTAGCATATGAATTCTACAATCTATTAAATCAGGCCTCTGTTGCAAACAATCTCAAACATCTTGGACTTTGCATTCAGAGATGAAATATCCTAATTGTTATCCAAGCCAAAATCACATGAATGTTGCCTACATCATATAGATACAAAACAAAATATGTTATTCGTAGTCATAGGTAAATAAAAAAGCAAACAAGAACATCGATAGGTATTAGTCACATATTTAATAGCTTCATGTGATGTATTAGAACTCCATAATGAGTTATAGCAATCAAATTAGAGCTCCTTCAAATCCAAAACCAGAAGGTACCAATGCCATTCCATGTTCATTGGCATGAAAAGGTAGCTACAATGATGAAGATCAGATAATCGAATATTGTCCATCCATTTTTGAATACTCAAACGTGCAAATATAGGATGTCTGAGATGATGTCTAAGGTCACCTCAATAATCAATGATAGGTATTCAAGCAAATTAAGCTACATCAGATAGAAGAAATGATGGAGATACTAGTAATAACATCAAGCAAATATAAATTGAATATTGGTTCAAAGAACTTTTGTACCTGTATCTCACAGCATAAAAACAAAACATAGTTCTGGAATGACTGCCTATCATTTATATCTCCAAGCTCCAATATATGGAAGTATATATTAATGATCTATATATTAAAAATATATATTTGTTAGTATACAATAGGAACGGAGAAAGTGTCATAGAGAAAACAATTTTCATGCATTACTCCATAATGGCCCATCGTGAAGGAGCTAATCTACTGCATCATTGGTAGAAGAAAATCTTGAAGTATCAAGATTCTTTCAAATAGTATCACTGCATAAAATCAAAATATATTAAAAAAAGGATAGAAACAATATGTACTTATTCCTATGACTTACTCTAATTAATCCCATTAATATAGAATTCAATTACTGCTCCATGTACGATGGGAGTATACTTCTCCCCTTCCCGTGATAAGTATGCCTCCATGCCGATATCGTGGTTTCATCAAGAGTCACTAATCTTGCAACATCTATTTCTGCACAAGAAGCTTGACTATGTTAAAATTTAATAAAATATATTAATTCATTTAAAGTATACGTGATATAACATTATAATAGTTGAAACAAATATAATAATTGATATATGAAATTTTTCTAAATCTCTCTAGTAGGAGACGATTCTTGATCTTCTTTAAGTAATTACTGAAGCTCTATAATTGCAAATGGTACCGGCTCCAAATACAAAGGTGACCATGCAAATCACTCTCGATAATGGCTAAGGCCTGACTTCCTTCACCCTTGTTCTCCTCCTATCATTTCTTCCTTGCACATTTATAGATTTTTGGAACTTGTAATATGGCCTTTGCCTTCATTGTAGGCTTTCTATTACGTGCTCCCATTTTGACATGCTTACACAACAATGACATATTTCACGGCAGGACTTTCCTTGTTGAACTTAAAATCAGCTATTGAGGTGCCCTAGTTATATAACGATAGAATCAATTAATGTACCATTCATATTAAACAATGACAACCAAATATTTGATATTAAAATTGCTATACATTAATGATTTCTGTAACATGCATAGTAGGGTCCACAAATAATGAAGAGTGCTTTTTACTTGTAGTATGGGGCTCCGCACGCACCTAACATAGAATAATATTTACATTAGAAATGAAATGTGTTAATTGAAAATTTTAATTTGGACTATAACCTCCTAATCACCTCAGAAGGACCTACATACATGCCTACAATGTTATCAGGTTGCATTAAACCATTAACCTAGAGGACCTTTTTAATGTGAGTTTGCTTTCTATAGAACAAACTTAACCGTGCATCATCTTCGCCAACATCATCAGCAGGTTGAGTGTCATCTAACCGAAATCCCTAAGAAATAAGAGACCTCTCAATCAATGTAATACGTGCTTCTAAATCACCAAAAGAATGTTCTTTCTTTTGGCTAGATGATGATACTTGAGATATCATAGAGCATCAAGCAAATTATGCAATACATAATGCATACAATGAAGTGCATATGTTACTACATGGACACTCTTAACTGTGTGTCATATGGACATTATTGAATATGTAGTTATAAAACTGAATTTGCAAAATAGAAATTATAGACCTCCAGTCTCTCTTGCATCGAAACCTATACTTGTAGTGTTCTTGGAAATAGGAGGTGCAACTCCTCATCCCTAGCCTATAACATATCCATCATCTGATAAGGAGAACAATATCTAGTTATGGATTAGCTTGTAAGATTTATAATGTTAAATACAAAAACATATACCTTGAATTTTTGTAAATGCTTCATGTCTTTGATTATTGTATCAGCCATGGAGGAAATGGGGCATTACTCTAATAGAAGAGTCAGGGATACATAAATAGTGGTTTGTGTTTTTTGTCAAGACTATTTGAGTACTCAATAGCACATGCCTACTAAAAAGACCAATGAAAGAATTACATTATATATAAGTTAAACTCATAAACTATTTAAATGCAAGTAACTATAAACAAACTTACCACCAAAGCCATTGTGCATCCATCCATATAGCTAATTGAACCTCTACCTGTAATGTTCCTATGCACATGTTATATGCTAGGCCCGAAATTTATTAATGAAAGAAAGAATAAACTGCATAACTCCAACTATATGTTCCTAGGTTATCATGATCATCAACATATAAAAACAATGCCTTAGAAAAGCTGTAGTGTACAGTTGGGAATTGGATTGCTACAAAAAGAAAAAAGCACCCATAACTTAGGAAAGTTAGCCACATCTTCAAAACCAGACTTTTCTACAAAAGACAATATTTTTCTTTTTACTACATCTTTTGTTGCCTTTCTATGGTCACCGTCAAAAAATGGTTGATGAGGTCTGACTCAACCTTCCCCTCCCTATCTAATACAACCACATCACCTATGACATTTAATCCAAGGACCGGTAATAATAGTCCCTATAGTCTCACCCAACTTAAAACCCTCGGCCTCATCATCCCAAAAGAATAGCAGAGCATCCAATAATGGTCTACTCTATTTGATATATGACAGCTCAAGCAAATGACCAAATGGAGTACCATTTATTCTTTTCTTTTATTCCAAAGACATCGTTTGAATTATATTCTCAATAATTACGATGTAGTTGTTAAAATAACATATTCCATTCATCATATTGCCTGGACTAATGAACAATTCTTTGCCTTTCCTTCTTGATACCATCAATAAATTACATATCAAATAAAATTCAAATAATATATATTATAATTTAGAAGCATCATTGTCATATCACAAATATATAATAATCTAATTTATCATATATTCATTGTTTATCAACAATCATTGATTGTCATCTATCTAATGGAGTATATTAACTAACATTATATATGAACAATAATACAAAATTAGGTATTATGAAATATTATAACAACTATATGGTTCCAATGAGTAGTTTATTTTAATCAAATTAGAGCACTTTGTTAGACCTCCTAATCTTTCTTTTAGCTTTTATGTCTCCCTTCTCTAGCTCTAAAAATTAAAACATGCATTGTATTTCTTTTTTTAACCTTTAAAATATAATAAAAATATAAAAACTCATAGACCCTTGTTAACTTTGTGTACTGTATACAAAAATGCTCTATCTATGCAATTCATTTTTCTTATATTGTACTTAAAGGACTTAATTTATATTGTACATGGCATTGAAACAATTACATTAAATTATAACTATATAACAAATAAATAGTGAGAGGATATAGTAATGTTGGAGAAGATATACCTGAAGTAGACCACCGTGGTGGACCATGTTGGAAAGAAGATTGATGTATTATAAATGATTCTCAAAATAGATTCCACGGTTAGGAAGAGAGTGAGAA
>CM038051.1:192268587-192288587 GCA_021397845.1 Areca catechu
GAAAGGCTCGACTTCGATCGAGGTGGACCCGTCTTGGGATGCCACCTGGTGAAGGAGCAGGAGGGCCCGGCTCGACCTCGACAGAGGTGGACCCCTCCTGGGTGGACACCTGGCGAAGTGGCAGAGAAAAGCTCGACTTCGGCTAAGGTAGACCTGTCTTAGGGTACCATCTGGTGAAGGAGCAGGAGAGCCTGGCTCAACCTCGGCAGAGGTGGACCCGTCTTGGGGTGCCACCTGGCGAGGGAGCAGGGGCTGCCAGCTTCAGCCGAGGTGGACCCCTCCTGGGTGGACACCTGGCGAAGTGGCAGAGAAAGGCTCGACTTCGGCCGAGATGGACCCGTCTTGGGGTGCCACCTGGCGAAGAAGCAGGAGAGCCCGGCTCGACCTCGGCAGAGATGGACCCGTCATGGAGCACCACCTGGCGAGGGAGCAGGGGCTGCCATCTTCGGTCGAGGTGGACCCTTCCTGGGTGGACACCTGGCGAAGTGGCAGAGAAAGGCTCAACTTCGATCGAGGTGGACCCGTCTTGGGGTGCCACCTGGCGAAGGAGCAGGAGGGCTCGGCTCGACCTCGGCAGAGGTGGACCCGTCTTGGGGTGCCTCTTGGCGAGGGAGCAGGGGGTTGCTAGCTTCGGCCGAGGTGGACCCCTCTTGGGTGGACACATGGCGAAGTGGCAGAGAAAGGCTCGACTTCGGTCGAGGTGGACCCGTCTTGGGGTGCCACCTGGCGAAGGAGCAGGAGGGCCCGGCTCAACCTCGGCAGAGGTGGACCCGTCTTGGGGTGCCACCTGGTGAGGGAGTAGGGGCTGCCAGCTTCGACCGAGGTGGACCCCTCCTGGGTGGACACCTGGTGAAGTGGCAGAGAAAGGCTCGACTTCGGTCGAATTGGACCCGTCTTGGGGTGCCATCTAGCGAAGGAGCAGGAGAGCCCGGTTCGACCTTGGCAGAGGTAGATCCATTTTGGGGTGCCACCTGGTGAGGGAGCAGGGGCTACCAGCTTCGGCCGAGGTGGACCCCTCCTGGGTGGACACCTGGCGAAGTGGCAGAGAAAGGCTCGACTTCGGTCGAGGTAGACCTGACTTGTTGTGCCACCTGGCGAAGGAGCAGGAGCACCACTTCTCAAGCAGGGAATTTTGAAAGAAAAATCCACGTGGCACCGACAACATCTAGCTGGATCTGACACATGTTCCACGTCAGCGATGTAGCCATATCAGTTGCCCCCCATCCCCAGGTCCCATCGAAGCATCGTGGCTTGGGGCATGGGGAGTTAATGCGGAGATGACGTGGAAAAGGCGAAAATCCTGTGCCATAATTGCCATGATCGCTGCCGCCGCTTCTGTTGCGCCTGAGACCCTGTGGGAGACTGCCATGTGCGCACGTCTAATAGGCCATTAATACGCCGTTTCGAAACCGAGGTAGTTTCCATTGGACCGAAGCATCGATGTCGGGCGTGCCTCCACGTGACGGTCATCTAATGGCCCGGGACAGAAAGATTCGTACGACTGTTGTTGATTGAATTTGAAAAGGAGGGGGACTTTCCGGAAACCAGGTCTCTTGGCTTTCTCACACATCGCCGACAGTTGCAGCGATATCTCTTCATCTTCCAGGGGTTGCCAATCCTTCGGTTCAAAACATCCCGGTGAGTGCCTGCGACATTTTCCCTTCTTCTTCTATCTCCCGACTCCGTGTTATTCCAAGACCATCCCTTTCTTGCTTCTTCTTCCTCGTTGGCACGTCGCCGTCACGTTTCTTCGAACCCGGATGAGGCCGGTCCTTCCCGGTTGAGGACTCCATCGTCTTCCTCCTCAGAGGGGGAAGAGGTTCCGATTAAGGTCTGGAGGCAACTCCGGCCAGGGGCCATGACCATAGGTGTCCCTAGGGGTCCTAGGTCTCCCCCTATAGTTTCTGCACGTCCATTTCTTCTCTTCCTCCTCCGGTGGCGGAGGTCTCTTCTTCTGGTCCCTCCGGTTATGCCTCGACGATGACCGGAGACGATCTTTCCTGGATCCGGGATACCTACGGGGTCCCGGAGTCAATCCATCTTTCACTCCTAGGATCTAGAGATCGAGTAACCTCGAGTGGCCCTGGGAGGGTCGCCTTCTACGAGGACTTCCTTGTCGGGGGTCTTCGTTTTCCCCTTCATCCTTTCTTCCTTTCCTTTCTCAGTCATTTCCACCTTGCCCCAGCCTAGTTAGCTCCCAATGCCATCTGGGTCATCTTCGCCTTTATCGTTTTTTGTCATTTTTACGGGTTTGTTGCCCGTTTTTCACTATTCAAGGCCCTCTTCATCCTGAAGCGCTATTCTACTGACGATGGCTGGTGGTATCATTCACCCCATTCTAGGTGCCTTAGGTTTGACCTTCCCACTTCGATCAAGGGTTGGAAGAACCGCTTTTTCTTTGCCTCAGTTGAGGATGTCGACTGGGCCTGGAGTGAGCCGGATCGGTCCCCGAACTGGAACTTCCAGGTTGAGCCAGCAAACCAAGAGGTCTACACGCAGATGATGGGTGACGTGGTCCCAGCTCTCGATGTTCTGCTCTCGGAGTAAAATTTATTCAAGGCAGGAATTAGTCCCATCCGGGAGTTGGGTGAGGCCCCAGATCTTCTTCTTTCACCCCCATTTTCTGTTATGCGCTTCTTTTCTTTCAAACTGGCCTAACCATTTCTTTTCTCCAGGTATGAAATTCTCCATCGAAAGCTTGATGGAGGGCATCCGGAAGAGGGACGCCGCTGAGGGGACCCAAGAGGGTCCAACAAAGAGGGCTCGTATTGAGGCGAGCCAGGGGCCCGCACCCACTACTGCTGCTACCGGCCCTGGGGCAACGCGTCCTGCTCCCAGGCCGCCTCAGTCTTGTGCACCCGATGTCCCCGTCGTCGATCTCGACAGGGTCGGGGAAGAGAGGAGGCTGGAACCCCCTTGGGCGATTCCTGTTTCGGTCGCCACGTCGATCATCTCCACGGTGGCCACCAGGGTGACAGCAACCCCACCGGCGGCCGCACCGCCCAGCAGAGGGACAGCCACCCAGCCTGCTGCTGACGCTCACCGTTTGCCCCCGGGACTCAACACTAGCTCCTCCATCATCCATGATCAAGGGCTCACTGAGAGGATGATGGAGTTCGCGAGCATGCCCCGAGACCGCCGTCTGAGGGGCGGCCGTGATTACACCGATGCGCTTCTTTGGATCCTCCCTCTGCTTTTCACGATAAGCTTTGAGCTCTCCTCTTTTAATGTTCTAGTTGGATCTTTTTAACATCACGTCCTCTCTCTGACGCAGATCGGGACCGACGTGCTGCTGTTGAGGAACTTCCTCTCCAGCTATACCAAGAAAGATGCCGAGAAGGAGAAGAGGCTCAGCAAACTCGCAGCTGACGTGAAGGACCTCATGGAGAAGGGGGTCGAGCTACGGGAGAACAACCAGACCCTCCGAGCGGACCTGGGTCGCACCGAGGGGCACATGAGGGAGCTGGAGACCTCTCTATCTGAGGAGAGGATCTCGAACCAACGTCGCGCCGAGGATGATGTGGGAGAGGCGACATGCCTCAGGGCTCAATCCCGGTCGTTGGAGCGCCGGGTCGAGGAAGTCCTCCAGGAGCTTAGCACAGCCAAGGAGAAGAACTCCTATGTCAACGGGCTGCTGGAGGCATCCAAGAGGGAGGCACAGGAGGTAATGCCGAAGTTCCGGGCATCAGAGGAGTTCAGGGCAGAGTTGCACGAGACGGCCGTCGACTCTTTCCTAAAGAGCTTCGAGGTGTGCTGGGAGAAGGTGAGTTCCTTCTTCCCCGAGCTCGATCTTAGTGGAGTCATCCTGGGCGGCCGGAGGGAGGAGCCTGGCGAGGGAGCTTCCACTGCAGAGGGTGCTGAGGTGGCGGTCCCCGAACAGCCTTCCGAGGATGCCGCCAGCGACAAGGGTGCCCCCAGTCGGAGGATGATGCGGCTGCAGCAAAGTAGCAATGCGGCTTCTTTTGTTTTGTTTTTGCATGAACTCATTTCTTGTTTCTTTGGGTCACCCGGCCTGTCGGGGCCCTCTTTATAAGAGACTCTTTAACAGAAATGAAGATCCTTTTCCATTAATTCACTTCTCTTTCTTTCTTCTCTCTCTCTTTTTTTTTTTGCATCTTCCAGACTGAACCCCGGTGCCAGCCACCAGGACTGAGTCCCGTGGTGCATTTCGGGCTGAACTCCGGGACTTCGTGGGCAAACTGGGTTCTGCTCCACCTTCCAGACCGAGGTCCGGGACTTCGCTTTGGAACCAGGTTCCACGCGAACTTCCGGACTGAATCACGGGGTCGCAGGCTGGAGTTGAGCCTTGTGCGACCTACCGAGCTGTTCTCCGGGATTTCGTAGGACGGTACCTAAGTCCCCGAGGCCTCCTCCGGACTGAACTTCGGGGCCGCATGTCGGAACTTAATTCCGTGTGGCATTCCGGACTGAACTCCAGGATTTTTGTGAGAGGGGACTTCGTGCCTTCGCGGATCTTTCGCCGTGCCCATGCTCGTCAAACCTAGAGCTGGATGGAGATTGCCCTACGAGACAAGAATAGGCATTTGGTGAAAAAATATTTTATTGTTGAAGTTTAAGGAGTCTTACACTATTGGTAATACATCCTCAAGTTTGAGGCGTTCCAAGTCCGCGGGAACCGGGCTCCGCCTAGCTCCTCCAGGTAGTATGCCCCGTTGGGAAGTGCCTCCGCCACTCTATAAGGGTCTTCCCAATTTGGGGAGAGCTTACCGCACTCTCGCGGCTGGGAAGCTTCAGCATGGCGCAGCATTAAGTCTCCTTGGCGGACGGACTTTGGCCGCACCTGGAATTGTAGTATATGGCCACTCGTTGCCGATAAGCCACCATCCGAACTTGGGCCCTATCCCTCATTTCTTCAAGGAGGTCCAGGTTCAGTAGCAGCCGCGTCGGGTTCTCCATCTCATCGTACTACTCCACGTACAAGGTCGGCAGGCTGAGCTCTACTGGAATAACTGCTTCCACTCCGAAGATGAGGTTGAAAGGGGTCTCGTCCGTGGCCATCCTTGGAGTAGTGTGGTACGCCCACAGGATGCTTGGAAGCTATTCCGCCCACCTCCCCTTGGCCTGGTCCAGCCTTGTCCGAAGGCCTTGTAGGATGGTTCTGTTTGTTACCTCGGCTTCTCCATTTGTCTGAGGATGCGCCATCGAGGTGAAACGATGATAGATTTCAAGGTCGCCGCAAAACTCCTCGAACTCCCGACAGTCGAACTGGCGTCTGTTGTCGGTGATGATGGTGTGGGGCAAACCGAAGCAGCAGATAATCGACTTCCAAAGGAACTTGGTAACATTTGCTTCCGTGATCCGGACCAAGGGCTTGGCCTCGACCTACTTCGTGAAGTAGTCGATAGCCATAATCAGGAACTTCCGTTGCCCGGACGCCGGGAGAAAAGGTCCTAGGAGATCCATGCCCCACTGAGTGAACGGCCATGGGGAGGAGAACTGGGAGAGCGGAGCGGCAGGTTGATGCTGCACCACAACGTGTCGCTGACATCGGTCACACCTTTTCACGAAGTCAGTTGCGTCTTCCCTCATCATTTTCCAGAAATAACCTTGATGGAGGGCCTTATATGCCAGCATTCTGCCCCCCACATGGTTCCCGCAGATGCCCTCATGGATCTCCTGGAGCACAAGGGTGGCTTCGGAGGGTCTCAGATACTTGAGGAGGGGTAGGAGTAGGACCTCCGATATAGTAGCCCGTCCATCAACACGAAACGTGCGGCCTTCCTCTTAATAAGGCCAGCCACCATGCGATCCTCTGGCAAGGTTCCATTAGTGATGTACTCGATGTACTTGTCCATCCAGCTGGGCTCTGGGTTGACCTGCTGGACCTCCATGGGTGTCTCATAGCTTGGGGCTCTAAGATGCTCGATGTAAGCGCGGCCCAGTGATGAGTCTGGCAGGGTTGCCAGGCAGGAGAGGGCGTCTATGCGAGCATTTTCCCCGCGAGGAATATGGGAGACGCTGAAGCGCCTAAAACCTGCCGCGCTCGTTCTTACGAGCTCCAGGTACCTCACCGTTTGGGGATCCCACGCCTCGTACTCCCTCGAGACCTTCCCGGCCACTAGCTACGAATCGGTGAAGACCCTGAGGTAGGCCACGCCCAGCTTGCGGGAAACTCTTAGCCCCGCGAGGAGCGCTTCGTAATCCGCCTAGTTATTGGTGGTGGCGAACTGGAAGCGGAGCGCACACTCGGCGATGACCCCTTCACCGTTGGTAAGGATGAGTCCGGCTCCACTCCCACCAGAGGTCGAGGCTCCATCCACATGAAGGATCCAGATGTCTTCCTCCAGTCTAGGCTCTGGCTGCCAGTCTTGGGGGCTCTCTTCCGGCCCCTCGCCCAGGCCTGCATACTCAACCAAGAAATCAGCGAGTACCTATGCCTTCATGGTCGACCTCGACCGGTAGGCGATGTCGAACTCGCTGAGCTTGAGCGCCCACTTCGCCAGGTGTCCAGACGTGTCATGTCGGCTGTGCACCACTTTCAGTGGTTGATCCGTCAGGACCGCAATGGGGTGCACTTGAAAATAAGGCCTGAGATGCTGGGCGGACATGATTAGCGCAAAAATCAGTTTCTCAGACCGAGAATACCTGAGCTCCGCATCGCGGAGGAGTTTGCTCGTGTAATACACTGGCCTCTGCATCCCTTTGTCATCCGTCCGAACTAGGATCGAACTGACAACCTCCGGTGTGACCGCCAGGTACAGGAGGAGCTCCTCTCCTTCCTCCGATTGGGAAAGCAATGGCGGCGATGCCAATGTCTTCTTCAGCTCTTCAAGTGCCTCCTGGCACTCCTTTGTCCGGGCGAAGTCGTACATCTTCCTCAGTGCCTTGAAGAAGGGCTGGCAGCGGACCTTGAGATAAATCGGCTCAGGGCGGCTATCCGGCTAGTGAGTCGCTGCACTTGCTTTTTGGAGGTGGGCTGCTCCATATCTAGGATCGCCTGAACCTTCTCCGGGTTGGCCTCTATCCCTCTTTGGGTCACCATGAAGCCCAGGAACTTTCCTGTGGATACGCAGAAAGCGCACTTCGCTGGATTCAACTTCATTTGGTGAAGACGGAGGTTACTAAAGGTCTCCGCCAGGTCGCTGATGTGGTCCAAAGTCGGCTTGCTCATCACCAGCATGTCATTCACGTACACCTGCATGTTGCGGCCAATTTGGTCTTTGAAGACCTTGTTGACCAAACGTTGGTACATGGCACCTGCATTCTTGAGGCCGAACGGCATCATTTTATAGTAGTAGATCCCACGATCGGTGACGAAGGCGGTGTGCTCCTCGTCCTCCGGTGCATACGGATCTGGTTGTACCTGAAGAAAGCATCCATAAAAGAGAGGAGGCGATGCCCCGAGGTTGTGTCCATGAGCTGATCGATCTTAGGAAGGGGAAAACTGTCCTTTGGGCAAGCTCGGTTGAGGTCGGTATAGTCCACACAGATCCTCCACTTGCCGTTGCTCTTCTTCACCATTACCATGTTTGCCAGTCAACTAGGATACTGTACTTCTCGTACAAAGCCAGCGGTGAGAAGCTTTTCCACTTCCTCATTGATGGCCCTCTGTCTCTTTGTAGCAAAACTTCTCTTCTTCTGGCGGACTGGGCGGCACCTTGGATCAATCTTCAGTTGGGGGGTGATAACCTCCGAGGGGATACCTGGCATGTTTACAGCAAACCAGGGTGAACACATCAGCGTTCGTCCAAAGAAAATCTAGCAAGCGAACCCGCTCAACTTTTGGGAGCTGGGCTCCTATCTGCACTATTTTCTAAGGGTTCGAGTCGAGGGGGTACGTCAATAAGCACTCCACGGGGCCTCCCTGGGATCTTGCGCTCTTAGGTCAAGATCGTTGATGTCGGAGCCGAGCTCGGCACTCCGGGCCCCTGAGACCGTCTGCAGGCAATGCGGGACAGGTTGGGCAATCCTCTCATCATTCCCATCCCGGAGGTGATAGGGAACTGTACCAGCAACCTTTTGGTGAAAATGACCATATCCAACTGGTTGAGCCCTGGACGGCCCAGGATAGCATTGTAGGGTGATGGGAGCTTGACGACGGTAAACGTCATCATGACCGTGCTCTGCCGGGGTGTGTATTTAGCGGTAACAGGGAGGGTGATCTCTCCTTCGACCCCACAAAATCTCCGGTGAAGTCCACAAGAGGGGTGTGCATCGGCTTTAGCTGATCATGAGATAATTCATTCGGAAGAAAGCATCATAAAAAAGTATGTCAGTAGAGCTCCCACTATCCACCATAATACGATGTACAGGATGCTTTGCGATGGTCATCTCGACCACCACTGCATCATTGTTTACATTTTCACTTTCATTCCCTTTTCAAAGGGGAGTACATTCTCCAGGTCTCCCGCCTCCCAGACTCTCTCGACGCGCGCCCTATCCCCCAAGAGATCATGCCCACCGGCTTCTCCGTTGGACGGTTGTCAACCACGGGGACGGAGGGAGGGGTCATGAGTGGCTGGACCTCCACCGGGGCCTCACTCCTCACGAACTTCCTGAGGTAGCCCCTCTTGATCAGCTCCTCGATCTCCTGTTTTAGATTATGGCACTCCTCCGTGTCGTGGCCGTGCTCGCGGTGAAATTAGAAATACTTCGTCTTGTCACGGGTGTTCCTTGGGTTCTGAGGAGGAGGTCAGCGGAGGTAGTTCTCACCCTTAAGTTTCATGAGGATCTTCATTTTAGGAGCGAGGAGAGGGGTGAAGGTTCGCTCCGGGACAGCACCATTCTTCGGCTTTGGACCCGGTCGAAAGTCTGTAGGTGGTCCAAGCCTCCGGGTCCCAGGGACATCCCTTGGGGCAGGCTTCTCGAAGGCTTCCGTCCAGCTCTTGCTTGGTGCGGTCGGCTCCTCAGCATGGATGTACTTGTGGATGCGGAAGAGGAGCTCAGAATACGTCTTCGGGGACTTCTTGTCCAGGGAATACGTCAGGCGGGAGGTCTTGAGCCCTCGCTTTAACGCCAGCATGGCGACAGGCTCGTCTAGGCTATAAATCTCAGGGCTGCAATCTTAAAGTGAGTGACGTAGTCCCGCAGCGGCTCCTCGTCTTGCTGGCGGATATAAAAGAGGCTATCCACCTCCCTCGGCACCTTTCGGCAGGCATCAAAATGTGCCACAAACTTTCCTTCCAACTGGTGGAAGGAGCTGATGGACTCTGGCTCGAGGCGGGTGAACCAAACTCAAGCGGCCTTTCAGAGGGTGGCCGGGAAGGCGATGCACAGAAGAGCGTCCGTCAGTCCTTGTACCCTCATGAGAGCCTTATAGCTCTCTAAGTGGTCCAAGGGGTCAGTGGTCCCATCGTAGGGATCCACCTGGGGCATGCGGAACCGATTCGGGATCGGTTCCTCTTGGATTTCCTAGGAGAATGGTGGTTGGGAGTTATAGCCCACTGGCTCGGTTGGGGAGCTCTGCATGTTGGCGAAACGGCAGGAGAACTCTGCCAAATTGCGCTCGTGCTCCTCCAGATGCCTCTCGGCTAGGCGCCTGATGGCCTCATCGATGGAACCTTCCACCGAGGCCACTGAAGAAGGGGGTGCCAATCGGTCGTGGAGAGGGGCCTTGCCCCTATGGCGCTTGTTGCGCCGTACTGCTTCAACATCGTCGGCCGAGGATCGACTCTCGTGATCTGCCGAACGGTGTGGTTTCTCTTCGCGGGAGTTTGATGGGCTCGCGAGGATTGGTTACTGCCCGCGGATGGGAAGGCCCGCCTTGGATAGAGCGCAGGCTTCCGCGGGGGCCCGCGGCTCGGGTTGTGGGGGTCCCCGGCTGGGGCTGAGTGGCCAAGGAGCGCTGCTGGTGCTGCAGCTGCCACATGACCGTAGTCAGTGTTTGCAGCTGCTGGACGATGGCTACGAAAGGATCGTCCACTGAGAATGGCTGAGGAGGAGGAGGTGGAGCAGGAAGTTCCCTCTCTGGGCTGCGCGAGCCGGGGGAGAGGGAACCTCTCCTACTCGGCTGGTGGATGCTTCGCACCCACGTGTCACCACCATGGTCGACCACACTCTTGCTCACGGAGAGCTTGCTTGTGCAAGGGTTGCTGTTCTGGCCCCTACCTGGCACGCCAATCTGTTGCCGATCTTACCGCGGTGGCCTGTAGCTTGCGAGCTGGCGCCGGTTCTCGAACTCTCCTACCTTGAGATCTCCAAGCCTCCAGTCCTGCAAAATAAGGTCAGAGACCCGGGCAGGGGATTCCGGCGGGGGCACTCCGACGATCAAGTTAGAGAGCAGCAAGATGGAACAGGTCCACTAAGGCGGGTTCGCGAAGGATTCACGTGCTTAGAGGAAATTTAGATGAATGAAGTATGAGGGAGAGAGGGGTTGAAGCCCGGCTTCCTGCACTAGGTCTACCGAGCTTGCGCCTGAGGACTTACGGGGGTCCTAGGATCGTTCTCTCGGTATTCTCCCTCTTTTCGGCTTACCCTTTCGTCCGCTTTTACCGTCCCTTTTATACTGCCAGATCACCTTCAGCCCATCCCTTACCCGGAGACTCCCGGGATCTCTGGATCCTCCCCCCTTCTCCTTCAAGTCTGGGAGTTAAGTGGCCGGCACGCCTCGTCCGCCATGTGTCACAAAAGGGGGAATCTGGCGAGACCTCGAGTCGAGCACGGGAACCCTCCTTTCGGGGCGTTGATGGTGGATTTCAATCATTCCAGGATCCTAACTGCAAGGATTTAATTCCTCGATCATGGGGCCTTGCTTAACTGATGTAAACAAGGTTCCGCGCGCCATTACGGGCTGTACCGATACCCTGTATGGGACGCAACGCACTTCGATTCTAGTGATGACCTCGTGTCTCGTGCCTCTGCCTCCCCGAGGCTTTGTAGAGTAAGGCTGACTTTGACCAAGGTGGACCCATCAGGGGGTGCCACCTGGTGATGGAGCAGAAGGGCCCGGCTCGAACTCGGTAGAGGTGGACCTGTCTTGGGGCGCCACCTGGCGAGGGAGTAGGGGCTACCAGCTTCGACCGAGGTGGACCCCTCCTGGGTGGACACCTGGCGAAATGGAAAAGAAAGGCTGGCTTCGGCCGAGGTGGACCCATCTTGGGGGTGCCACCTGGCAAAGGAGCAGGAGGGCCCGGCTCGATCTCGGCAAAAGTGGACCTGTCTTGGGGTGCCACCTGGCGAGGGAGCAGGGGCTGCTAGCTTCGGTCGAGGTGGACCCCTCCTAGGTGGACTCCTGGCGAAATGGCAGGAAAGGCTCGGCTTCAACCGAGGTGGACCCGTCTTGGGGTGCCACCTGGTGAAGGAGCAGGAGGGCCCAGCTCGACCTCGACAGAGATGGACCATCTTGGATGCCACCGGCGAGGGAATAGGGGTTGCCAGCTTTGACCGAGGTGGACCCTCCTGGGTGGACACCTGGCGAAGTGGCAGAGAAATGCTCGACTTCGGTCGAGGTGGACCCATCTTGGGGTGCCACCTGGCGAAGGAGCAGGAGGGCCCGGCTCGACCTCGGTAGAGGGGTTGACGTCTTGGGGTGCCACCTGGCGAGGGAGTAGGAGCTGCCAGCTTCGACCGAGGTGGACCCCTCCTGGGGGACACCTGGCGAAGTGGTAAGAGAAAGGCTCGACTTCGGCCAGGTGGACCCATCTTGGGGTGCCATCTGGCGAAGGAGCAGGAGAGCCCAGCTCAACCTCAGCAGAGGTGGACCCCTCTGGGGCGCCACCTAGCGAGGGAGCAGGGGCTGCCAGCTTCGGTCGAGGTGGACCCCTCCTGGGTGGACACCTGGCAAAGTGGCAAAGAAAGGCTCAACTTCGACCGAGGTGGACCCATCTTGGGGTGCCACCTGGCGAAGGAGCAGGAGAGCCCGGCTCGACCTCGGTAGAGGTGAACCATCTTGGGGCGCCACCTGGCAAGAAAGTAGGGGCTGCCAGCTTCGATCGAGGTGGACCCCTCCTGGGTGGACACCTGGTAAAGTGGCAGAGAAATGCTCGACTTCGAAGAGGAGGTGGACCGTCTTGGGGTGCTACCTGGTAAAGGAGTAGGAGGGCCCGGCTCGATCTCGGCAGAGGTGGACCTGTCTTGGGGTGCCATCTGGCGAAGGAGCAGGAGGCCGGCTCGACCGGCAAAGATGGACCCCTTGGGGTGCCATCAAGCGAAGAGTAGTAGGAGAGCCCAGCTTGACCTCGGCAGAGGTGGACCCGTCTTGGGTGCCACCTGGTAAGGAGCAGGGGCTGCCAGCTTCGGCCAAGGTGGACCCTCTTGGTGGACACATGACGAAGTGGCAGAGAAAGGCTCGACTTCGACGAGGTGGACCCGTCTTGGGTGTGCCACCTGGCGAATGAGCAAGAGCGCCACTTCCCGAGCGAGAATTTTGAAAGAAAACTCCACGTGGCACCGGCGTTATCCAGCTGGATCTGACACAGTTCCACGTCAGCGATGTGCTATATCAATACACATACATGTATATATATATTATATATATATATATGTATATATATATATAGATAGATGTATATATATACATATCATATACATATATACATATACAAATAACATACACATATACATATATACATACATATGTACTATGTATGTATACATATGTATACATATACATATGTATGTACATATGTATACATATGTATACATACATATGTACAATATGTAGTAATATGTATACAGTGTATGTACATATGTATACATATGTATGTACTATGTATACATATGTATGTACATATGTATACATACATATATATATATATATATAGATATATATATATATATTATATATATATATATATATATATTATATATATATATATATTATATATATATTATGGTGTGTGTGGTGGTGTGTGTGTTGTGTATGTATATGTATATTTATACATATGTATGTATATATGTATGGTATGTATATGTATGTATGTATATATGTATGTATGTATATAGTATGTATATATGTATGTATGTATATATGTATGTATATGTATATACATATGTATGTATGTGTATTATGTATGTATATGTATGTATGTATATGTATATGTATGTATGTATATGTATATGTATATGTATATGTATATGTGTATTGTGTTGTATATGTATATGTAATATGTATATATGTATATGTGTATGTATATGTATATGTATATATGTTATATGTATATATGTATATGGTATATATTGTATAGTATATATATATGTATATGTATATATGTGTTGCTGCCTAGATCGCCGTGCCCGGTAGCTCTTACGTGGTCTAGGTGAGTAGGTTCGTGCCAGCGTCACCGGCTCGTTGGTCGGAGACGATCAATGGGAACATAGTTGTAGGTGGGATGAAAGGGGCTTGGTACTGTGGTGGTTCTCATGTAGGCCTCTCCAGGGAGGAGTAATCTTCCTCCTTATTGTCCCTCGTTGGGCGATACCTACAAAACAGGGGAAACCTGCACTGGGGATTCGGCAAGCAAGACACTCCGACGATCAAGTCAGTGGGACGATCGAAGGAAATAAGGGACCTCTGAGGCAGAGAGCTTGGGAGACTCTCTGCCGCCAGAGGGTGATAGATCATGTAAGAATGAAGAGAGTGTGTTGTCTCTTCCCTCCCCTTCTTACCTCTTCTGCTGCTCTTATGTAGACGAGCGGCTCTTGGTGTTCAGAGAGGCACATTCTTCTTGGTATAGGCCTGTGAAGCTTCTGCAGGCCTGGGAGGCTTAGGTAGGTTGGTCAACTTCCTCCTTCTGGATGGTTCAGGAGGTTGGTGGAGGAGTACAGCGCCTTTGATGGCACTCCTTCCTGATTGGCATAAATTGTGATGGGGGCTTTTAATATAGCCCTCCTTCGTAGATGGCGGGCTCAGTTTGGCAGAGATGGTGACGTGTCGGGCTGCCATCTAGCCTTCCTCCATACCTATATTTTGAAAAGCATACTTGGAATGGAATCAAATAAACCGTGGCACATGCTTCGAGATAGGCAGGCGAGGCTCTTCGTGCGCATGGTTCGAGGGTCCCGTCGTGAGGCTAGGCCGCATAGCCTCTCCATGTATGGCGAGGTCTGCAGAGGCTTATGCACACGGGTCGAGGTGCGTGGGGTAGTCGCGCGAGCCGAGGCGCGGCATGCAGGGTCTCCACCATGCATGCAGTTCTGGGCACAAAGCAGGCGGGAGATGAGACATGGTCCTGCAGGTGGAGCCGAAACGGGCGAGGGTAGAGTCGACCGGAGCAGGCAGATGCAGGGCCAGAGACAAGCCATGCTGGACGGATGGAGTCCTGCCAGGCGAGCTAGACCGGGGGTGCTGGACCAGCTCAAGCGCGACGGACTAGCACATGCATGCCTAACTTTGGGCACGGGGAGCGAGGGGGTGCGGAGCAGAGACGTGGTGCCGACCTATGGGCGACCGGGTGCCAGAGCGGGAGTCCCGCCGGACTAGGCCGGACCGGATAGAGGTCCGTCGAACTGAGCCGGACCGGGCGCGGGACCGCCGAACTGGTGTGGGCTGGAGCCGAACCAGGCGGAGAGCGCTACATGGGCATGCCCTGGCACGGAGGTGAGGTGTGGACCCTGCGGGTGACCGGGTGCCGGAGCGGGCGTCCCGCCGGACTAGGCCGGACCGGACAGAGGTCCACCGATCTGAGCCGGACTAGGCGCGGGACCGCCGAACTAGCACGGGCTGGAGAAGAACCAGGCGGAGGGCACTGCATGGGCGTGCCCTGACACGGACGCGAGGTGCGAACCTACAGGAGACCGAGTGTCAGAGCGGGGTCCACCGGACTGGGCCGGACCGGATGGAGGTCCGCCGAACTAAGCCGGACTGGGCACGGGATCGCCGAACTGGCGCGGGCTAGAGCCAAACCAGGCGGAGGGGCATGCATGGGCATGCCCTGGCACGGAGGCGAGGTGCGGACCCTGCGGGCGACCGGGTGCCGGAGCGGGCGTCCCGACGGACTGGTTCGGACCGGACGGAGGTCCGCCGAACTGAGCTGGACTGGGCGCGGGAGACCGCCGAACTGGCATGGGCTGGAGCCGAACCAGGCGGAAGGTGCTGCATGGGCGTGCCCTGGCGCGGAGGCGAGGTGCGGACCCTGCGGGCGACCGGGTGCCGGAGCGAGCATCCCGCCAGACTGGGCCGGACCAGATGGAGGTCAGCCGAACTGAGCCGGACTGGGCACGGGACCGCCGAACTGGCACGGGCATGCCGCTGGCATGAGCCCGGCATGGGCATGCCGTTGGCACGGGCCTGGCACGGGCGAAGTGCCGCACCGAAGCCAGAGAGAGTCCGCTCCGAAGCCGCGAGCGGGATTCCATGTGGGTGAAGCTGGAGACGTCCGTGCCGAACTGAGTCGCCGGAGCGGGCGGTGGCCTCCCGCGGGCGGACGGGGTGCCAGAGAGGGCGGAGGCCTCTCGCTGGCCTCCCATGGGCGGACGGGGGTGCCGGAGAGGGCGGAGGCCTCCCGCGGGCCTTCCACGGGCGGACGCGCGCGCTTGAGAGGGTGGAGCCGAGGCGAAACTGGTTCTGGAATGGGCGCTAGCCTAGGCGGAAGCTGGAGGCGCCGAGAGGGGTGAAGGCGAGCCGGGGCGGGGCACGGGTGAGGTCAGGAGGTGCCGGAGGCGCCGAAGCTCGGAGGGTGGCGGGCGCGGGGGCTCAGCGGGTGGGCGAGGCACTGCCGGGGTGCCGCCGGTCATCACCCAGGCGCGAGTCTGCCCTGGTGCAAATGTGTGCATGGGTGATGCAGGCGCCAGTTTCCCCTGGCACAGGTGATGGACACGCGTACCTCCCTGTGGCGCACGGACCGAGGCACAGAGAAGGTGCCGAGCTAGGATGATTGGAGCGACCTGGGTCTGACCGAAGCGGGCTGATCGAGCTGGAGCTGACCTGGGCATGCCACGAGCCTGCCGAGCTGAACTGAACAACCGAAGCTGGACTTCTCATGGCCGAAGTGAGGCCGGGGTACTGGTTTTACTATTGTAACAGATGCCCCCACTCCTGAGTCCAAAACGTCTTCGTTTTGGATAAGGGGAGTATTATCACCATTCGGCTCTGCACCTTAGCGGCTCTATACCGACTGTAAGAAGTTAGTCGCTAAATGAAACTGAACTTACCAGAGGTTAGATGTGGTCTTTGAAGGCCTAGGTGAAGGCATCAAGTATGGCTGTCCTTTTTCGAACATGGAACGTCCTGCAACACAACTTAAAAGGTATTTTTTTGAAACTTACTTGCCTGTAGGTTTTTACCTTGAGTTAGGTATTTCATGACGATGCCAGTTCTTCTTTGACCAGGTAGCAGGTGGTACCATGGAGGCATAGGTGGTGAGGTGTATAACTTGGGTGCTCACATATATGACCGGGCATATAGTTGATGTGGCCGAGTCTAGAATATCCGTCAGAACCTTTGATGAAGGTATTGAAGTTGCCAGAAGATAGGAGCCATCCCGGATGAAGAAGCCCAAGGAGTTGGAGAGAGAAAATGACTCCGGTCAGATGCTCGACCTTAGGGGAGCAACGCTCGACCACGGGGGAGTCGACCTGGCGGAGGAACTCACGTGGACTGGAGTCCGGGCCTTCATGCTGGAACTGGGTTCCGAGGCATCTTCCAGACCGAAGTCCGGGACCACGAGGGGGAACCGGGTTCCGCACCACCTTCCAGATCGAAGTCCAGGATCACGTGGGGGAACTGGGTTCCATGCTACCTTCCAAACCGAAGTCCAGGATCACGTGGGGGAACTGGGTTGCACGCCACCTTCCAGACCGAAGTCCAGGACGACGTGGGGGAACTGGGTTCCGTGCCACCTTCCAGACCGAAGCCTAGGACGACGTGGGGGAACTGGGTTCCATGCCACCTTCCAGACCGAAGTCCAGGATGACGTGGGGGAACTGGATTCCGTGCCACTTTCCACACCGAAGTCCAGGACGACGTGGGGGAACTGGGTTCCGCGCCACCTTCTAGACCGAAGTCCAGGACGATGTAGGGGAACTGGGTTCCACGCCACCTTCCAGACCGAAGTCCAGGATCATGTGGGGGAACTGGGTTCCGCGCCACCTTCCAGACCGAAGTCCAGGATCACATGGGGGAACTGGGTTCCACCACCTTCCAGACCGAAGTCCAGGATCACATGGGGGAACTGGGTTCCACGCCACCTTCCAGACCGAAGTCCAGGATCACGTGGGGGAACTGGGTTCCGCGCTACCTTCCAGACCGAAGTCCAGGACCAATTGGGGGAACTGGGTTCCACGCCACCTTCCAGACCGAAGTCCAGGACGACGTGGGGGAACTAGGTTCCGCGCCACCTTCCAGATCGAAGTCCAAGACGACGTGGGGGAACTGGGTTCCATGCCACCTTCCAGACCGAAGCCAGGATGACATGGGGGAACTGGGTTCCGCGCCACCTTCCAGACCGAAGTCCAGGACGACGTGGGGGAACTGGGTTCCGCGCCACCTTCCAGACTGAAGTCCAGGATCACGTGGGGGAACTGGGTTCCGCGCCACCTTCCAGACCGAAGTCCAGGATTTCGCTTCGGGACTAGGTTCCATGCGAACTTCCGGACTGAACCCCGGGGCCGCATGCTAGAGTTGAGCCTTATGTGACCTACCGAGCTGTTCTTTGGGATTTTGTACCGGAACTGGGATCCGGGCTTCCTTCGTCAGACTCGGAGTTGGACAGATGAGCTCCTGCAATGATGGAGAGCAAAGTTGCACCAAAGATGAACTTTAATTTTTGAGGAGGGATTCTTACCTCCTTCGTGAGGTGGCAGAGCTGTTTGGCATGCTAGGAGGCGAGCCGCAAATGGTTGGACCTTCAGAGCTTCCTATGGACATCTTCGGACTATGGTCAGGAGGTAGATGCGGGGTTCAATGAAGAGCTTGGCTTCAGCTCGGCTAAATCAAGAGGCATGACTTCAACTCGGCTCTATTTGATTTCAGCTTGGCTGAGCTGAGGAGCCTAACTTCAGCTCTTAACTTCGTCGGAATCCTTCATGAGGTGGTAGAGCTGCTGGTTCGCCATGCTAGGAGGGCCGTGAATGGTTGGGCCTCCGAAGCTTTTCATGGTGGTTGGCCTTGCACATCCCAACGGCCGAGAATGTTTAATGATGTTGGTGACGATCATGCTTTTATTAGTTTTGTACCACCCATGTTGCATGGAGGAACAGGACCACCCTTTGCATCATGTTCGCATGGTGTGGGGGGCAAAATCCTACTCCAAAGTTTCGCATGATGTGGGTGAAGTGACTGAGCCTTCACTGCTTCTTCCTTTCGGGAATCGTGCTTTGTTCTTTGCCTTCCCCAGCCATAGTGGGGCTTAGCCTTCCTCATCTCTAACAGAGTGTGATCTTAGCAGGGAGCTTGGTCTCATCAAAGGGCTTGACTTTGGTGAGAAGCTCAGCTTTATTAGGAAGTTTGGCCTCAGCTTTGTTTTATGAAGAGGATTGACTGACTTCTGGCTTGAATACAGAGCCTCGGAAGCTTCATCTTGGTGGAGGGAGGCAAAGTGCGGGCCTGGTCCAAAGGGCGCGCGCTTGGAGAGGCTCCGCATTGGTGGGCGATCGCCGAGCTCAGCCTCGACCACAGGACACCAACCTCCGAGGGTCTCGCTCTCTGGAGGGCAGGAGGACAGGGCTCTGGCCTAGGTGTTCTAAGCTTGCGAGACTTTTCCCGTAGAACTGCGACACAGTTTTTCATTATGTAAGTGTAGCGGAGAAGGAGTTACCTGTCGAGCCTCGGCCATAGACAAGGATATGTTCCTTCCTTGAGCGGGTTGGGATCAAATTCGCTGGCCGCCCTCTCAGGAGAGAATGAGACTCCCTTGCACGAAGAACAGAACTCGGTTGCATGGGGGAGCAAGGCTCCCTTGCATGGGAGGACGGACCTCCGTCGCATAGGAGGGGAGACCTTAGTTGCCTGGGAGCTTGAGGCTCCATTGCATGAAGGAGATGACTCCGTTGTGTGGGAGAAATGAGGTCCTGTTGCATGGCATGGGAAAGACTCCGTTGCATGGGAGGCTCCGTCACATGAGAGGGAGCTCCATTGCATGGGAGAACAAGGTTCTTCTTTCTCTTCTTTTCTCTCTTTTCTTTTTTTTTTTTTTTTTTTTGGTCGAGGCCGCTCCTTGGAGCCTCAAGAGAGAGGGAGAAGTTCTCGTGCCCCAATCCCCGTGCCCCCGGTATGCCCCCTAGGGACTAAGGACGAAGGTGGAAACCATCATCCCACCTTATTGAGGAGCATGGATCTGCCCCCCTACCTGGCGCGCCAATCTGTTGCCGCCTAGATCGCCGTGGTCGGTAGCTCTTACGTGGCCTAGGTGAGTGGGCTCCATGCCAGCGTCACCAGGCTCGTTGGTCGGAGACGATCAAGGGGAACATAGTTGTAGTTGGGATGAAAGGGGCTTGGTACTGTGGTGGTCCTCATGTGGGCCTCTCTAGGGAGGAGTAATCTTCCTCCTTATTGTCTCTCCGTTGGACGGTACCTGCAAAACAGGGGAGACCTGCACCGGGGATTCCTGTAAAGACACTCCGACGATCAAGTCAGTGGGACGATCGAAGGAAATAAGGGACCTCTGAGGCAGAGAGCTTGGGAGATTCTCTGCCGCCAGAGGGTGATAGATCATGTAAGAATGAAGAGAGTGTATTGTCTCTTCCCTCCCCTTCTTACCTCTTCCCGCTGCTCTTATGTAGACGAGCGGCTCTTAGTGTTCAGAGAGGCACGTTCTTCTTGGTATAGGCCTGTGAAGCTTCTGCAAGCGTGGGAGGCTTAGGTAAGTTGGTCAACTTCCTCCTTCTGGATGGTTCAGGAGGTTGGTGGAGGAGCACAACGCCTTGGATGTGGCACTCCTTCCTGGATGGCGTAAACTGTAATGGGCGCTTTTAATATAGCCCTCCTTCGTAGATGGTGGGCTCAGTTTGGCAGAGATGGTGACGTGCCGGGCTGCCATCTAGCCTTCCTCCATACCTATATTTTGAAAAGCATACCTGGAATGGAATCAAATAAACCGTGGCACATGCTTCGAGATGAGGCAGGCGAGGCTCTTCGTGCGCATGGTTCGAGGTGTCCCATCGCG
>CM038051.1:192893587-193073587 GCA_021397845.1 Areca catechu
GATAGCCCTCGAGGGCTGATCAGTGAGGATGGCAATGTGATGCGCTTGGAAATAAGGTCTGAGATGATGCATAGATGTTATTAGTGCAAAAATATTTTTTTCTAGCCAGTGTACCTGGTTCAACATCACGGAGTAGCTTGCTGGTGTAGTAGACTAGTCACTGAGAGCCATCCTTGTCAGTGCAAACCAATATGGAGTTGACCGCCTCCGGTGAGATCACTAGGTACAAAAGGAGCTCCTCTCCGGGCTCTAGCCTGGATAATAGTGGTGGTGAGGCGAGGAGCTTCTTCAGCCCCTCGAACGCTTCTTGGCATTCTTCTGTCCAAGTGAAGTCATTCATCTTTTAAGGGACCTTGAAAAATAGTTGGCAATGCTGAGCGGAGCAAGAAATGAAGCGGCTTAAAGCCACAATGCACCCAATCAGGCACTGGAACTCTTTCTTGGAGGCGGGATGCCGCATGTCCGCGATCTCCTGGATCTTCTTGGGGTTGGCCTCTATCCCCCTTTGGGTCACCATGAACCCTAGGAACTTTCCTGCTGCCATGTCGAAGGTGCATTTGGTGGGATTCAGCTTCATCTAATAATGACGGAGGTTCCCTAAAGCCTCCATCAGGTCGGCAATATGGTCCTCCTTCAGGCTGCTCATGACAAGCATGTCATCCACGTACACTTGCATGTTGCGATCGATCTGGTCCTTGAAAACCGTGCTGACCAAGTGCTGATATGTGATCCCTGTATTCTTGAGATCGAAGGGCATCATCTTGTAACAATACATATCTTTGTCGATCACGAATAACATGCACTCTTCTTCTTCTAGATGCATGTGGATCTGATTGTATCTGGAGAACGCATCCATGAGCTGAGGTACTTGTGGCCCGAGGTCGTATCCACCAGCTGGTTGATCTTAGGGAGGGGAAAGTTATCCTTTGGATAAGCCTTGTTGAGGCCTGTGTAGTCCACACAGATCCTCCACTTCCTAGAGGCTTTCCTGACCATCACCATATTAGCAAGCCAATCAGGATATCGTACCTCTCGGATGAAGCCCGCTATAAGGAGTTTTTCAACCTCCTCGTTGATAGCCTTCTGCCGCTCTGAGGAGAAGCTCATTTTCTTCTGTTGGACCAGATGATGGTTGGTGTCGACATTCAGCCTATGGGTTATCACCTCCGGTAGGATACCGGGCATGTCAGTGATAGTCCAGGCGAAGACATCTGCGTTGACATGCAGGAAGCTGAGGAGACATGATCTCTCTTCTTTAACCAATGGAGCCCCAATCTATATCATTTTTTAGGGATCGTCCCCCAAAGGAAAAGATAGCAGGGGTTCGATCGGCTCACTTTTTAGTTCCGGTGCTGCCGGATCAGGCTGGTCTATAGCAGGACTGAGATTTGCTCCCCTCAGACATGGAACAATTTCCAGTAGTGCTGCACCGGCTGCCGGGATCCCCTCATTTCTCAGATCCCCCATGGTGTCGGGAACTGACCAAGAGGCATTTCGTAGAGATGGTGGCATCAAGCAGATTAAGTCCTGTGCACCCCAGGATGGCATTATAGAATGAGGGGAGCTTTACAACAATGAAGGTCACCAGTACGGTGCTTTGCTCGGGTGGTGTCCTAGCGGTTATTGGGAGTGTAATTTTTTTCTCAACTTCGACTGAGTCTCCGATGAAGCTTACCAAGGCATGAACATCGATCTTATTTGGTCAGTGGACAAATTCATTCTTGCAAAGGCGTCATAAAAAAGGATGTCCGAGGAACTTCCACTGTCTACCATGAATTTTTTTATAGGGTTCTTGGCTATCGTCATTTCAACTATGACAGTATCATTATTTGGATTATCTATTCCAGTTGACCCTTCTCCCATATAAGGGAGTACATCATCACTCTCCTCTCTCCTCCTAGCCTTCTTCGGGGTTTCCTGCCTCCTAGGATATCATCCCTACCGACTTCTTGGTGGGACAGTTGTCGATGGTGAGGGGCCGAGGCCCTTTAGTTTGGGCTGCAGGGGGCACTTCCCCCTCCACATACTTGTCGAGGTAGCTATGCTTAATCAGCTCTTCGATCTCCCTTTAAAGGTGGCGGCATTCGTTTGTGTCATGGCCGTAGTCCCTGTGGAAATGGCAGTAACGAGACTTGTCCCATCCAGTGGATGGCTTCAATGGTGGGGGTTGGCGTAGGAAGTGCTCGCCCTCGATTTCTATCAGGATCTTTGCCCTAGGGGCGAGGAGAGGAGTAAAAGTCCCTTCGTCGATGGGGATGGCCTTAGACCTGGGCTCTAGTCACGGGACCCACATCATCCTCTAGTCCGGGTGGCTAGATGTCTCCCCGATGGCCTGTCTCTTCGAGGGTCTCTCATCCAGCTCCCTCTTGGCACGATCCGCCTCCTCGGCATGGATGTACTTCTGTGCCAAGAGAAGGAACTCCGAGTACATCTTCGAGGGCTTCTTGTTGAGGGAGTAGGTGAAGTGGGAAGTTTGCAGTCCCCTCTTCAGGGCTAGCATGGTTATAGACTCTCGAGGTTGTAGATCTCCAGGGTGGCGGTCTTAAACCGGGACACGTAGTCTTGGAGGAGTTCTCGGTCCTATTATCGGATCGAGAAGAGGCTGTCGGCCTTGCACAGTGCCTTCCTGTAGGCATCGAAGTGCACCACGAACTTCCTCTCCAGCTGGGAAAAAGAGTCTATGCTTTTAGGTTTGAGCCTGGAAAACCAGACTCGAGTGGCCTTCCACATAGTGGCGGGGAAGGCAACATAAACGAGAGTGTCAGTGGCCCCGTGGACCCTCATGAGGGCCTTGTAACTCTTCAGGTGGTCCAGGGGGTTGGTTGTCCCATCGTAGGGGTCAACTTGCGGCATACGAAATTGGTTAGGGATCGGTTCCTCTTGAATCTTCTTGAAAAGGGTGGACGGGTGTTGTAACTTTTGGGCTCACTAGAAAAGCCCTACACTTCCCTGAACCAGTGGGCCAGATTTGCCAGATATGTTCATGCTCTTCGAGGTGCCTTTCTGCTCAGCGACGGATGGCCTCGTCAGTGGACCCCTCGATGGAGGATGCCGGGGGTGAGGGTGGACTAGAGTGAAGGAACTCGTGCTTGAGTTCCTAGCCACGCCGGTGCTGTTGGAGCGAGGGTGCGCGGTGGTCCGAGATCGGGGAGCAACTCCCTTAACCAGTCCGATCACCCTGGGATCACTTGCCATTCGCTTGATGGGCCTCTCGAGCGGGTGATGCTTCATGCAACAGCCCCTTCCGGAAGGACCGTAGGCTGGTATGAGGATTGGCTGCATGAGCTGCCATAGTCCCCGGTTGCTGTGAGGTTTCTCGAGAGTGCTGCCTCTGATGGAGCTGGTACACTACCGTGGCTAGGAGCTGGATCTGGTGAGCAAGTGCGATGCACTCGGGGTCCGCCGAGGGTGGCTACGTTGGAGTAGGATGATCCCCCTTCGGAGGTTGGTTGCCACAATGAGGGGGGTCCTCCACCCGATCGGTGGGGGCTCCGCGAGCTCACGTAGTCACTATCGAACTGTGGGTGCCCACGGGATCTTCCTTGTTATGGGGGGAGTGACGTTTTATTCTTATCGATCTCCCCCCTTCCTGGCATGCTAATCTGTTGCCGTCCGGATCACCGTGGCCTATAGCTCTGACGCATCGGGTTCTCTCTGGATCCTTGGCTTCCATCTCGCGGCTAGCTTGCTAGCCTACTCGGGGGGGTCCTGCAAGATAGAGGAAAATCTTGGGCCGAGGATTCCAACGAAGGCACTTCGATGATCAAGTCAGTGGGACGATCAAGGGAAACGAATACCTTTGAGGTAGAGAGCTTCGGGGACTCTTCGCTTTTAGAGGGTGATAGAGGAAAATATAATAGTAATACTAGAATGGAAGAATGGAATTTGGGAGAGTCTTTGTTTCTCCTCCTTTTTGCTTACTCTTTTTTCACTTACCTCTACTTGCCATTTTCTGCGAGTTTTATATAGACAGGATGTTTTCCAAGGGGTTCCCGGCTCTCTCCTTCGAAGGAGGCTCTTCATTTCCTGCTGGTGCCTCTCTGTCGGGCTGGTTCTATGCCTGAGCCTCCAGCCATAACGGCATGTTGCCATTTTGGTGGAGGCCATTTGGGTGATGCAGGGCATAGGGCCGTAGGGGGACACCTTTCTCTGGAAGTTCCAGGCATCCTGTCATGGAAGCTGTTGTCTCCCAGTCATTCGATCATCGATGTGTCGGCATACTGCAAGGCTAGGAGCCTGACATTATCCAGATCGTGTACACGACGTGCTGCAGGGGGGTGCCTGCCCCCATGGCAGGGTATGCATCACCTCTCGGAGGGTCAGGGTGGCCAGGTACCCCGCTATCTTTGCTTTGAATTTTGGCTTCCCACTCTTTGCACCTTTGGCGGGAAGCCATGCTCCTGGTAGGAGGGTGTGCTTTGGGGAGGCGGACTCGACCTCGACCTCGACCGGGAGCTGACCTCAGACAGGGGGCTCACCCAATGAGCCTTGCCTCGATTGGGAGCTGACCTCGGTAGGGTGGTCCTTTCTGGAGAGGTGGACTTGACCTCGACCGAGAGCTGACCTCAGACGGGGGGCTCATCCAATGAGCCCTACCTCGACTAGGAGCTGACCTAGACAAGGTGGTCCTTTCTAGAAAGGTGAACTTGACCTCAACTGGGAGTTAACCTCAGATGGGGGAGCTCGCCCAATGAGTCCTGCCTCGACTGGGAGTTGACCTCGATGGGGTGATCCCTTTGGCTTCTCGTCATGCGGCCTTGCTCAGGTGGTGGGCTTCTTTGCCGTCGTGGCCATCCACAGGCTCCACGTCAATGAATATCATCGCTCTGGTCCACATCAGCAGATGCTGCCATATCAGTAAGGTTCTTAGTCAGAGATGACATAGTGCTCCTACGGCGTTGCCTCAAGTGAAGTGCAAAGGGTGGTGAGTGTACGGTCTTTCAAGAGAGCTGTCAACTCTAGGGAATCCATCCGACACCTTGTCTTTTGGGTCCATGGGATGGTCACCTAGTTGATGGGAATATCCCACTTATCAAATGTTAGTTGACTAGGGATGCGGTGACCTTCCTTCTATCCCTCTATAAGTAGAATGCTGAGGGAGCTGGGCTTCGATAGATCCTTCTGAAACCCTAATAACTACCAGCAGAGATTCTCTGGACTTGGTTCTTGGGATTTCCCTTTCTCGATAGAAGGGTTCTCTCCAAGGGTGTTTTCTTTGTAATGCACTAGTGCCGATGGGTGCTGTTGAGTCTCAGGTAGTGCATTCATGGCTAGTCAGGTCAATGTACATGTGTTGATCTGGTCTATCATGATTTTCCATGATGTGTCTAGGGCTAGGGTTGAGTCCGATATGAGTCCTAGGTGTTTAGGCTCAGTTTTGGTCTTTCTGGGTCTTTGAGTCGGCTCTTCTGTTGTAAGAGTCGACTATGTTAGTTGGCACATCTCAAAACAGGTGGTGTGGTCTGGAAGAGTCGGCTCGGATGCACAGTCATGAAACCTATTATCTGGATGGGTCGGCTCGGATGGATTAGAGTCGGCTCGGATGCAAGGCCTAGTCAACTCTAATGTCTCGGGTCAGCTCAGATGACGGGTGAACTATTTTTTAACGGTGCTAGCTGGGAGAGTTTTTGGGATCTCGGGCATGTGTGATCAAGGTATATATATTATATTCTCGTAAGAGGATATGTGTGGTGTAACGAACTTCTTGAAAATGAAAATCCCTTTCTCTAGTGAAAATTTTTCTATTTTCTTCTTTCATCTCTCTTCTCCCATTCTTGGTGTTCCTGATCTTCATAGACCTGAATCCTACCATGATCTTCAATGGAGATTGCTGGCAGATGGTCATCCACAACCTAGGATACGCTTTCGCTATTGCTTTGTTGATCAGGGATTCGTTCTTGATCAGGAACAAGGCTGTTCTTGAGGATTTGGTTTGTCAAATCTGGTTGGATTTGTAGCAGAATTCTTAACATTTGGTATCAGAGCTTGGTTCGTGGAAGGAAGATATCAAGATCAGAGGGTTGGAAGTAAGGCTTCTTGCAGGTACAGTTTTCATATCTCTTGAATTCTTTATTGTGCTAATGGCATCAAGTGGATTCAAAGTAGATTTTGAGAAGTACGATGACAAGGAAAACTTCACCCTATGGCAACAAAGGGTTAAAGATTTGTTGGTTCAATAGAGAATCTACAAGGTCTTGGTTAAAAAAAGATCAGAAAAGATTAGTGTTGAAGAATGGGAAGAGTTAGAAGAGATTGCTTTCAGCACCATAAGGATGTATTTGGCTAATCAGGTTTTACCTGAGGTATGTTCAGAGACTACTGCAAAAGGTCTTTGGAGAAGACTGGAGAACACATACATGGGAAAGAACATGACAAACAAGCTATGGCTCAAGAAGCAATTATATAGCTTGAGAATGCCTGAAGGAGGAGACCTTGTTGCACATATTTAGAAGTTCAATCAGGTTTGTTCTGAGATAATGAGTCTGGATGTGAAGATAGACAAGGAGGATCGGGCATTGTTGCTGTTGTATTCACTCCCTGGATCGTATGATGGTCTCATAACAACTTTAGTTTATGGGAAGGAAACTCTAAACTATGAAGAAGTTGTTAGTGTGCTCAGATCCAATGAGCAAAGGAAAAAGATCTACAAAGATAATCCTAACTCGAAGGTTCTTACTGTGAATGAGAGGCAAGGAAGATCCAAGGAAAGAGCTAGGGAAAAGTCCAAGGGTAGATCTTAGTCTCGGAATCACAAGAGTTTGAAATGCTACAAGTGTCGTCAGCTTGGGCATATCAGGAAGAATTATCCTCTTAGGAAGACAGAAAAGGGGAGAGCCAATACTAGTGGTCCTAATGCTTTGGAAAGCAATGGAGAAGGGGTACTGGTTGTATCAGATGGATCAGTAGATTGGGAGAATAAGTGGATTTTGGATTCTGCATGCTCATACCACTATACCTCACATCGGGAATGGTTTTACACTTATGACAGGTCAGATGGAGGTAGTGTAAGTCTTGGTGATGATCACCCTTGTATGGTAGCTGGAGTAGGCACTATTAGGGTGAGGATGTATGATGGAGTGATAAGGACTCTATCTAATTTCAAACATGTACCAGAATTGAAAATGAATTTGATTTCTTTGGGTTACTTAGAAGAGCAGGGATATGCTTTTAGTTGCCAATCTGGTGATTGATGTTTAAGAATTACCAAGGAAGCTTTGGTAGAAATGAGAGGAAGAAGACTGAGCAACAATCTATATAGGATAGAAGGCTCAGTGGTAAGTGATAGTGCTGAGGTGCTTGCAGCGGCACAGGAGGAACAGTTGAAATATAAACTGTGGCACTATTGAATGGGTCATATAAGTGACCGAGGGCTCATGGAGTTAAGTAGAAGAGGTAACATCCCAGCTTTGAAAAAGGATGGAAATGACCTGTGTGAGCCGTGTATCTTTGGTAAACAGCATAGAGTGAAATTTGCTATTTGTACCAGCCAAGTGAAGGAGTGCTGGATTTGGTGCACTCGGATGTATGGGGACCAATACCTATTTTATCCAGAGGTGGAGCAAGTTATTTTGTTACCTTCATTGATGACTTCTCTTAAAAACTGTGGGTGTATCTGATGAGGGAAAAATCAGATGTGTTTGCCCGATTTAAAGCTTGGAAAGCTGAGGTAGAGAAGGAGATAGGAAGACATGTAAAGTGCTTTCGGACTGATAATGGTGGGGAGTACTCTAGTATAGAGTTTAGGAGTTACTGTGAGGAAAATGGTATTAAATGCCATTACACAGTAAGGATGACCCCACAGCAGAATGGTGTCGTGGAAAGGCTGAATCGGACACTATTGGAGAGGGCAAGGAGTATGAGGCTGCAGTCATCATTGCCAAAAACTTTTTGGAGTGATGCTATTACTCAGGCATGTTTTCTCATAAATAGGTCCCCTCACTTCAAGTTGGATGGTGGACTTCCAGAAGAAGCTTGGAGTAGAAAGAAGGTGGAGCTTGGCCACCTGAAAGTTTTTGGTTGCTTGGCTTATGTTCATATGGAGGCAACTAAAAGAAGCAAGCTAGATCCTAAGTCAAAGAAAATGATCTTTATAGGATATCCACAAGGAGTCAAAGGTTACCTACTATGAGATCCACAGTCTCAAAGGCTGTGATCAGTAGGGATGTCATTTTTGATGAGAGAAGCATCTTGGTAAAATCGGGGACTGCAACTAGAAATGCAGTCAATAAGATGAACAGCAGTGAGAGCCCATCACAGGAGGAGGATAAGCCTTCAACATTAGCAGAAAACAGAGTTTCTATTGAGGTGAAGTTAGACATGAAAGATTCTTCAGGAGTGAAGGAGAGGCAAGAAGAATCAACTGTTCAAAGGGAAGTGCAGGAGAAGCCACAAGCAGTGGACTTGCAGGATAGTGCAAGGGGAGTGGCATTGCATAAGCCTCAATGCACAATCCGGAAGCCGGTTAGATATGGCATGGATGAAGCAATTTCATATGCTTTTATATCTATGAATGGAGATCCAAAAAGTTTGGTAGAGGCCATGGAATGTCCTGATAAAGAGTCATGGATGCAAGGCATGATGGAAGAGATGGAATCTCTCAAGAGGAATCAGACATGGCAGCTAGTGGATCTACCTAGAAATGCTCATGCTATTGGCTCCAAATGGGTGTTCACTAAGAAATCATTACCTTTAGAGCAAGGTGGAGTAAGATACAAGGCAAGCTTGGTAGCAAAGGGATACTCACAAAGGGAAGGAGTTGACTATATAGAAGTGTTTTCTCCTATTATACGCCATACTTCAATTCGGGTATTGTTGTCTTTGGTAGCAAAATATAATTTGGACTTGGAGCAGATGGATGTGAAGACAGCCTTTCTACATGGAAGACTGGAAGAAAAAATCTATATGAAGCAACCTGATGGCTTCATTGAGATTGGATATGAGAATAAGGTATGTCTACTTCAGAGGTCATTGTATGGATTGAAATAATCACCTCATTAGTGGTATCACATATTTGATACATTTATCTTGAGCCTTAGATTTCTTAGATGTGAACATGATCATTATGTCTATGTGAAGGATGTGGATACTATGGATGCTCTGTATTTACTTCTGTATATGGATGATATGTTGATAGCCAGCAGAAGTATGACAGCTGTGAAAGGGCTGAAGAAAGCATTATCTTAGGAATTTGAGATGAAGGACTCAGGATCAGCTCAGAAAATCCTTGGAATGGAGATTTGCAGAGATAGGTGCAAAGGAATACTCCATTTGTCACAAGGTGGTTACATTAAAAAGGTACTCGAGAGGTTTGGGATGGATAAGGCCAAACCTATGGAAACACCATTACCAGGGCATATTTCTCTCTTGAAAAATCAGTGCCCCCAATCAGAGAAGGAGAAAGAGTATATGCTATGGTTTGTTACAGGCCGAACATAGCATATGCTGTAAGCCAGGTGAGTAGGTACATAGCTAATCTTGGGAAGGAACACTGGAAGGCATTGAAGTGGATTTTGAGATATCTGCAAGGGACTCAAAGACATGGACTGGTATTTGGTGGGCAGCTTGAAGGACATGAATGGAACTCCATAAAATCATGTGAGGATTCAGGTCCTTTGGAAGGGTTTGTTGATGCAAGCTATGCAGATGATCTTGATACAAGAAGGTCTACAACAGGTTATCTCTTCTGCATGTATGGTGGACCAGTTTCTTGGAGATCAACCCTTCAACCTAATACTGCTTTGTCTATAATAGAAGCTGAGTATATAGGGATTACTGAAGCTACAAAGGAAGCATTATGGCTGAGAAGGCTAGTGTCTGAAATGGGGGTGAAACAGTATATGGTGGTCCTGCACAGTGATAGCCAGAGTGCCATACACTTGACACAAAATCCAGTCTATCATGCTAGACCAAGCATATAGATGTGAGGTACCACAGAGTCAGGGAGTTGGTGGAGGAAGGAGAAGTGGCGCTGGTGAAGGTCCATACAACGGAAAACCAAGCGGATGCACTTACGAAGGCTCTACCAAGGGATAGCTTCTACTCTTTATGTGGTTAATGGGTTTGAGGAGTCTGGCATATGTAGCCTTAAGCACCAAAATGGAGATTCTTGAGTCTCAGGTGGTGCATTCATGGCTAGTCAGGTCAATGTACATGTGTTGATATGGTATATCATGGATTTCCATGATGTGTCTAGGGCTAGGGTTGAGTCCGGTATGAGTCCTAGGTGTTTAGGCTTAGTTTTGGTCTTTCTAGGTCTTTGAGTCGGCTCTTCTATTGTAAGAGTCGACTCTGTTGGTTGGCACATCTCAGAATAGGTGGCTGTGGTCTAGAAGAGTCGGCTCGGATGGATTCGGGTTGGCTCGAATGCACAGTCAGGAATCCTGTTGTCTGGACGGGTCGGCTCGGATGGATTAGAGTCGGCTCGGATGCAAGGCCTAGTTGACTCTAATGTCTCGGGTCGACTCAGATGATGGGTGAACAATTTTTGAATGGTGCCAGCTGGGGGAGTTTTTGGGATCTCGGGCACGTGTGACCAAGGTATATATATTGTATTTTCGTAAGAGGATGTGTGTGGTGTAACGAACTTCTTGAAAGTGGAAATCCCTTTCTCCAATGAAAATTTCTCTATTTTTTTCTTTCTTCTCTCTTCTTCCATTCTTGGTGTTCTTGATCTTCATAGACCTAAATCCTACCGTGATCTTCAATAGAGATTGCTGGCAGATGGTCATCCACAACCTGGTGATACGCTTCTGCTATTACTTTGTTGATCAGGGCATTCATTCTTGATCAGAAACAAGGTTGTTCTTGAGGATTTGGTTTGTCAAATCTAGTTGGATTTGTAGCAGAATTCTCAACATGTGCTCTTCTCAACATGGAAGGTATTGGAAAAATCCAGTGCTCCTATCGCCAAATTGTAGCCATCACCAGTCTAATGACGGAGCTAGAGGGGAGGTGATGGTTGTATACTTCATCATCTAATTCCTCTTTTATAGTGGGTGCAACCTTGGAAACCCGTCCCACTCATCGTCTAATGAATCTGAAATGAGAGGCACATTGATGGCCCATCACCACCTATGATGTAGTTCCAGGTATCATCGAGCAAGGCTCGACTGTCCATCGAGATTCAGCTAGGTTAGGAGGAGGAGCAGTCTTGGGAATGCCACCTCACCGGTGAGTAGTGGGATCGCACTGAAGCCATGGTGAGGCACTTCGAAAGGATCCTTGGTGCATCTCAGGGCTTTCTTCTCCTTCTTTAGTGGGTAAGGCTCAGCAATGCCTATGGCTCGTCTCCACCTCCCTTGCATGCCAGTCGAGCCTTCCATGGACAATGCATATCTTTTCTTTTCCAGTCGGCATCATTTTCAAGCTTCTCTAGATCACCTGGGGGAGCCACTTCATGATCCAGTAGAGGAAGGGCCTCTCGGAATGGACCTTGTCTAACTATAAAATTCTTGAGATCTCCTGAGAGCTTTGATTTTGTCCGGATCTTCCTCTTGCAGGTGAAGCATCGAAGATACTTTGGAGCTACAGGGAATCTTGTACAATCTGTGTAACTTATCCCTGTCCTCCATCTACCTCTCAAGATATCCTTAGTGTGATATAATCTGGTGTAGAGCTAAAAACATATGTACCAAGCACTTATTAATGAAATAAACTTTCATTCTTTTAATACTTGCTTGTATTTGCATGCTTGTGTGGTGTGTCGCATAAAGGGGCTAATGAACCTTGCTTAGGACAACCTTGCCCAGAGCACCTAAGAATAAAGGGTGTCTTAAACCTGCTTGGACTACCTCATCTAGGACTTTACATTCAAAAAGACTTACTACTTAACCAAGACTTAGGAATATCGTGACCCAGCCCAGGAGTCTAATAGCTTGACCAGAGTGCTTGGGACAACCTATCTTAAGATTTTGGAATCTGGGAGACTTATTGCTTAACTGAAACTTAGGGATATCACAACTCAGCCTTGGAGTCTGATAGCTCGACCAGAGTACTTGGGAGACAACCTTGCCCAAGGCTTTGAAACCTAAGAGGCTTACTGCTTAATCGGGACTTAGAAATATCATAACCCAGCTCAGGAGTCTGATAGCTCGATCAGGGTGCTTGAAACAATCTCGTCCAAGGCTTTGGAACTTAGAAGGCTTACTGCTTAATTGAGATTTAGGGGTATCACAACCTAGTCTGGGAGTCTAATAGCTCAATCAGAGTGCTTGGGGCAACCTTGTGCAAGGCTTTGGAGTGTCAAGTTCTTACCTGGGGTGACCTCGCCCAAGGTGCCCGAGTGACTAACTACTTAGCCAGGAATCACAGGGATCAAAGCATAACTTGGACTTCTGACTGCTTAACTGAGACTTTAGAAATAAAGGATGTCGAAACACTGCCTAGAATAATCTCATTCTAGGACTTTCAGGGATCTTCCTAGCTTCAATTGCTTTCTCCTTTTGGATGAAAGAGGAAAGGATTCTCATTAAATAAATCAAGTACAACAGTTATGCATACATCTTATTGGTAGTATGGCTAGAGATTTTTAGAGTTTCAAGTTCTGGTGATGGGTGTGCTGTCTATCAGCTCCAACCAATATGTACCAGGCCAGACCACCTCGGTGACATGGTAAGGTCCTTCCCAATTAGGGAAGAGCTTCCCGTGCTCTATAGGTTGGTTGATAGCTACCTTGTGAAGGATGAGTTCTCCTGGCCGAAACTATTTTGCCTTCATATGGGTGTTGAAATAGCAGGTCATGCATCATTAATACGCAACCATTCAGACTCGAGCTATATCCCAAACATCTTCTAGAAGGTTGACATTCTTCCTGAGGCCTTCGATCATGCCGCTTATCGTAAACTTTGATCCGAGATGACAGTAAGCCTACCTCCAAAGGGATGATGGCATCGGTCCAAAAGGCAAGGTTGAACAACATCTCGCCTATCGAGAGCTGGTGGATGGTGCATTAGGCCCAGAGGATGTTGTGTAGTTCTTCCAACTAGAGCCTTTTAACTTTATCTAGTCGGGTCTTCAATCTTTGGAGGATCGTCTAATTGGTAACTTCAACTTATCCATTTGTCTGTGGATGTGTGATTGAAGTAAATTAGTGATTGATCTGCAAGTCTTGGCAAAACTCATTGAAGGATGCATTGTAAACTGTTCACCGTTGTCAGTAATGATAACACAAGAAAGTTCGAAGTGGTAGATTATCGACCTCCAAATAAATTTTTATGCTTCTTGCTCAATGATCTGGGCCAGGGGCTCCATCTTAACCCACTTTAAAAAGTAGTCAGTAGTGATAATTAGGAACTTTCTCTAGCTGGTGACCAGTAAGAAAGGGTCGAGGATATCTATCCCCAATTGAGCAAAGGGCCATGGAGAGCTCAAGGAGCTGAGAGACACCATGGGCTGGTGTTGAATATTGGCATGTCTCCGGTAATGATCGTAGTGCTGCACGTACTCAATGGTATCCTTAAGGATGCTTAGCTAGCAGTATCCTTATCTCAGGATCTTGTAGGCCAATGCATGACCTCTGACATGACTGCCACAGATCCCTTCATGGAACTCCCAAAGGACGAAGTCCACATCTAAGGGATGAAGGCAACAAAGGAGTGGTAATGAGTAGCTCGCATATACAACTTTCCATAGATTACCATGAATAGGGCAGATCAATATCTAAGCTTTCTTGCCTCAATCGCATCCTCTAGTAGCACTCTTTCTTGTAGATAGTAGATTATAGGATCCATCCAACAAGGCTCACTGCTTGCCTTTAGGAATGGTGCCGGCTCTTCCTCAATACTTGGCTTCTCAAGGTTCTCCAAGTATGTGGTTTTGTAAATATCTACGTAACCAGAAGTGACAATAGGTTTGCCTGGGCATTCTTTGTCTGGGAGATCTGCATAAATTCAAAAGAAGGATAGGATAATCTCCCTTACCTATTGAAGGTACTTCTCCATGGTTGGGGCTCTAGTGTCGAACTCTTCACAAACTTGGCCCACTATCAGTTGGGAATTGCTGAAAGCCTTAAGATACTAAACCCCAAGCTCATTGGTGAGTCTCAACTTCATGAGGAGGGCCTCGTATTCTACCTCGTTGTTAGAGGCCTTAAAGTTGAAGTGGAGCGCTTACTTGGTGATGATCCTTTCTGGGCTGGTAAGGATCATCCCAGTCTCGGACCCTCTAGCATTGGAAGCACCATCAACATGGAAAGTCCAGGGCTCAGTCATCGACTTAGACTCTGTCTAGGCCAGTCTGGTTCCTTTCTCATTAAGGATGGTGCACTCCATAATGAAGTTCACTAATGCTTAGGCCTTGATGAAGGGGCGAGGTTGGTACTGGATATCAAACTTACCTAACTCTACTATCGATTTGGCAACCCTTCTAGAGGCATTGACCTTTTGTAGAATCTATCATAGGGCTATTCGAACAGGATCATGACTGGATGTGCTTGAAAATAAGGATGAAATCACCTCACTAAAGTCAGGAGGGCAAAGGTGAGCTTCTCCATCTTTAGGTACTAGGTCACTACATCTTTGAGGACTCGATGGATATAGTAAACTGGCTTCTACATGCCATCCTCCTCTTAGATAAGCACGGAACTTATGGCCATAGAAGAGATGGCCAAGTAGAGATAGAGCATTTCTCTTATATTGGCCTCGTGAAGAGCAGCATAGTGGCAAGGAAGGTCTTGAGCTACTTAAAGGCAACCTAGCACTCCTTTATCCATTAGAAGTTCTTAATCTATTTCAGAGCCTTAAAGAAGGGTAGGCACTTATTGTCGAACCTTGCAACGAACTGGCTTAGTGCAGTAACCCATCCTACAAGGCACTGGATCTCTTCTAGCTTTTGGGATGTCATTTTTAGATTGCCCAAAGCTTTTTGGGATTCGCTTCGATTCCACGGTGAGATACCATGAATCCAGGAACATTTTTGAGGAAACCCTGAAAGTATACTTGTTGAAGTTGAGCCGCATGCAATACTTGCATAAGGTCTAGAAGGTCTCTTCCAAGTCCACCACATGCTGATCTTCCTTATTGGTCTTTACCAATATGTTATCGATGTAGACTTTCATGTTATGGCTGATCTGATTATTGAAGATCTTGTTGATGAGGCACTGGTAGGTGGCTCCCATGTTCTTTAAACCAAAAGGCATGACCTTATAGCAGTATAGCTATTTGTCCATGATGAATGCAATCTTTTTCTCATCTTTGGGAGCTATCTAGATCTGGTTATACTTGAAGAAGGCATCCATGGAGATAAAAGTCTAATGCCCAAAGATCAAATTTATCAATTGATCAATCCAAGGCAAAGGAAAAGTCATTTCGGTAGGCTTTGTTTAAGTTGGTGAAGTCAATGCATGCCTGTCACTTGCTGTTGACCTTTTTTACTAGGACAATATTGGTGAGCTAGTTATGATACTAGACCTCATGATGAACTTGGCTTCCAGAAGCTTCTCCACCTCCTATTTGATGGCATGCTAGCATTTAAGGATGAAGCTTCTCTTCTTCTAATAAACTGGTGGGTATACAGGTTGATGTTAAGGTGGTGCACCATAATTGTGGAATTAATACCTGGCATATCAGCTACCATTTATGCAAAGATGTCGATGTTCGTACAAAATAACTCCACCAGTTGAATTATAGACTCCTCACTCTGCTTGCTCCCGACGTACACCACTTGGGAGGAGTTGGTTGGGTCCAAAGGAATAGTAATCATTTCTTCTACGGGATCTCCACATTACAGCTTCGATTGATCCTAGAGGTCGACGCTCTTAATAGACATGGCTTCCTTCAGTTTTTGCTTGAGGGTTGCCACATAGCATTATCTTTCAAAGGCCTAACCATCTCGTATCTTGCTCATTCCATGGGGGGTGGGAAACTTCATCAGTAGGTGATAGGTTGAGACCACAACTCATAAAGCATTCAAGCTAGGTCTTCTCAGGATAGCATTATAGGCAGCTAGGATTCTAACCACCAAGAAGTCCAAAAGGGCCAGGCCTATCTAGGAACCTGGTCGACTATCATATATAGTGTCACAATGCCCTCGACAGGAGTGGTATCCCCAAAAAAATTAATCAAGAAAGTAGTTGCCCTTCGAAGGCAATCCTTAGGCAATCCCATTCGAGAAAAGGCATCGTAAAATAAAATATTCATGGAGCTTCATTATCCACCAAGATTCTTTTACATCATAGTTAGATATAGCAAGGATCATGTTGACTCTGGTCTTGATTTTGATGATTGACAAAATGTTTAAGTATATATGAGTACTAATTATATTTTAAGTATATTTTTCAGATCTTAGTACTCAACCATGTTGAATGAAGAAATGCTTGTATTTCAGTTAAAAAAAGTCCTTAAATTAATGGAAAATCAAGTATATTGACTTTGAAATTAATATGGAAGAACTTGAAGAGGTTAAAGTTTCAATTTGAAGATGTTTCAGCAATGGCACAGGCAAGTGTCGATACTTGGAAATGAAGTGTCGACACCTGAGGAATAAGTGTCGACACTTGAAGAGTGAAGTATCGACTCAAGGTCTGAGACAAACAGAAAACTTCATAAAGCTCTTTCAGTGAAGTGTCGACACCTGGAGCTGAAGTGTCGATACTTGGAAGTGAAGTGTCGACACCTGGAAACTGAAGTGTCGACACTTAAAACTAAAGTATCGACACCTGAAGGTGAAGTGTCGACACTTGAACAGTAACGGCTAGTTTTCTAGGTTGCAGAACTTCTCCAACTTGCTTCCAAACGGTCATATTTTCCTTCCTAACGGCTATAAACGGTCATTTAAGTGTTGGGAGGCTATATAAACATCAAAAATCAATTAGGGAAGTAATCCTTTAGTGAGATTTTTGAATATTATTCAAGGATTCAAGAGTTGAGTGGTTCAAGCCTTCAAGCTTCCAAGTTTCAAAGAAAGCATCTAAAAGTTCACATCCTCAAGCATCAATCAAAGGCTTCATCAACTTGAAGACAAGATCTTCATCAACTCTCAACGGGCTTCAAAGAGATATTTGCTTTATTCTAGAAAGCTTTTATTGTATTCATTTATACTTGCTCTTACATTATTTTACTTAAGGTTTTTGGTGAGCCTCGGAAAACCAAAGAGGTTTTTGGTAAGTCTTGAAAACCAAAGTGATTGTTGGTGAGCCTTGAAACCAACTAGGGTTTTACTTGTGAGCCCGAAGCCAAAACAAGTTGTTTAGGTTCTTGGTTATCCTATAAAACTAAGGGTGGTTGTTGGTGAGCCTTGAAACCAACTAGGGTTTGACTTGTGAGCCCGAAGACAAAACAAGTTGTAAAGGTTGTTGGTGAGCCTAAGTTATAAAACCAAACTTAGTGGAATTCCCAAGGGATTCTTGGGGAGTGGATGTAGGTGCTTGGTTGGCACCGAACCACTATAAGTCTTGTGTTTGTGTGATTGTTCTTCTTGTGCTTTTATTCCCGCTGTATTTATTTGAAATACACAAGCACTTGAATTGCATTAGCATATACTTGCTTTAGTTTATCTTTTAAATAGTACAAAAGTTTTATAAAACCCAATTCACCCCCCCTCTTGGGTTGCCTACCTGAGCCTATAATTGGTATCAGAGCGGGTGCTCTGTTTGAAAATCTAACGATTTTGAGCTAAAGTTCATGACAACCCTTATAGGTATTAATGTTAGACCACCGTTTTTCAATGGCATAAATTACATATTTTGGAAAACTCGCATGCGCATCCATATTCAATCTATTAGTTATCATCTTTGGAAAATTATTGTTAGTGGTCCTCATATTCCTTCCATTTTGGTTAATGGCATTTCCATTCCAAAGCTCGAAGAGGATTAGAATGAATATGACATTAAACAAACTGAAATCAATGCTAAAACAATGAACTTGCTTTATTGTGCATTGGACTTAAATGAATTTAATAGAATTTCTACATGCACATCAGCGAAAGAAATATGGGACACACTTGAAGTTACTCATGAGGGTACTCTTCAAGTGAAGAACACTAAAATTAATTTGCTTGTACATTCTTTTGAAATTTTTGAAATGATGCATTATGAATCTATATATGATATGTTTTCAAGATTTATGACTATTATTAATGAATTAAAAAGTCTTGGCAAAATCTATACTAATGCTGATTTGGTGAACAAAATTCTTAGATCCTTACCAAAATCATGGGATCCAAAGGTGACGGCGATCCAAAAAGCTAAAGATGTAGAAACCTTACCTTTGAAGGAGCTTATCGGTTCACTCATGACCTATGAGTTGAACATATGGCAAAGGATAGTGGAAGCTGATGTAAATAAGAAGATAATAGCCCTCAAGGCCAAAAAGAAATTCAAAGCAATGATGGCAACTTGGAGCGATAGCGAAGATTCAAGTACGGATGATGAAGTTACCCATCTTTGCTTCATGGCAAATGAGAAAAAGGTATGTGCTAAAAATAATTATGATTTTACCTTTAAAGAATCACATGATGCATCTAATGATCTTGTGCATGAATATAGATTGCTAAAAATTGAGCACAAGAAATTAAATAGGCATGTAGATTCATTTTCTCTTGACAACACCAATCTTGTAAATAAAAATGATGATTTAAATGCCAAGATTGATATTTTGAAAAATGAAAAGAATAATTTTTCTAAAGAAAAAGAATTTTTAGAAAAAGAAAATGTTATTTTAAAAGATTTATGTGATAAAGTTTTTAATGAGAAAAATATTTTGATTGAGGAAAAGAAGCAAAAACTTTTGAAGAACTTCAATATTCCTGCTTCTTTCAATTTTTCTTATAAATGTGATTTCAATGCTTATCCTTCTAGATTAAGAAAAGTTTGGATTCCAAAAGAAACCATAATTACTAATCATAAAGGATCCAAGAAAATTTGGGTACCAAAAATATTTACTTAATTTGTTTTGCAGGAATGTCTTGCAACCCAATATGAAGAAAGGAAGTTCTTGAAAAGTGGTTGTACAAGACAATTTAAAGAAGTGGACAAGCTACATTTTGGACTAAATGGTAAAAGAAAGGATTATGTATATTGGTAAATTCTAAATATCTCCTTCCATAATTAAAAATGTAGATTAATTTTTATTGCATCAATTACTTTGAAAAATTATTTTAAATAGTTAATTAGAATCAAGTTTGGATTTATCATCATTGGCTATGATCATGAACTTTTTGGTGTTGATGAATTTCATGTTATCATGATTAAATTTATGATTGTAAGACCTTCACTTGATTTTGATTAATGTATTTCATGAAAAATACTTTTAAAGATGCATATTGATTTGAAAAATGTTTTAATTGATTGATTAGAATCAAGCTTAGACTAATAATCATTTGTTGTGATTATGACCATTTTGATGTTGATGGATTTCAAGCTCTCACGGTCAAACTTGTGATTATTAGATCTTCACTTAATTTTGATTAATATAGTTTCTGAATTATTTCAAGTAAAATATTACGATTTATGTGCTTTTATTGTTGGCATCTATGCTTAAGTTAGAACTGATTTGAATCAAGTATAGAACTGGTAGTTAAGGGATACATTTAAGAAAAATGTATGCATATTGACAAACCCTTGCTCTAGTAGCTAGACTTGATATCATATTACTTCTAGCATTTGTATGGATATCAAATCATGTTAAAATGAATTTGAAATCATGCTAAAAGCTTTTAAGTGATATAAATGTTTTGTATTTTAAAAATCATGAATATCTTGAAAAATTTCAAATCTTGATGCATAAGCTTTCATGTTTTATTCCTGAAATAAATGTATATTTTTAAAGGAGGAATAACATTTAGGGGGAGCATTCAAAGATTTGTTATCATATTTGATGCTTTGAATATCTTGTTGATATCATGCTTTGCTTATATTGCTCTGATACTCCTTCTTCTTATTTTCAAATCTAATTTTTTGAGGGGAGTTACATTCAAATGGTATCATATTCTATTGGTATCAAAATTATTTTTAAAAGAACTCCTAGTAACTGCTTCGGATTGGGTTAGTCACCATGGCCGTCCGGTCATAGGAGATAAGTAGGGCTTAAAGACCCTCTCTTCCCATTCAATGGGCTCTCTTATGACGTGTAGGGGTGCCGCTATGACCTTATCCCATGAACAAGTAAGGCGAATGGATAATATACATCAAATCATTTCTTGCATGTGCTTACATTCTTTGGTATCTTGTTCAATTTATATCTTATTCAATTGATATCATAATTATTTGATTTCATACATTGATTTTGATGACCTACTTGCTATTCTTTCCAACTTCATTCCCACTTTGTATTACCTTTGACCCTTTTTTTTATGATGTCAAAAAGGGGGAGAAAATTGTTAAGTATGAAAAGGGGAAGATTGGATAAACATGAAAAATCATTTGAGAAATGAAAGAAAGTGCAAAAGGGGGAGAAGAATGTAAAATATTTTTATCTAAAGGAAAGAATTAGTAAGAAAAAGAAATTTTGAAAATTTAAATTTTTTTGCATATTTTGAAAAATATTTTTGAAGATTTTTTGGATCATATTTTGAGGGGGAGCTTGGTGATTATTGTTTTGAGCTTACATGTTTATTTTATTGTTAATCTTTTTTAAGCTTACCCTATTTATATACTTAAAGGTTTTGTCATCATAAAAAAGGGGGAGATTGTTGACTCTGGTCTTGATTTTGATGATTGACAAAATGTTTAAGTATATATGAGTACTAATTGTATTTTAAGTATATTTTTCAGATCTTAGTACTCAACCATGTTGAATGAAGAAATGCTTGTATTTCAGTTGAAAAAGTCCTTAAATTAATGAAAAATCAAGTATATGGACTTTGGAATTAATATGGAAGAACTTGAAGAGGTTAAAGTTTCAATTTGAAGATGTTTCAGTAATGGCACAGGCAAGTGTCGACACTTGAAAATGATGTGTCGACACCTGAGGAACAAGTGTCGACACTTGAAGAGTGAAGTGTCGACTCAAGGCCTGAGACAAACAGAAAACTTCAGAAAGCTCTTTCAGTGAAGTGTCGACACCTGGAGCTGAAGTGTCGACACTTGGAAGTGAAGTGTCGACACCTGGAAACTGAAGTGTCGATACTTGAAACTGAAGTGTCGACACCTGAAGGTGAAGTGTCGACACTTGAACAGTAACGGCTAGTTTTCTGGGCTACAGAACTTCTCCAACTTGCTTCCAAACGGTCATATTTTCCTCCCTAACGGCTATAAACGGTCATTTAAGTGTTGGGAGGCTATATAAACATTAAAAATCAATTGGGGAAGTAATCCTTTGCTGAGATTTTTGAATATTCTTCAAGGATTCAAGAGTTGAGTGGTTCAAGCCTTCAAGCTTCCAAGTTTCAAAGAAAGCATCCAAAAGTTCACATCCTCAAGCATCAATCAAAGGCTTCATCAACTTGAAGACAAGATCTTCATCAACTCTCAACGGGCTTCAAAGAGATATTTGCTTTATTCTAGAAAGCTTTTATTGTATTCATTTATACTTGCTCTTACATTGTTTTACTTAAGGTTTTTGGTGAGCCTCGGAAAACCAAAGAAGTTTTTGGTAAGTCTTGAAAACCAAAGTGGTAGTTGGTGGGTTTTACTTGTGAGCCCGAAGCCAAAACAAGTTGTTTAGGTTCTTGGTTATCCTATAAAACTAAGGGTGGTTGTTGGTGAGCCTTGAAACCAACTAGGGTTTGACTTGTGAGCCCGAAGACAAAACAAGTTGTAAAGGTTGTTGGTGAGCCTAAGTTATAAAACCAAACTTAGTGGAATTCCCAAGGGATTCTTGGGGAGTGGATGTAGGTGCTTGGTTGGCACCGAACCATTATAAGTCTTGTGTTTGTGTGATTGTTCTCCTTGTGCTTTTATTCCCGCTGCATTTATTTGAAATACACAAGCACTTGAATTGCATTAGCACATACTTGCTTTAGTTCATCTTTTAAATAGTACAAAAGTTTTATAAAACCCAATTCACCCCCCCTCTTGGGTTGCCTACCTGAGCCTACAATGATCATGTAGGAACAAAACTCCATCAGCATCGTCAATATAAAAGGTAATAAGCTCCTCTCTAGCCCTTTGGTGTTTGGGCTGGGAAAAATCCACCTGGGCCACCCTAGCATATGCTCATTACCTAGTAATAAGCTCCTCTCTAGCCCTTTGGTGTTTGGGCTGGGAAAAATCCACCTGGGCCACCCTAGCATATGCTCATTACCTAGAGGAGCTTGCCGACATGGATTCTGCTCTCTATAGGGGTTCCGTTATCAACTGGGGTTCCTGACCAGTGGCCTCCAAAGCATGAGGGAATCTGATGTAGATGCATAAGTAGCTAGACTAAATCAGTAACTCGATCTCCCTCTTCAAAAAAATATGGTTCTCAATATCATGCCTGTAGTCTTGGTGAAATTGATAATATTTCTTGGGACCTTCCAAGCCTTCTTGTTCATCTTCCCCAACCACCTGACAAAGTCCTGACCCTTGATTTCCATCAGATTTGCCCTCGAGGAGTATTCAAGAGGGTGAAGTCCTCCTAGTGGGGTGGCTTAGGACTTCTAGATTGGTGGCTGAATTCCTTGTCCCATTTCTTTTTCTGCTGCTACTGTTGCTAGAGGGGAAGAATTAGATGGGAGTGGTCTTCTTGAGGATATTTCCAATTCCCTTTCTCTTTCTATTTGTCCACCATGACTTCTTCAGTGTTGATGTACTTTTCTGCACGAGCCAAAATCTTAGGAAGGCTCTGGGAAATCTTTGGAGAGAGAAGTAGAAGCTACCTCCACGTAGCCCTCTCTTCAAGGCTGACATGGAAATAGAGGGTTCAAGAATGTAGATCTATAGCATGGTCACTTTAAAGTGATTCATGTAGTGGTAGAGGGACTTACCTTTCTCTTGTTGGATTGAGAAGAGGAAGTCGGAGCCTTGCTTAGGCCTCTTACTATTGTAGAACTGGACTATGAATCTCTGGCCAAATTCTTTAAAGGAAAGAATCAACCCTAACTAAAGCCGAGTGTACCAGGCTCTTGCCACTTCTCGAAGGTAGTTGGAAAGGTCTTGCACATGAGGGCATTTGATGCCCTTTGGAGAAGCATAAGGGACCTAAAGCTCGACAGGTGATTGAACAGATTAGAGGTGCCATCTAGGCCTCCATAACAGGGGCCTTAAAATGACGAGGCACTGGTTCCTCCATAATCTTGCAGGAAAATGAAAGATGAACCATGAATTGGAACTCACTGCCTAAAGTCAGATTATACTAGCAAAGTTCTCTTAGGTAGCCATCCATCTTCTGGAGCTTACGGGCTAGCTCACCCTACCACCTAGATCACCAGGCATGGTGAGGGCTTGAAGATTCTTCCGGTGGAGTATCCTGCATGAAGGAAAAGGAAACAGAAATAAAAGAGTTAGATGTTCGTGCCTCACTTGGCTCCCAACAAGAAGGGAAACTTCGGGACGTGGCAGGTTGGGGCGAGCTTTGAGGGGAGATCACCTCGCTCTTCGAGCTAACTACCTCACCTGAGGAGCATTCGATTCCACAGTAGAGGCAACCCCAATCTTGGCCTGCACCCTAGGCTCTCCTTGCATCGCAGGCTATTTGCCTTGCCTGGGGGAAGATGGGCATGAGATGAATAAATGGCGGGTGGGCTTTGCCTTGAGCTTAGGCAGGGCTTGCTGAAGATTTCTTGCCAAGATCGTCAGTGCTTGGACTTACTAAGAGAGTTGTTGGAACTGCTCAATAGTGATAATTGAAGCAACCGGATGCCCCGCCTCTCCTCCTTCTGGTGGAAGCGTAAAGGGGATGGCTAAGGCTACCGATGCCTCGGTAGGGGTTGATGTGATAGTTCTTTTTTCCTTGGCCATAGTACAAACCAAGAGCAAGGCAGTGCTAAAGGCAAACTTTAATCCTCAATGAAGTTTCATGGGCACCCGACCCTTCCTTTAGAACTAATCTATTGTAGATCTCCTGGAGATAGTATTACTTGGGCTCGGCTCGGATGGCGGTTGGAGTAGGTGTAGCTACTACTGGTACAGAACTGGGCCATGTAGGATCTTATCACTGGAAATTAGTCCTGAAAAATAGAGAAGACCAGCAAGTCTGACATACTAGGGGTGGGTTCTAAGTGGTGGACCCTCCAATGCATAAGTCATCTCCTAAAGAGGCAAACAGAGGAGACTTGGAGTTCCCTCTTGTTTTAGAGCAGGAGTGGGAGAGGAGCCAGAGAAAAAGCAAAGGAGAGTGTCAGAGAGGAACGAAATGGAATCTATGGGAGAAGGGTATCTCAGTGTGTGTGAGTCCCGCTTTCCTGGGATTGGCACATAGATAAGAAAAGTCATGGAGGTCTAGGTTCCCTGTGAGCAATTGAGAGTGCATGGAATAGCTTGCAAGGATCTCACTCAAATGGCGAGCTATGAAAGACTTAATCCAGGAAACTTTTGGTGTACATTCTCAAATGAGAGCAAGAAGAGGATTCCTTTTCTAGTAAAAAGAGATGGCTCTTGAGAAGTGTGGGCTCTCGATCCTATCTCCATTATCTCCCATTGCTCTTCTTGTATCCTTATCATGCCCTTGTTCGACTTACCTAAAGGGTTTTTGGGAACCAAATTATAGGCATGTATTGATACCTAAGGATAGGGGATGATGGCTGGCATGTTCAACTATTGTAGGTATACTCAGAATGGAAGATCATGACGTGGTAGGTGAGGTAGGAGTAGTGGCCGGTATGGCATGTTCCTATAATGGAGCATTCCTTAGATGGAAAGCATTAATGACCATCGCATCAGGAGCATGCATGGATGGATGGCCGGACATGATCGATAGTGGTTGGCATGCATGCAAGAATTTGATAGGCATGCATCTCTATGTCCATACAGTAATGCGTTAGAAGGTAGCCCCGTCACTTGAGCTAATTGACATGTGTCTAGAGCGAGCTGGAGCTTGATTGCCATGTTGGACCATCAAACCCCGATATATCAGAAAGTATGTAAGGTGGCCTTCAAATGTCTCAATGAACACTGAGGTGGATGCTCACAAAATCAGGGAGCTTAGGACATGCTTTTAAAAGAGGGTTCCTTTGTTTGAAAGGAAATGCTCTTGAGGAATGAAGGTTCTCAGGTCTTTTTTACCTTGCCTCCTTGTTCTTCACTTGATTCACTTACTATGGCCTTCCGACTTTGGACTTATCTAGACGATCCCAAGGAATGAATTTATAGGCATGTACCTGATACCTAATGTTGTGCTTTACAAGGGAGTGATATCTGGCACATCTCGATTGTTACTGGCATGCCCGAAGCAAGGGCCATACTATGGTTGGTAGAGTAGGGAGAGGTGATCGACACAGTACATCCCCACGATGGGGCATCCCTCAGGTGGTGTGCATTAATGACCGCATCACCTGGAGCACGTGCGACTAGGATGCATGAGGGGCGAGCCCGACAATGATCGACATCCTAACAGGGGGTTGGTGAGCACGAGGCTTGATGTCTAGGTGGCGAGATATTGAGAGGTGGCTCGACCATCTAGTTTGGCTGACACGTGTCTGGCATGAATTGATGCTTTGGTACCATGCTAGACCAACCAAGTCTTGACATATCAGCAATGAAGATGGATGAGTTTTCATACTACCATCTCTTATCCTGCCAACTAATATCCGATTACAGTAAATATGAACGAGTTTCCACACCACCACCTCCTATTCAGTCGCTTAACATTAGTCACTGATAAAGATGGCTATGTTTCCATACTTCTATCTTCATCAAACGGGTCCCTAAGCTCTTTGACCGACTAATACCTAGTCAACTTTAAAGATGGCTACGTTTTTACCTCCATCATTTCTCTTTGGTTGCTTAACAATTGGTCGATAAAGAAAAGAAATAACTGACTTCCCATAGTCGGGTACAGTTTCTATCCCATTATATTCGGATTTCATTCCATCATATTCGAGTTTCCACCCATTTGGGTTCCATCCCATTATATTCAAGTTTCATCCTACTCGGGTTTCATCCTATCCTATATGGGTTTCATCACATCCTATTTTGGTTACATCCCATTTGAGTTATATCCCATCCTATTCGGGTTTCACCCTCTTCAAGTTCTATCCCATCCTATTCGGATTCCATCCCATCCTAGTAAGGTTTCATCCTATCTTATCTGGGTTCCATCCCATTCTATTCGAATTTCATCCCATTTGGATTCAACTCCCATTCTTATTCGGATTTTACATCCACTCTTATTCGGGTTCTACTCCAACTCTTATTCAAGTTTTACTTTCACAGTCAAGTTTCACTAACTTTTTATAATCTGATTCTCAACACTTGCCCAACTAGGAGACTTAGACAACTAAACCTAAAAACTACCCTACTCGGCTAGAGCTACACTGACTGGATTACTTATCGAAATTCAATAATTTGGCAAACATTCATGCAACACAAGAATTGACAAAGAGAAGGATTATTTTTATTAATTTTCCAAGTCTTTACAAAGAGGGCCAAGCCCGAGTACAAAAAAGAAAGAAAAATTACAAGGAGTCACTTTTTGGGATCTGTCGATGGAGTTGAGTCAACCTCAAAAGCCTTCACTGCCACATTGATCATGGCCTTAACATCGACCATTGCCTTGGCAATGTTCTCCTGAATAGAAGCCTCTTTGGCCCCGGCATCGATAGCTCCTTCGGTGATTCCTCAGCATCCTCAGCTTTACCTCCTCCTCTTCTCCTTCCTCCTCCTGCTCAGGCTTGATGGCTTCGATACCACCCAAGTCAAGTTCTAGAAAGGCCTTTGTGACCTTCTTCTTGCACTCTGTGAATCCTAGTTCGAAGGTGTCATAGGTGCCTTCAACGACTTCATCCTCGAAGTCCTTGGACTTCTTCCTCGAAGTCCTTGGACTTCTTGTACTCTTTAACTACCTGAGTACTAGCTAAAATTGCCTGCCTTCTATAGCTTGAACCTTGGACTCGATAGCTTAGGTCCTCTCCTTGGCCTCTCGAGCTGTAACTTTGGCCTCCTTGAGTTTGAAGCCAGTAGTATTAACTCGAGATTCCAGGACCATCACCTTGGAGTCGGTGTCGGCTAGCGTGGTCTCTAGTTTGGCCTTGTAGTCCTGCCTCTTGGTGATTTTCTCATTCTTCTCCATTATTCAGGCTTCCAACTCCCAAATAGCATTCTCAGAGGCTCGCAACTCCTCCTCGAGTTTGGCCTCTTGGGCCTCACTCGCCTTTCTTAAATCATTCGAGGTCCTGACTAAAAGGAATTTCTCAACTTAATGTGCTTTGGCAATCTCCACCTCACCTCTAAGGGAGTCCCTCAACTTAGTGGACTCACTATATGTCTCCTTAATGAAAAGACATTGTGGGCAAACTACAAGAAAAGGAAAATTGTAGGTTAATTAGCTACTCAGGATTCAAAGTAATCAGCAAAGCAAAAGTCAAAGACACTTTTCCTGAGTAGTTGATGAATGAAGTCAGCAAAGATCTCTTCCACTAATCCAGACCTCTACTCCTCTTGATCCTGGGGTAGAAGGATTATATCAGTTGCTTAGCCAATCTCTTATTACTGAAGATGGAGGTAGTCGACTTCATCTTGGCCCCCATCTTGATGAACTCCTCATTATCACGAGGAACCTTGTTAGACATCGAGGGGCCAGCTCGAACTAGAGGACTCGGATGCCTTGGCTTTGCCATCGAAGATAGTACCAGGGTTGGACCTAGAGGAGTCGACGATCGAGTTGGAGTTAGAGTTGGAGTAGGAGCTGGAGCAGCAGAAGGCAACAGCGATGAGATGATTGTCACTATGTCATTGGCAGCATCTGAAACTTTTCCTAGGCAAGGCATAGGAGCCTCTCTTAGTTGGCCGAGGGAGCTCATGCTGCAGCTCATGGGCCCCCCAAGGATAGGCCCATGTAGGGCTTCTTTGTTACCACCTTTTTCAACTTCAACTTCTCGATCGCAACTCTCTTCTGATCAACTCACTTCAGCTTATCCAAAGATACTTTTATGTCTGCAAAAAGCAGAGTAGAAGACGTAGTCAATTCCAAACAAGCAAGGAAAGGACTCAATAAAACTCATCCAAGGAGTTCATCGGACCGAGCTCGAGATCATAAAAGTTCTGCTCCGAGAGTAGATTTTGTTGGCAAGGAACCTTAGTGTTAAGTAGTCATCAGTAATCTTTCTCGTTAGCATAGTTGACTATAGAGTTCTTATTTGGGGAAGGATTGGATTGCCCTAAATCTAGTTCACCCCCTTAGGAGAATCATAGGAGACAAAAAAGAAGCGTTTCTTCTAGCTATGGATGGAAAAGGGCAAACTAGATAGGATAGCCCTACCCTGATGAGGGCTGATGAACCACCAGCCTTTCTTCATCATGTACCACTTCAGGATAAAAAATACTTATAACAGAGATACCCTAGCCTCGATCTTGAGAAAGTGACAAAGAACAACAAAAGAACAAACAACTCGAAAGAGTTTGGGGTTAGCTAAGCAGGGACAAGTTAGTAGAAATCAAAAATATTATTGATGAATAGGTGGAAAGGAAGTCGGAGACTTGCATGAAGGAACTTGTACAAGGCAATCCCGCTTGTCAGGCTTGATGTTACTCTGTCATCCAACTCGGAAGTGAAGACTTGGAACTTATTCAAGAACTTGTATTATTCCTGAAGTTAGAGGACATTCCCCTCGGTCATCGTAGAGATTACACTCGTCAGATCCGAGGGGATCAGAGCACTTGGACTAGCTGATCAACCAGTCTAAAGCACCATCCTCAAGGAGGTTCCAACCTCTCCGAGGTCAGAAGAAGTGACTTCTTTCCAAGAAGATTCCTGAGAAGCATGAAGCCCGGAGATATGGCTCATCGAATGGCTTTTTCACCTTCAGATAAAGTTATATCAATAAAAGAAAGAAAGAAGAAAGGAGATCAAGCAAAGGAGAAGATTCAAACAGAGAGTGAAAGCTGCTAAGTATGGTTTCACCCGGAAATCCCTAAAGGAGACCTAAAGAAAAATAGAAGCAAGGAAGGAAAGCAAAGAAGAAAAGAACAAAAAGATGGAATGAAGACCAATATGCTAAGAAAAGATCTCCTAGGAGCAATTCTGAGTTTGGAGCTCTCTCTCTCTTTCTTTGCAACTAGGCAAGAGGGCGATCCCTATAATGATGGCAATGAACCCCTTTTTAAACCCAGTTCGGGATCCAAATCTCGATTTGATCGAAGTTCTCATATTTGGACACGTGGCCCACTCCTAATCGAAAGTGCCATACCACCTTAAAGCCAGCTCTAGCTAATTAATTTTTTATACCATGATTGGCGTGAATCATTTAAAAAGCAAGCTATTAGGCCACGTGGCACCACCCGACCGGTCAAGGAGAGTCGTGTGAGCCGTCTGTCATTTAAGTAGTAATTGCATAGTCTTTTGGAGCACTGCATTGATGATCTCATCTCCCCTATGATTGAGGCAACAAGATAGCTGAGGATGGTTTCTAAAGGGACTAATAAATGTCTAGATCATGAGAAGATCTATCCAACCCTCAAGGCCAAAAAGCTAACTACTCTCTTTATTCAAAAATGACAAGGCCTGGAACTACTCGATAGCTTTTTGGACTAGAGAATGGAGGGTGTTGTGGCTAGATCGCTGATGTAGGGCGGGAAAACTGACGTGGAGTCTCCATCAAGCGCCACGCTGGATTTTCAACATGAGCCCCTTCACCGGGCTGAGTTCCCCCGGAGCAACGGGGCTGCCCGCCGAAGCCGGGCTCCATCCTCCGCCAAGTTGGTCCTCACCGAGTCGGGATGCCTAGGCCGGAGTCGAGTACAAGTCCCCACCTGAGGCGGACCCCTTGAGGTCGGGCCTGAAAGAAAACCGAGCAGGTGGTTTGACATGATCCTACACTAGGCATGCAAACAACTACGGGAGCAGATTGGATTTTAAAAACATTTTAAAAATCCGTGCAGCAAAAATCTGCTCCGCCCAGAAACTAATCTAATTCTAGTTGCAAATAGACATGTAGGATAATATAAAATATTTGCAAAATATTTGAATTAAAATTCTATTCATGCATGATAAAAAAAAATAATTTTTTTCATACCTTATTTCGGCTGGAATAACTGTGGGATAAACCTGGAATAGGCTGGAATAGCTGGAATAAATCTATTCCAGCCTTCTTCCTCCTTGGACCGTGGGATACTCTGTTTTGACCCTGAAAAAGAGCGTCCAAAAGTAGGCTTCTGGACCTCCGTTTGCTCCCAAATTTTAGCAGCGACAAGGTGGAGAAGTCTTCTTCGATTTGCCACCAAAATCTGCAACCAAAACACAGTGTACACGATGTACAAAATGCCCAAAAAACTACTGCCAGAAATTCTGGTTGCAGAAAACTAGCAGCGATCTTCTTGGCGTTTGGAGCTGCAGCGGCGATTCCGGCTCGCGAGGCTTGCTCCCAGGAGTGGAAGAGTACTCCCTCTAGAGGGGAGACACACCGGGGGCCCTCCGATCCACCTTCACACGCAGTGCGAGCCGCTGGAAGGAGACACAGTCACAGTGGATGGCAGCAACCAGGCTTTGCTGCAATCCTGGGTTTGAGCACTCTAATGGACAAGGAAAAGGGCCTTATAACTCTTCCTCACACACTCCAAATCCCAGCACCCAATGGAAGATAGGACCCAGCTCTCAAAACCTCTCATAGGGAAGAACACACTTGCTGTTTTTTTCTTCACACGATGTAACCTATCTTGCTGAAACAGGGGGACTTGCAATGGTTTATATAGGACAGCAGGGAGAGGGTGGTGGAGAGACGGGGAGGCCAAGAGGCAGCAGCTGCCATTCCATTTAACCAGCAAATAAACGGGAGTGTAAATCAACTGGTGGAGGAGAGGAATAGACGTCTCCTAGGAAAAGAACTTCGATCGTTTGGCCTCCTCCAGCGCAAGGAATTACCATGTAAAACGGTCAAGAGGAGAGAAAAAAACACCGGTCCAATTAAAACCATTTAAACCAATTTGGTTCAAACCCATTGGCTCAATTAACCAACGGTGGTTCAATTCAATTGAACTGGTCCGAGACCAATTAAATTGGGTTCAATTGGTTCATAACCAATTGGAGGCTAAAACGAACTCCGAATCAGTTCAAAACTGATTCAGAAAAATCCTGGCGCAGTCCTGGTCAGCCCGGAACAATTTTCGATTGACACAGACAAGGGCAATACGGGAAAAAGAGTGTTCAAAAATTACTGTGACCATAAAACCGAGACGATTCCCAATCGTAATCGATATCCGGATCAGAGAGTTATCCTCTGTGGCGTGTGACCTCATAGGTTCGTACCTAAACGGTAGCACTAGAATAATTCTAGTACCAGCACAGGAAACCATCTAGCAATAGGTCCCGGCGTCCGGATAGGTCGAAGATGCGGGAGCAAACTATCGAACCTCTGGCATATGGTTACCGTATAATTCATCCCTTTGACCTTTAATGCTCAGGACGACTGAGATTGGGCTGCCAACCCAGACTGAGTCAGTCGACAACGTGTCTCAACCTCGCAAGCCCAGTGACTCTTCACTAGGGCTACCCCGGCCGAGGATTTGCTAAATTGAGATACTGTGAGACATTCAATCCAAACTGTTTGGACAGGTCAATTCCATCTTGGTCCATCACTGCTCCACAAGTACTTGCCTGTACCCAGAAACCTTTCATCACCAGATTAAAAATTCGGGTAGTCCGGCACCAAAGCATAGGGAGTTGCTTGCAAGCTACCGTGATGACCTTAGGTCAGAGAGACACATATACCCATATCCAATCGTGAGTATCCCTTTGGCAGAAAGGGGCTGCACGGAGATACGTTCAATAAGATATCACATATCCCACTTGCAGATCACATCAGTGTCACCACACTTATTTGGTCAAGAGGACAACCAAACGATGTGAACTACAACAACCTATACTTGATATATTGCCGTCCAGTACAATATATCCTTTGGTTGTGAACAAGGTTTAAGGACCACTCGATACATCCCCTCTGTATCGAAGTCAGTGTAGTCCTAAGGACTTCATCACATGGAAAGAGTTCATTTCAGGGAAATACAATATATGATGAGCTGCCAAAAAATAATATCTTATTAATTCAAAAAAAAAGTACAATACTGAGCTCAACCACCTACAACCCAGGCGATTGGCTTTGGGACACAATTCCCAACAACTCCCACTTGTACTAAAACCAATCAGAAGAGTATATAATACCCATTTCCCATTTACAATAGTCGAACTCTTTTATTCCGAGGGCTTTAGTGAAGCGGTCGGCCAGATTTTCTTTTCCATCGATCTTCAGAAGATTGATGTCGCCTCGTTCCACGATCTCTCGTACGAGGTGGTAGCACCGCAGTATGTGCTTGGTGCGGTGATGAGCTTTAGGCTCCTTAGCTTGAGCAATGGCTCCAGTGCTGTCACAATACACCGGAACAGGACCATCTAGGGAAGGTGCCACCCTTAGCTCTCCAAGAAACTTCCGCAACCACACAGCTTCCTTTACTGCATCTGATGCTGCAATGTATTCTGATTCGCATACCGAGTCTGCAATAGTTGCCTGCTTGGAACTTTTCCAGCAGATCGCTCCTCCATTCAGGGTAAATACAAACCCTGACACACTCTTGCTATCATCTCTATCCGACTGGAAACTAGAGTCAGAGTACCCCACAAGTTTCAAGTCAGGTTCTCCATAAATCAGCCATTGATCTTTAGTATTTCTTAAATACTTAAGGATGGACTTAACCATCTTCCAATGCACCTCACCTGGGTCAAACTGGTATCTGCTCACTACTCCTAGTGAGTATGCCACATCTGGTCTAGTACAAGTCATAGCATACATGATAGAGCCTACTGCAGAAACATAAGGTACTCTACTCATGCGCTCTCTTTCCTCAGGAGTTGTCGCACAATCCTTCTTAGAAAGAGTAATTCCAGAACCTATCGGGAGATAGCCTTTCTTGGAATTTTTCATGCTGAACCGTTTCAGCATGGTGTCAATGTACGTAGACTGGGACAATCCCAAAAGCTTCTTAGATCTATCTCTATAGATCTTCATACCTAGTATGTAAGAAGCTTCATCCAAGTCCTTCATGGAGAACTGAGATGATAACCAGACCTCTATTCCTTGTAATGCTGCGACATCATTCCCGATTAAGAAAATGTCGTCAACATACAGTACTAGGAATACAATCACAGAACCATTAATCCATTTATAGATGCACGGTTCTTCTCCGTTCCTAACGAAGCCATACGATTTGATACACCTATCAAACCGTAAGTTCCAACTTCGAGATGCTTGCTTGAGTCCATAAATGGACCTCTGCAACTTGCATACTTTTGATTCATCTGTGAATGTAAACCCTTCAGGTTGTATCATATACACCTCCTCTTCCAGCTCCCCATTTAGGAAAGCGGTTCGGACATCCATCTGCCAGATCTCGTAATCAAAATATGCTGCCAAAGCAAGCATGATCCGAATGGACTTGAGCATTGCCACAGGGGAGAAAGTCTCGTCATAATCGATACCATATCGCTGACGATACCCCTTGGCAACCAGACGGGCTTTATAGGTCTCTACCTTCCCATCTGCGCCCCTTTTCCTCTTGAAGATCCATTTACACCCGATGGGTTTTATTCCTTCAGGCGGATCAACCAAAGTCCAAACATTGTTGATTTCCATGGACTCTATTTTAGATGGCATGGCTCCAAGCCATGCCTCAGAGTCAGATCTCTGAAGTGCATCCATATAGGTGATCGGATCCTCATTGTTCTCATCGAGCTCAATGGGATCGCCGTCCTGGACCAAGAAACCATAGTATCTGTCCGGCTGACGCGATATTCTATCGGATCTCCTAATGGGTTCTGGGTGTGATTCAATCACAACCGGTTCTACGATGTCCTTAGAGTGTGCAGGTTCTTCTATTGGCTGAACTTCATCAAATTCAATCTTAGAAGCTATAGTTCCTTCTCCAAGGAACTCCTTTTCCAAAAAGATAGCTCTAAGAGCAATGATCACCTTTTGTTCATTCTTCAAGTAGAAAAAATACCCTTTGGTTTCCTTAGGATAACCAATGAATAAACACCGATCAGACCTTAGACCAAGTTGTCTGAGTCTAAACGCTTTATGTAAGCCGGACAACCCCAGACCCGAAGGTGTGAGATTGAGGGTTTACGTCCAGTCCACATCTCATATGGAGTGGAGACAACAGACTTACTTGGAACATCATTTAATAAGTAACAGGCTGTCTGAAGCGCATATCCCCAAAAGGATAGTGGCAGAGTTGCAAAACCCATCATGGATCGAACCATGTCCAACAAGGTTCGATTCCTCCTTTCGGACACACCATTCAACTGTGGTGTTCCTAGAGGAGTCCACTGAGAGAGAATTCCATTCTTCTCAAGATATGTCAAAAATTCACCAGATAAGTATTCACCACCTCGATTAGATCGAAGGATTTTAATACTTTTTCCAGTTTGCTTTTCTACTTTATTACGGTATCGTTTGAACATTTCAAACGACTCAGACTTATGTCTCATTAAAAAGACATAACCGAACCTTGAAAAGTCGTCTGTAAAAGTAATGAAATATTTGTATCCTCCTCTGGCACTAACTGTCATCGGTCCACATACATCAGTATGTATTAAACTTAGAAGTTCTGTAGCTCGTTCACCTTTTCCAGTAAAAGGTGACTTGGTCATTTTACCAAGTAAACAGGATTCACAAGTGAGTAGTGATTCAGAATCACTGACCTCGAGGAGTCCATCTCCTTGCATCTTGTTTATCCTATTTTGGTTAATATGACCTAGCCTACAGTGCCAAAGATACAAATCGTTGACATTATCTAATCTTGGGCGTTTGCTAGAAGTGTACATTACACTAACAGGACTTGATAGTACATATATGCCATTATTTAATCTAGCTTTCATTATATCAGAGTTATTCAAAATAACATTGCAAAAATCTCCTTTTATTGATAGTTCAAAACCACAATTGGCTAAAAGGCCTACAGAGATTATGCTCATAATGAAACTAGGACAATAGTGATAATCGACTAGTTCGACAGTACAAGACTCAAAGACAAGATGCAGGACTCCGACCGCGAGTACTGGAACACGATTTCCATTCCCGACGCTCAGAAAATGTTCTCCATCTTCAAATCTTCTGCTAACTTGAAGTCCCTGTAACAAATTACAAACATGAATTGGACTACCAGTATCCAATACTCAGTTAGCAGTATCAACAATTGAGTAATTACAAGGTTTTATCATATAAATACCTTGTTCAGCAGACTTCTACTTCCTCGGCCTGTTCAGATCAAGGGATGCAATATAAAGAGGATAGTTCCTCTTCCAGTGTCCCTTCTTCTTGCAGTAGAAACATTCTGCAGAAGACTGATCAGCCTTATACTTCCTGGTCTGACTAGGGCCAGGAGCATTCTGCACCTTCTTTCCCTTTTTATTTATTTTCTTCTTCCCTTTCTTAAAGGGACGATGACCTCTACTACCTCCCACTAAATTCACCACCCCCTTATTCAGTTGGTGATCTTTCTCGAAAGTCTACAGCAACCCTAAAAGACCATGGTAGTTGACTGCAGGCTTGTTCATTCTATAATGATCGAGAAGATCAAGATAGGAGGAGGGAAGAGAATTCAGGATCGCATCCTTACCGAGCTGTTCGTGCAAGGGACATCCGAGTTTTCCCAACTTTTCAATCAGCTCGATCATATACAATACATGATCAGTGACTGAACCACCATTCGGCATCTTGGAGTTGTAGATGGCACAAGACACTTTATACCATTCTACATCATCCGGGGTGCCGAAGGATTTCTTTAACTTTTGAAGGATTTTATCAGGTTGGGCCTCCTCTAATTTGTGACTGAACTCGTCGTTCATCGCCGCTAACATAATGCACCAGACAGTAGTCTGATCAGAGACCCACTTCAGATAAGTGTCTCTGGCCGCACTCTGTGCATTAGCGGGAGGGATTTCAGGTGCCGGATCCGTTATCACATAGAGGATCCATTCATGCTTCAGAACGATTCTCAATCTTCGATACCAACTATCGAAGTTGTGACCCTTTAACTTCTCATTATCGAGAAGTGACTGGAGCGATAAATTAGAAGACATCTAAAAAGAAAATAAGACCAAATTATTTTATGAATTAATAATTTAACCAAAAGACTTGGACTTTAGTCTAAAGGTTTCTCCCACTAATTTTTCAGATTGGTAGCCTCTAACTCCAATCCGTGAAAACACCTTTTCAAGTGGGTACTGAAATCCAATAGGCCACGCATGAGCCAGACTTTGGCCAGCTCACCCATATGAGCCTAAAGGTAGGTTCGTAAACCAATTATTTTCCTAAACAATTTTCAGTATTTTATTTTGTCCCAGAGAACACCTCAATCGGCCTTGGGCCCTCCTATTGCGGGTCTCTGGTTAGGTCCAACCATTAAAATGACAAATCCAATGCTTCCAGCTAACTAAAGACCAAGCCCGACTTTGGCCGGCCCACCTGGTCCCGTTAAGGAGGTTGCACTGAACCATCATCGATCATATAGAAATTTCAGTCGCCGGATGTACACCTGTTCTTTGGAACTGCCAATGCACACCAAGCTAGTGGACACATTTCTAACCGACTTAATGGGAGGCTAAGACACTATCAACTCCTTGACTTAGTCTTTTTAAGGACCTAATAATTTTAGAAGATTTTTAGTTGTGACAAAAGATAAGACAAGGACATGGATCATCCTTCCACTGAATCAATCAAATTTCAGGAGGGTTGAAATAAATCAACAAATTGATCCATGGGCATCTATAGATCAGTCAGACCGATCAACCTGGATGACATAGGTTAACTCGAGTCATTGAGCTTTTCCAATCAGTTCTGGTCGACTCGACTAGCCAGGTAGGTGAGATCATGGATGAGTATCCGCCATTAACTATCTTTCCTAGACACCAACCAAGTTGGCCAGGAAAGAGGTAGCCTCATACAACCATGATCACAATGCCAAACCTACCTCGACACCAGTCAGTTTACCAGACTCAATCAGACTAGCCTAAAGACTCGGGCATCCACTGAGCCACTAATTAGATCCATTTTAGATGAACGGATCAACTAATCTAACTATTAGATAGTTCTAAAGAAGGGCGTTAAACAACTTTTGTTTAATCTTCTTGTAATCCGGTTCAACTAAACTTAGGTCTAACCCAGTAATGGACCCAACTAGTCAGCTAACCCAATTAACCCAAAATGGCTTATACAAATTTGATTAGATTTTATAAACCTAAAAAAAAATTTTAATAAGCCAAACTCTTGATTAAAATAATTTTTAATTAAGTCTCTATGTAAAACAATTTTACATAACAAAAAAAAAAAATCATGCATCAAGATATTTTACAAATAATTTATATTCATATAAAACATGCTTAAAACATGTATCACCAAATTAAAATAATTTTTAATTTTAATATTCTTTAAGGATCCTTCTGAAGAGGCCAACACAGACGATCCGCATCGTGTTAAAGATACACGGTCATGGTGAAGGTCTCAACTAGGTTCCAAAAAGAAATTTGGATACATATTAAGATTAAACTAATTTTAATCTATTAAACATGCAAACTAGATTAGATTACACATGCAACCTGCTCTGATACCACTGAAAGAAAACCGAGCAGGTGGTTTGACATGATCCTACACTAGGCATGCAAACAACTGCGGGAGCAGATTGGATTTTAAAAACATTTTAAAAATCCGTGCAGCGAAAATCTGCTCCGCCCAGAAACTACTCTAATTCTAGTTGCAAATAGGCATGCATGATAATATAAAATATTTGCAAAATATTTGAATTAAAATTCTATTCATGCATGATAAAAAAAATAATTTTTTTCATACCTTATTCCGGCTGGAATAACTATGGGATAAACCTAGAATAGGCTGGAATAGCTGGAATAAATCTATTCCAGCCTTCTTCCTCCTTGGACCGTGGGATACTCTATTTTGAGCCTGAAAAAGAGCGTCCAAAAGTAGGCTTCCGGACCTCCGTTTGCTCCCAAATTTTAGCAACGACAAGGTGGAGAAGTCTTCTTCGATTTACCACCGAAATCTACAACCAAAACACAATGTACACGATGTACAAAATGCCCAAAAACCTGTTACCAGAAATTTTGGTTGCAGAAAACCAGCAGCGATCTTCTTGGCATTTGGAGCTGCAGCGGCGATCCTGGCTCGCGAGGCTTGCTCTCAGGAGTGAAAGAGTACTCCCTCTAGAGGAGAGACACGTCGGGGGCCCTCCGATCCACCTTCACACGCGGTGCTAGCCACTGGAAGGAGACACAGTCACAGTGGATGGTAGCAACCAAGCTTTGCTGCAATCCTGGGTTTGAGCACTCTAATGGACAAGGAAAAGGGCCTTATAACTCTTCCTCACACACTCCAAATCCCAGCACCCAATGAAAGATAGGACCCAGCTCTCAAAACCTCTCATAGGGAAGAACACACTTGCTGTTTTCTTCTTCACACGGTGTAACCTATCTTGCTGAAACAAGGGAACTTGCAATGGTTTATATAGGACAACAGGGAGAGGGAGGTGGAGAGACAGGGAGGCCAAGAGGCAGCAGCTGCCATTCCATTTAACCAGCAAATAAACGGGAGTGTAAATCAACCGGTGGAGGAGAGGAAGAGACGTTGCCCAGGAAAAGAACTTCGATCGTTTGGCCTCCTCCAGCGCAAGGAATTACCGTGTAAAATGGTCAAGAGGAGAGAAAAAACACTGGTCCAATTAAAACCATTTAAACCAATTTGGTTCAAACCCATTGGTTCAATTAACCAACGATGGTTCAATTCAATTGAACCGGTCCGAGCCCAATTAAATTGTGTTCAATTGGTTCACAACCAATTGGAGGCCAAAACAAACTCCGAATCAGTTCAAAACTGATTCAGAAAAATCCTGGCGCAGTCCTGGTCAGCCCGGAACAATTTCCGGTTGACACAGACAAGGGCAAGACGGGAAAAAGAGTGCTAAAAAATTACTGTGACCATAAAATCGAGACGATTCCCAATCGTAATCGGTATCCGGATCAGAGAGTTATCCTCTGTGGCGTGTGACCTCATAGGTTCGAACCTAAATGGTAGCACTAGAACAATTCTAGTACCAGCACAGGAAACCATCTAGCAATGGGTCCCAGTGTCCGGATAGGTTGAAGATGCGGGAGTAAACTATCGAACCTCTGGCATATGGTTACCGTATAATTCATCCCTTTGACCTTTAATGCTCAGGACGACTGAGATTGGGCTACCAACCCAGACTGAGTCAGTCGACTACGAGTCTCAACCTCGCAAGCCCAGTGACTCTTTACTAGGGCTACCCCGGTCGAGGATTTGCTAAATTGAGATACTGCGAGACATTCAATCCAAACTGTTTGGACATGTCAATTCCATCTTGGTCCATCACTGCTCCACAAGTACTTGCCTGTACCCAGAAACCTTCCGTCACCGGATTAAAAATCCGGGTAGTCCAGCACCAAAGCACAGGGAGTTGCTTGCAAGCTACCATGATGATTTAGGTCAGAGGGACACATATACCCATATCCAATCGTGAGTATCCCTTTGGCAGAAAGGGGCTGCATGGAGTCACGTTCAATAAGATATCACATATCCCACTTGCAGATCACATCAGTGTCACCACACTCATTTGGTCAAGAGGACAACCAAACGATGTGAACTACAACAACCTATACTTGATATATTGCCATCCAGTATAATATATCCTTTGATTGTGAACAAGGTTTAAGGACCACTCGATACATCCTCTCTGTATCGAAGTCAGTGTAGTCCTAAGGACTTCATCACATGGAAAGAGTTCATTTCAGGAAAATATAATATGTGATGAGCTGCCAAAATAATATTTTATTAATTCAAAGAAAAAGTACAATACTAAGCTCAACCGCCTACAACCTAAGCGATTGGCTTTGGGACAATTCCCAATAGGGCCCCATGGTCAGGAGTCGAGCTCAAGTCTCCTCTGCCACGAGGAGCCCCTTCGAGGTCGGATCCCCTGGGCTGGGCGGCACCCCGCCCACCTCCATCAGGTCAAGCTCGTCTGAAGCCGAGTTCCACTGGCCCGGAGTCGAGCTCAGCCCTCCTCCGCCCAGCTGAGCCACCTCAAAGCGAGTCCGTCGGAGGCGGGCCCCACCTTTCCAGCTCGGTCCCCAACTCAGACAGAGGCACCAACCACCAAGAGGCGGCGCCTCCTCTCCAAGGACGACGACGGCCCCCCGAGGGCCATACAGTAGCACCCGCCATGCCACCATTAATGCCCACAGTCGTCATTCACACCAGAAAGAAAGGAAACTTACTTCAAGGCGCCATGCCCTCCACCAACCTGCAGTACCTCCAGGAAAAAGATCCGACCGGAGGGTGCGAGTCCCAAGGAAGGCGACTGATGAGGACATCGAGATGAATATCAAACCTGATCAACTGACTCATATATCAGGACAGCCTGGTGATAGTTCGACGAAGCCCAACCCAGACGTTTCGGTTCAGCTTCCGGCCCATGACGATTTGGGGCCGCCAGCCTCGCCAGCAGGAAACGTGCACAGGTCCAGACGCCTTCAAGGAAAGCAAGTTTCAAATCTGACCCATTTTTGGGATGAAAACAATTAATTAGGAATTGGGCCAAAGGCCCAATACACTAATTGCGTCCGTGAAGTTTCGGATCCGGGAAAATCACCGGAGTCTTTAGTCTTATTATTATTATTATTATAATTTTATTAGTGGCGTGATCTCTTGATTTTTTTTATATATAAAAAAAAAAACTTGTTTGGAGTTTTCACGCAAGAGTCAACGTGTTGGATTGTTTACATTAGTGTTTTGTTTTTTTTTCCCCCTCCCTGTTAGTTACGTGGGGGGCATTACAATTGGTATTGTATTTTTTTTAAAACCCGAACCAAGGAAACAAAAGGGAGCAGCGTTTTCTTTGTTTTGGGATTGGATGTTGATAGTTTTGGTTTTGGAATATAATATTAGAGCATTTTGTTTTGTTTTGGGGAAGAATACATTACACGGTGTTGTTTTCTTTGGGTGTTTCCGTGGAAGGCTGCCGGCCATTCAATTTTCCCCTTGCGCACATCAGGCCAAAAGCCTGGTTGGGAGAAGACGATTCCGTGAGGAATCTCTTTCTTCCGTTCTTAGTTCCTGATTAAAAAAAAAAAACAAGAAGAAATAGGGACTCACGGTGAGAAACCCATCGTTCGTCCCTTCCAATCTTGAAGACCCGGATTTAAATCCGGCTGAGGGCTGGCAACGTGAGGAATCACACGGCCCTTCCAGTGCTTGATCGTTGCAGGTTTCAAAGGATCTTCCCCATCTTGCTCAATCCTAGCATCCAAGAGTTCTAAGATCCCGTTCTCGCTGAGTCGGGGTTTTGATCGCTGCAGGGGTTTGACAACCGCCCTGCACTAGCTTGGTATCAGAGCCTTGATCCATTCTTGATCTGTCCTTGATCCGTTCTTGATTTAAAAAAAAAAAATCTGCCGTAACCATGGAGCGGAACAACGAGGAGCCTTCTCTTCGTGACGTTGTGGTAACCCAGCAACAGATGATGGCTGTTTCGCAAGCAATGATGGCACGGTTGGAGGTGCAAGATCGTGCTATAGCTCATCAAGATCATAATGTACCTGACGAACATCGAGAAGGTGATGCCGACCCTTTTCAGAATATTGAAGATCCTCCACCATTGCAAAGAGGGCAGCAACCGCGGCGTGATGTAGCGCTTCCCAGGGATTTCGGACCATCGCCTGTGCATGACAATCAGACTCGTTGGGAGTCCGGGTTTCGGATTGAAATACCGGAGTTCAGAGGTGGTTTGAATCCTGATGAGTATGTGGATTGGACCCTGCAGGTTGATGATGTTTTCCGGCTGAAAGAAGTGACTTTAGACAAGCATGTGCCGCTTATCACAATCCGATTCCGAGATCGAGCAGCGGCTTGGTGGCATGCACAGCACTACCGGAGGTATATGGATGGGAGGCCACCAATTGCATCATGGGCAGCCTTGAAGCAGGAGATGAATCGGGAGTTCCTTCCTCAAAATCATGAACAGGTCCTTTATTCTAAATTGCATGGTTTAACACAAGAAAATCGAAGCGTGGAAGATTATACTACAGAGTTCTACCAACTGGTGGCTCGAAACCGATTGATGGAGTTAGAACCAAGGTTGGTAGCCATGTATTTGCTTGGACTGCGATTCTCGATCCAGGATGCGTTGGCTTTGCATCGGATTGACAGTGTTGGTGATGCGCACATGCGGGCGCAAGCAGTGGAGCGGAGCCTGATGCGGAATAGAGGGTTCCAGAGTAGAGGAAAATTATCTGGTCAGTTTTCGGGGCAGAGTTCTGGTAGCAGGAGTGCACTTCCTGTGGTGAGGCAACAAACTTCGGCAGTTCCTCCGAGACCTACAGTGCCGAGTGGGGCTTCAGGTCCCCAGCAGAGGGTGGGCAGCAATCGAGCCAATGTTCGCTGCCATCGGTGTCATGACCTAGGACATTATGCCAATGAGTGCCCCAAGGCGCGTACCCAGTTACTTATAGAGGAGGAGCAGGAAGTTGAATTTTTCGAGGATGAGGAGTTCGAGGATGAGATGTATGTGATTGACCCAGACCACATCCAGGGAGAGAGTCTGATTATTAGGAGGATGTGTCTTGCACCAAGAGCTGGTGAAGATTGGCGTCGGCACGATAATTTCTCAACAAAGTGCACTGTAGCTGGTAAAACTTGTAAGGTAATTATTGATTCTAGAAGTTGGGAGAATGTGATTGCTGAGAAAGTTGTGAAGAAATTGGGATTGATGACAGAGCCCCATCCTCAACCATACAAACTTGGCTGGGTGAATCGGGATGTAGATATTCAGGTCAGTCGACGTTGTAGGTTGGCCTTGTCTTTTTGGTCCTCAGCTTGAAACGTCAATAGTAGCTGATGTTATACCGATGGATGCGACACACATCATTTTGGAACGACCATGACAGTTTGATAATAAAGCAGTGTATAATGGTTACACTCATACTTATATGCTGCGACCAGATGGGAGAAAAGTGATCTTGAAACCGCTACAGGACATGGCTGAATAGAAGGTAATAATTTATTTGCCAAGCAGGGAGTTTGAGGCGAGTTTAGAGGGAGAAGATTTCTGTTTTGCCCTGGTTAGTAAGCTAGAAGAGTTTGGCCATAATGGGGAGTAGGAGCTACATGATCTTCCTCAGGAGTTGGTGTCAGTTTTGGAGGAATTTCGGGATGTTGTACGGAGTGAGCTTCCTGCGGGTTTGCCGCCACTTCGAGATATTCAGCATGAGATTGATCTGATTTCGGGTTCTGTGTTGCCGAATAAGTCTCATTATCGAATGACCCCACAGCAGCATGAGGAGCTGAAGAGGCAAGTTCAAGATCTTTTAGACAAAGGCTTTGTACGGGAAAGCATTAGCCCGTACGTGGTACCAGCACTTTTGGTGCCGAAAAAGGATGGTTCATGGCGTATGTGTGTTGACAGCCGGGCAATAAACAGAATTATTGTGAAATATAGATTTTCAATACCGAGGCTGGATGATATGCTAGATCAGTTGAGTGGTGCCGTGTTCTTTACTAAGATTGATTTGAAAAGTGGGTATCATCATATCAGAATGAAGCCAGGTGATGAATGGAAGACAGCCTTCAAGACAAAGGAAGGCCTGTATGAATGGTTGGTGATGCCATTCGGGCTATCTAATGCTCCTAGTACGTTCATGCGAGTAATGAACCAGGTTTTGCATCCATTCCTTAGTTCTTTTGTTGTTGCATACTTTGATGATATATTGATATACAGTAAGACAGCACAAGAGCATGTTGAGCATGTTTCACAAGTTCTAACAGTATTACGTGAAAACCAGCTTTTTGCTAACCCAGAGAAGTGTATTTGGATGGTAGACAAATTAATTTTTCTGGGATATGTTGTTATTGGTGATGGGATTCTTCCAGATGAAAGTAAGGTGCGAGCGATAGTGGACTGGCCAGCACCTACAACTTTAACTGAATTGAGATCCTTTTTGGGTCTTGCGGGTTTTTACAGAAGGTTTATGAAGAGGTATAGTGAGATTGCTACACCCTTAACAGACTTGTTGAAATTAAATCAGTTTGGATGGAATGACACTGCTCAGGCAGCATTTGATGAGCTGAAAGTCAAGTTGACCCAAGCACCACTATTGGTTCTTCCAGATTTTGACAAGGTATTCGAAGTGGATTGTGATGCTTCGAAGACTGGGATTGGCGCAGTACTCAGCCAAGATGGGAGACCCATTGCTTTCTATAGTGAGAAGCTTGGAGGTGCCAAACTGTTGTATTCGGTTTATGATTTGGAGCTATACGCCATTGTGAGGTCATTGCAACATTGGCGACATTACTTGATCCAGTGAGAATTTGTGCTGTGCTCAGATCATCAAGCATTAAAATTTCTACAGGGACAGCATAAGTTGAGCTCCAAACATGCAAAATGGGTAAGTACTATACAGGAGTATACTTTCAGCATCAAGCATAAGTCAGGCACTTTGAACAAAGTAGCAGATGCTTTAAGTAGACGGAGTTTATTGATTGGTGCTTTGCAAGTATATACCTTAGGATTTGAAAGCATGAAGGATGATATCCGTGCAGATGAGCATTTCCAGAGCATTGTGACTGAATTGGAAGCTGGAGGTCGATCTGACTTCATCCTACATGATGGATATTTGTTCCGTGGTAATTGTCTCTGTATTCCTAACTCTTCACTACGTGTATTGATTATTCAGGAGCTGCATAATCAAGGACATTTTGGAAGAGACAAAACTGCATGGTTAATTCGTCAACGATTTTATTGGCCTGGGCTTGATCGAGATATCAAAACCTTTGTGAAGAGATGCCGTTTGTGTCAGGAATCCAAAGGAACAGATACAAATCAAGGTTTATATACCCCTTTACCGATTCCAGATGAGCCATGGCGAGAGGTATCTATGGATTTTGTTGTAGGTTTACCGCGGACAGTGAGAGGTCTATACTCAATTATGGTAGTCGTAGATCGGTTCAGCAAGATGGCTTGTTTCTTGCCATGCAAAACAATATTTGATGCGTCGAAAGTAGCTGATCTTTATTTTTCTGCAGTTGTTCGACATTATGGGTTACCATCGTCGATAGTTTCGACCGAGATAGCAAGTTTATGGGACATTTCTGGCATGAATTGTGGAAAAAATTGGGTACAAAATTAAAATTCAGTAGTCCCTATCATCCTCAGACCGATGGGCAAACTGAGACTGTCAACCGAAGTCTTGGTAACTTGTTGAGAGCCAATGTGCAAGAATTTAAAAACTGGGATGTATGTTTGCCGAAGATTGAGTTTGAGTTCAATTCTTCAGTGAACTGTTCTACTGGCTTTGCACCCTTTCAGGTATTGTATGGATTTCTGCCAAGAGGACCACTTGATATTTTACCTGTTGATGTGCCAAACAAATCAAGTAAGAAGATAGAAGATCGAGTGGCTGATATGCGTGAGGTGCACGCAACTGTTAAAGCCAATCTAGAGCAAAATTATGCCAAGTAAAAATCTAAGGCTGATCAGACGCTTCGACAGCAGACTTTTGAGGTTGGTGATTTGGTATGGGTCTTCTTGCCAAGAGAACGATATCCACAGGGGGCCTACACCAAACTCAAACCAAAGAAAATTGGTCCTTGTCAGGTGTTAGAGAAATTTAGTGACAATGCCTACCGAGTTGAATTACCAGACGATGTCCTTATTTCTGATGTATTCAATATTCGACATCTAACCCCTTATGCAGGTGATAATTCAAGCTTGAGGACAAGCTTTTCAGAGGAAGGGGAGAGTGATGCGGACATCGAGATGAATATCGAACCTGATCAACTGACTCATATATCAGGATAGCCCGGTGATAGTTCGGCGAAGCCCAACTTAGATGTTTCGGTTCAGCTTCCGGCCCATGACGATTTGGGGCCGCTAGCCTCGCCAGCAGGAAACGTGCGCAGGTCCAGACGCCTTCAAGGAAAGCAAGTTCAAATCTGACCCGTTTTTGAGATGAAAACAATTAATTGGGAATTGGGCCGAAGGCCCAATATACTAATTGCGTCCGTGAAGTTTCGGATCCGGGAAAAATACTGGAGTCTTTAGTCTTATTATTATTATTATTATAATTTTATTAGTGGCGTGATTTTTTTATATATATAAAAAAAAATCCGTTTGGAGTTTTCACGCAAGAGTCAACGTGTTGGATTGTTTACATTAGTATTTTGTTTTTTTTTTTCCCTCCCTGTTAGTCACGTGGGGGGCATTACAATTGGTATTGTATTTTTTTAAAAACCCGAACCAAGGAAACAAAAGGGAGCAGCGTTTTCTTTGTTTTGGGATTGGACGTTGATAGTTTTGGTTTTGGAATATAATATTGGAGCATTTTGTTTTGTTTTGGGGAAGAATACATTACACGGTGTTGTTTTCTTTGGGTGTTTCCGTGGAAGGCCGCCGGCCATTCAATTTTCTCCTTGCGCATATCAGGCCAAAAGCCTGGTTGGGAGAAGACGATTCCATGAGGAATCTCTTTCTTCCATTCCTAGTTCCTGATTAAAAAAAAAAAAAAAAGAAGAAACAGGGACTCACGGTGAAAAACCCATCGTTCGTCCCTTCCAATCTTGAAGACCCGGATTGAAATCCGGTTGAGGGCTGGCAACGTGAGGAATCACGCGGCCCTTCCAGCGCTTGATCGTTGCAGGTTTCAAAGGATCTTCCCCATCTTGCTCAATCCTAGCATCCAAGAGTTCTAAGATTCCGTTCTCGCTGAGTCGAGGTTTTGGTCGTTGCAGGCGTTTGACAACCGCCCTGCACCAGCGACCCGCCAACCGAGGCCCTGCCAGGCTTCCAGGAGTGGGGCAAGCAGAAGGAATGTCAGGGCGCATGGAAGCTTCCCCGGTTACCTGACAGGAGAGACGTCCCGTCTATGGCACGATACCTCGTCGCACATGTCTGACATCATGGGAAGATCCCGAGGTAGGCCAAAGTAAAAACCTAGCTAGAGTAAGCCAAAAGTAAGCAAAGCAAAGAAACAAGGGAGAGAACCAGAGAGGAGGATTGGATCACCTCGGCCACCATCTCTCCCAGCTCACCCTTACTTTCATACACACTATACTCACTCCTCCTAGGGTGGAGCTCATCCAGAGGGGCTCGACCAGGAGGATCTGTTCCCCTGGATCATCACTGACTTGACCGTCGGAGTGCCCCCGCTGGAATCCCCGGCCTGGGTCACTGACGTTATTTTTTGTAGGTCCCGAGGCACCGGAGGCATCCCGAGTAGGCAGACGCGCAACCCTCGACACCATCAGCAGCTACGGGCCACGACGATCCAGGCAGCAACAGAGGGTATATGTTATGGCAATTGTTGACTCGGTCTCGAGGACCTGCCTGACCATCAGCCAGCTATGGAAGACTGGGACATCTGGCTCGTAGTGATCAAGCTACCAACTAATGAGGAGAGGATGAGATTGGCCACTAGACCAAGTAGCTACTGCTTTCCGAGCCAAGCAGGAGCAACCTATAGAGTCCGACTAGCATGGCATTCTTCACATGCATCCATCGATTGTCGGGAGCATTCGTGTACAGGGCCAAGCCCTCCTTTTTGTCAAAAGCTAAGCCGACTACCTACTTAGGGTCCACAATGCCCGAGTAGGTGACAACTCATCCGATTACAACAATTCTAACATAGATCGTGGTGGACAAGATCTCAACAGATCCTACAATTTTAATAAATAGATGCCAACATAATAGATTATAGGAGTTAAGATCATACCATTTCAGTAGAATTTGTTATGATGCTAGATGACGCCACCTCTATAATGACATTCGGTTGCCAAGTATAGTCCTATAAAATAATGAGAGGGAACTCACAGCGAGGTACGTTCATATCTAACATACTACTACCACTTATACACTCATTCAATCACCATCATTGTTCTCGACTCTGGCTACTATAATCCATTTCTTTCATCCATTAACTTGAATGTTGAAGGGTTCCCTATCGGAATCTAATCCAGGAACTATTCTTACAAGTTTCCATTCAAGAGACGCCATAAATAGCACCCAGTTCTTCCCGGAAGAGACTAGAGTATCCTTGATCACTATTGGAGTCTAATGAAAGATAATTTGATAGTAATACATAGGTTAAATAGATTATATATGTTAAGTAGGGATGGGAACAGGTCGGGTCATCCAAAACCCATACCCGTCCTGCTAAAAAATTATCCGCCCCATACCCGTCTCGGGTTGGATATAAAAAAAATCACGTATGGATCGGGTGGGGTCGGGTATATTCGGTCTCATAAAGTTTAGTTTATTTAAAAGCTAAACGGATCAAATCGAATCGGGTCGGGTATATCCGTCCCATATCCAATTTACTTAAATATTTTTATAAATATAATTATATATATATATAAACGGGTCGGATTCGGGTCGGGACGTACTACTATCCGTACCCGATCCGAATCCGAGTCGGGTTTTTTTATATAACCCATATCCGTTTATAAATTACACGGATCGGATTTTACCCGTCCTATTAGGATCGGGTCAGATCGGATACCTATCGAATCGATAAAAATTATCATCCCTTGAGACTTTAAAATTCGGATATTTTTTATTTAATAAATAGACGAGGGAGGGACTATTTATTTATGACATGAATTTGTGGGATCCAAATCCTATTTCCAGTGCAGGATGCAAAGTCGACATGTTATGTGCCGATATGAGGTGACTGGGAGGGACTGCCGATAACGCGGCGTCTCTCTTTGCCAGTCAACACAGAGGGCCTCTGGATCCTAACTCGCATCGCGGCGACGCGAGCTCTCTCCGCTCTCTCCAAATCGTCGACCTCGGCGTTCGCGCGGTTCGGCCATGGCCGAGCCTCTCGTGAAGAAGGATGACGATCGGGACGACGAAGGTTGGTTTCCAAATCCTAGAACCCCCTCTTCTTTGCCGATCTCTGTTCTCGAATCAATTTCGCCGATGAATCAGTTTCTTCGAGGTTCTCCGGTGCTAAATCTCTCAGATCCATAGCTTCGGATTCGGATCCGCGGATATTGGATCTGGAATCCCGGCAATTGATCTGGTCCTTGGAGATATGTCGTTTCTACTGTCTGCAAATGTTGGATTTATTCGTGTTATGAGTACGAGATTAGGTTTCTTCTTGTCAAAATCTCTTGTAATGTAGAGATATTGCCTCCAGATCTGAGGCAAGATCCCAATTTGTCAAGGATAATTTTGTCTTTTTATTGAAAATTTGTGGTTTTGAAACGTAATAATGCTGTTATTGTTGTTCCGCCATCGTGTGTGGTAGATTTCTCTCCATTTATGGGTATTGAGAAGGGTGCAGTCCTTCAAGAAGCCAGGGTCTTTAACGATCCTCAGCTAGATGCCAGAAGATGCTCACAGGTTAACAAACTGCAAACTTTTTGATCTATGATTTAATTCTATATATCTACAGTTTTGTTATACGTGGGCGTATTTTTATAATTGAGCTGTTTGATTTTTTGTAATGTGAAGGTCATCACAAAGCTCCTGTATTTGCTAAATCAAGGAGAAACTTTTACCAAGGTAATCTCTTGATGCTAGTTATCTATTTATGTAACTATGTTGGTTTGTTTGGGATGCTTATAGTTTCATGCTCGAGATATTGAAGACTTTTCTCATAAAAAAATTTGCAGATTGAAGCCACGGAAGTATTTTTTGCTGTGACAAAACTATTCCAATCCAAGGATACTGGGTTGAGGAGGATGGTTTATTTGATGATTAAGGAGCTTTCACCATCTTCAGATGAGGTTGGACATATAGCTTCTAAATGCCTAAATTTCTATACCTAACATTTGTATGATGATTTGGTATTGACCAAGTTCCTTGTACGTGGAAGGTTATAATTGTCACAAGTTCATTGATGAAAGACATGAATAGCAAGACCGACATGTATAGAGCCAATGCTATACGTGTTCTTTGTAGAATTATTGATGGCACCCTTCTTGCCCAAATAGAGAGATACTTGACGCAAGCCATTGTTGATAAAAACCCTGTTGTTGCCAGTGCTGCTCTTGTTAGTGGTATTCACTTACTTCAGGTATTATGTTGTGTTTATGGGTCATGAGTGATAAATTTATTACCTGAAGAAACTTCTTACTTTTATTCCTTTTACAAACAGACGAATTCAGAAGTCGTGAAAAGATGGACCAACCCAGTACAGGAAGCTGTCCAATCAAGAGCTGCTCTTGTACAATTTCATGCATTGGCACTTCTTCATCAGGTGCAGTGAAATTTTTTCTCTCTGTTTTCTTGATCAAGTTGCAAAGAACTTCTAGATGTTAACCATGTAGTTGAAACGTTTGAAGGAAAACATTCTTGAGGAATTTCAGAAGAGTTTGATTTGCAAGAATGACAATATTATTTATTTTAAATCTTATTCACCAATATTCTGAAATGGCCAATGGTAGTAAGGGTGGATATCATCAAGATGTGTACCAAGATTCAAGACTGCAAGAATAAAAACAAGAGTTTTTTTTTCAAAGTTATTTTTCTGAAGTGAGGGTATAACCTTATGACAGCTTAACATGTAATAACAGATAATAATATAGGGGTTTTCAGATGGCTTTGAAATTTTTGTCAAGAATGTTACAAGAAGGATCTATCTATGATATTAGGGTGAAAAATCATCTTTGTGCTGTAGTTTAAAGGGGATGAGGAACTCTCACCATTGTAGTTAGACCTGATGAGCAATTCAAAGAAAATGATCTTTCTTATTACAATTCAAACATTAGATTTAAAGCATATGCAGGCAGGGTTTGCATATGCTTTATTTTGGGGCATGTTTGGAAGTGAGTTCCAATTTTCACATAATCGTTTGTTGTTTATGATTCACGTTATCTGAGAAGTATATATGTTTAAAGAAAACTTAAATTTGAAAAAGCAGTTTGTCTTAGATATGAAGTTTGTTCACTCATGGTCCCATGTCTTCAATTGCTTTGGGACTTGTGGGAGGGGTTGGGTGGGAAAACACACCTTCAGAACACATCTATAGATATGGGAATCTTCAATGCTGGAACTAGATATTTTTCTGTTTTTGATGGTAGAATATTTTATGGAGAGCTGAATGACTAAATCATTTACAAGTATGCCCAGTTTTAGAGGGTTAACTAGGTGTGAGTTGAAAAAAGGGAATTTTAGAAGTTTTTGTTGACAGAGGATTTAGCCTTATTAGGGTCTATTTCTGTGGAGGATTTTAGCCTTCTCATGGGAGGGAAAGCGTCTTGCATATATCTGAGAAATATCTGAGTCTTTTTTTTTTTCAATTTTAAAAAATGATATAAGTATGCAACATGTATTCTAGATGTGTCGAACACGTATGCTAGAATTATCCATTAAGTATTGGTTTATGATATGTATCTAATGTGGACATCATGCAATTTGAAGTATCCATGCCATGCTTCCTTGAAGACTAGAGTTTTCCATGAGGTTCATGCTAGATAATGAATGTCAAACCCTATAAATATTACTAGCTTTACTTGGAACTTGTTTCCTAGTATTATAATCAAGAGGGGGTTTTCTTCCTAGGCTTCTCTTATTGCCTCTTCTTTTGCTCCCAATTTATGGATCATTATCAGGTTTTTTTTGCTGTTGATTTCTTGATCCTTTTTGCAAGACATGCCTTGGTTAATTTTAGAATCTAAATAATCTTGAAATTATGAGCAGCATACTCTTGGTGTATAACAGGATCAGAGCTCCCATCAAGCTATAGCTTTCAGTTTGTAATTTGCTTCTGAGTACCAATTCTGTATGCATGTGTGTTTTTCAATACCCTGAGATTGAAAAGCTAAATAAAAATGGAGCAATGAATGGTCTCTTGGCATGCTACAGTTGGGTCTTGTGCAGTGAAGACTCTTATCTGAAATGAAAGGGGGAACATTTTAAAGAGGGAAGATGAGAAAATTTGTTAACTCATCCTGTTTCTTGCTCTTAGACCTCTTTTAACCTTCTAATACAAATCCATCATCTAGTTGGTTTTGATGTAAGGCATGCTTTATGCTGGATTGATTTCAAAATTTCATTTAGTAATTACTGGGTGGACCGCATTTTGTTTGTTTCTTTAACATTTATGCCCCGCAGATTCCTTAACACTTCTTCCATTAAATGTTAAGTTTATACAAATACATATATCTTTTAGTTTGTTACCCAAATCTCTGCTTATTGTTTCCATGCTCTAATGTTGCAAAAGCTGTGTTTATAAGTGTTATGGTTAAGTTGTCACATGGCAATTCATGAGGAGATTGCAATAAAACAAACTGATGAGCCAGACAATTGTTAGAAATTCGTCACTTGTTGAGCATTCTGAGAAATAGGACCTCTTGGATGCACATATGAATTGCAGTTTTTTTTTTTTTTTAACTGGCAGATACGGCAAAATGACCGCTTGGCTGTTATCAAGCTTGTGACAGACTTGACTAGAGGATCTGTCCGCTCACCCCTAGCCCAGTGCCTTCTAATTCGCTATGCTAGCCAGGTAATTGTCTTTTACTTTAATAATATTAAAGCATACATGGTATAAGGGAAACTAAAAGGCTTATCTTCAGGTTATTCGAGAGTCAGGTGTCAATTCACAAACAGGGGAACGCCCTTTTTTTGATTTTCTTGAAGCCTGTTTGCGACACAAAGCAGAAATGGTGATATTTGAAGCTGCAAGAGCAATAACAGAGCTGAGTGGTGTGACCAGCCGAGAGTTGACACCTGCAATCACTGTTTTACAGTTATTTTTGAGTTCATCCAAACCAGTCCTTCGTTTTGCTGCCGTTCGCACTCTAAATAAGGTTGATTCTCAATGCTTTTCCCAAAAGTGAACCTCATTATACCCTTCTGTTACATTGTGTAGATTCAATAAGAAATTGTATTTTTGTCTGTTTTTAGTAAGTCAAGTATACGTGGACATTGCTTGTGATTAAGCAAGAGATGCACATGCCATATGGATTTCCTCTTAACATAAACTCTTTAATTATCCCCAATATTCTGTCCTCATGATGGAATTTCCAACTAGTTATGAGTTTAGTTTTACCAAAAAGAAAAAAAAAAGAATACTCAAGGACTTTCATGAAGAAACTCATATTTATCGTGCAAGTATCCTTTTCAAATCTAGATTGTCAGTATGTGGTCAAGGCCCTAATGTTTTTGATGTTTCTGTAACTTTTTCCCTAGCAAGTGATAAGCAATCAAACCATATGTAACCATTTAGATAGTCATTCATAAGTGTTCCACAATTGACTTATAAAATACTTGGACTTTGCATATATGCAAACAATTAGATATCTGTAATTCTCAATTAAAGAAGAAAACTAGTATATTACTCGGAATTTTTATTTCATCCCCTTACCTCCTTCCCAAATGAACTATCATTGAGATGTAGTTGGTAAGCTGTTCCTTATGGGATGAAGGTTCATTTTTATGTAGTACAAAATAAATTTATTTTGGTTAGTGAAATTGCAAAACTATTACAACTAGATTTCCCTGGCTGTTTGTCTGGGTTGTATATCTGTTTGGTTGATCAACATTTTCTAATTTGACATGTTATGTTGTTACTGTAATGATATTTTTCAGGTTGCTATGACACATCCTCTGGCAGTTACCAATTGTAATATTGACATGGAAAGCTTAATCTCTGATCAAAATAGGAGCATTGCTACTCTCGCTATAACGACACTCCTAAAAACTGGCAATGAATCAAGTGTAGATCGCTTGATGAAACAAATAACCAATTTCATGTCAGATATTGCTGATGAGTTCAAGATTGTTGTTGTGGAAGCTATACGATCTTTGTGCCTGAAGTTTCCTCTTAAGTATCGTTCGCTGTATGTATCCTCAATTTGTACAACCTTAGGATTTTTTCTTGTTTACAATACAATTAATCATTTTACTATTCTTATATATTATCCAGGATGAACTTCTTAAGCAACATTCTTAGAGAAGAAGGGGGTTTTGAATATAAGAAAGCAATTGTTGATTCTATAGTTATCCTCATTAGAGATATACCAGAAGCTAAAGAAGGTGGCTTGTTTCATCTTTGTGAATTTATTGAGGATTGTGAATTTACATATCTGTCAACTCAGGTAACCATTATTTAATTTCATCCTTCTTTTCTTATTGGGACAAATTAATCTGCTTGATTTTCCCGTTTGACTGCACCATCATTTGTGTTGTCAGAATGGATATATTATAGTTGCTATAGTTGCGTGTCTTAAGTTATAAGATAAAATATGAAGGTTTACTCCATAATCAAAATGAGAAATGCCTCCAAGACATTTATGGATCATTCATGTTAATGGTGCAACATGGAAGCAAGGAACAATCATTGCTGTATCAAATGGACTGAGCTTAGCATAGAAGAGGAGTTTAACATGGAAGCTTGCAGCTACTAGTGACAGCTTTTGAGCTTTCAACAAGGACATGACTTTGGAAGATATAATCTTGATCCTTGATGCTTAGTTTTAGTATATGATGAATGCAACGAGGGTTGTTTATTGGTTGCATGAGCTTCAACCGTAAAATATGGTAACCTTCCTAATTGTGAGTTGGCTTTTTTCAGTGTTTTAAGAAGCAGTTGCAGTATGCCAGTGGTCAAGGGATCATGTAGTGCATATATGATGTGCCTGCTGCATATGTGTGTGCATATTGTGGTCTTTTTTAATTATTTAAAAATAAATATAATATTGCTAACTACAATAAGGACAATAATCATGACAATAAATTTTTATGGATGGATGATAAGAAAACAATGACAACTAGCAATTAGTGCTTATTACTTAACACCTAACACTCAATAGAAGTAATTATAACATAATCAACATTTTAGCACTATTAAGTCCCATATCAAGTCAACCTATGACCTATATCAAACCTAACCATTGACTTGAACCTGCTTCATCTACATGAGTCCAGATAAGAGTGGGCTGTATATGTGGCTCCAAAAATGTTAAGTGGGTTCATATATGCAGCCATATGATGCCAATATGGTCACTTATACAGGGATGAGATGTATATGGGCAATGTGGTATAAGCCTCTTCCACCAAATTCAGGGGATATGCTTCACCACATTATACGCTCCTACTATAAGGTGTTTGGCAAGAATTTTTGGGGATATCCTTCCACTTATTCTGCAACAAAACACCCCCTAAATATTCATAGGTTGATTCATAAAGCCAAATTGTTTATGGTTAAGATTGAGGTATTCATTATGGTGTTATATACTAATTCTGTCAGAAGAAGAAATATTATGAATCTCTGCATATATGTGGATGTCAGAATTAAAACTCTAATATAGAAATGCCCAAATTTGATGCTGATAGGTGTTTATATATTGCCAATGATTTGTTTGGTTGATTTGATGACTGACTTTTGTTATTAAATGTTACTTTAGATACTTCACTTTTTGGGAAATGAAGGGCCAAAGACATCAGATCCTAGTAAATATATACGCTACATTTACAATCGGGTTATACTTGAAAATGCCACTGTTCGGGCTTGTGCTGTGAGTACATTGGCAAAATTTGGTGCTTTGGTTGATTCATTGAAGGTGCTGCAATGCTTCAAATTCGTTTCCCTATTTAATTGCAAGTTTCTATCTAAATTCCTTCCCTCATTATTTGCTAGTTTCTTCGGCTGATGATAAGCTACTCATGCATGTTGTATCTGTTGTGAATATTTTTTGCAGCCTCGCATATTTGTTCTTTTGAGGCGTTGCCTTTATGATAGTGATGATGAGGTAAGCTTAAATGTACAAGGCACCTCATTTCCTCTTCATAATCATGACTTTGCTGCATGGTTTCATTGGTAAGCTTGTGGCATCAAAATTTATCATGGGAACCTCTTCCCATCTTCATTGTTATACGACTGAATATCTCATTTATTTTATGTATAGACATGATCCAATTGCATATGCAATGGAGACAGTATAGAAGGCAGTTTAGACAGAATTCAACCATCTCTGAAAGAGATATTTGTTATGCATATCAGATTTTCTTTCTACTATATCTGCCATGAAGGTCCATCTTTCTTTTGATCTTAAATTGCCCTGTTTCATGGATTAGCATGCATATGTAGAAACCCTTGTTAGGCAAAATAATTGTGAAGGATTCATGAAGCTGACCTCCATGATTATGGGATAAGTCTGGTTCATAAAGATTTCCATCATGACTTATGATCATAGTCTTTATGTATAAAGTTTTTATTTCTGAAGTAGTGGTTTAAATTATTCACTTTCATCTACTTGGTTACCATAGGTTCGTGATCGTGCAACACTTTATCTCGATATGCTTGGAGGTGATGGTTTGGTTGGTGAAACTGACAAAGGTGTCAAGGAATTCCTTTTTGGCTCGTTGGATGTGCCTCTTGTCAATTTGGAAACAAGTTTACAGAATTATGTAAGTATACTTTGAAACTTGATAGCTATTGGTCTGCCATCACCTCATATTTCTTTCATTGAAAAACAGGAGGCTTCTGAAGAACCTTTTGATATCTCTTCCGTGCCAAAGGAAGTTAAGTCACAACCTCGTGCTGAGAAAAAGGCTCCAGGTAAAAAGCCTAGTGGTTTAGGGGCTCCTACCAGCGGTCCAACATTGGCTGTTGATGCATATGAAAAACTTCTTTCGACCATTCCTGAGTTTTCTGGCTTTGGGGAACTCTTCAAGGTTAGTCAGACTCCCTCTCCTCACCACCCCCGGCACGCAAAAGAAAAAAAAAAAAAGTCCCCCTCCTACAGCAAGTTAAAAATTCCATTCAGATTAAGACGTCTATTGCTACTGAAATATTTTGTCCTTTTCCTCAGTCATCTGCACCTGTGGAGCTGACAGAAGCTGAAACAGAATATGCGGTTAATGTTGTCAAGCACATTTATGATGGGCATGTTGTATTCCAGTACAACTGTTCAAACACCATTCCTGAGCAGCTACTTGAAAATGTAAGAGACGGTTTCCACGATAAGTATTCCTTGCTAATTGATATTGTGAGTTCTTTCATTATTTTCCATTTTGGCAATGTTCCTAGGTCACCGTCTTTGTTGATGCTTCTGAAGCTGAGGAATTTTCAGAATTTTCATCTAAGCCTCTTAAAACCTTGCCCTATGATTCGCCAGGGCAGAGTTTTGTGGCTTTTGAAAAGCCAGAAGGTGTTCCTGCTGTGGGAAAGTTTTCAAACTTGTTAAAATTTATTGTCAAAGAGGTAAGTCTAGAATATTTAAGATTGCATTGTTTTACTATACCCTAATTGCTGAGATCTTGCCTCATGAAAATAAACTTGGTAATAAAAAACTTAGACAACTGCAAGTGTTAGTTGTATTTCATCACAAGGTTAGCCTATCAAGCAAAAAGGAATGGAAGAGATACAGATGCATTTTTAGTTTACTTTTTCTTCCTAATTTTGGCACAGGCACAGTCTCCTCGTGAGATTGAATAATAGTTTTATCCTGCTTGTATTCACTTGAAGTCAACATTAATCTAGGCTTCAAACTTTAGGTGGCATTCTGTTATCAAAGTGACTGTTCCATTTTTTATGGTTTAAAAATATTTATTGTTAATTTTTCAATAAATGGGAAACGTTTACTTTTTGGGTTAAATATGAAGGCATTTATCAGGTTTTTGTTTTTTCTTTTCCTTAGAGGACTTTTAAACCTGTTCTCTGTCCTTAAGTGAACAGCAAGAATTTGGTAGCAGATTTGTAGTTTGCTATTTGTCAAGACTTATGACATTTAGAGCTTGTTTGGATTCGAAAATAAATAGTTGTGTGAGGAGAAAAAAAAATAATTTATAAATGTAACCATATCTAAGAAACCTTGTTTATATATTTAGCTTATTATTTGTTTTGCTAACCTATCCTTCTTTATAATTGTATGCAATTATGCATGTTTTCGAAAAGTTCCTTCTCATAGTATGCCTATGGTACATATGTAAGCTCAGTGCTTATGGGTAGATTTCTTGTTGGGTTGGGCATGACCTAAGTCTAGTATCTACTACTTTATCTTCTATCTGTGAAACTCTTTGAACATTTTCTTGTGTTCTAATTTCATCATTTTTTTTCTTTATTTTTTTGTGTAAAGGTGAGTAGTAACATGGACACCATGATTTTTTCCCAATATACTATAGTGGTCCATTTGAATTTAGTGAAGCATTGCCAAAACTCAGAAGGGGATGGTGCAAGATATGCAAGTATAAGAAATCTGACTCCATCTGAAATCCATTTCTCTCATATGTATTAACTTAAGTTCACACACTTGGACATGACTTTGTAAGGAAAAAAAATCATTGGATATTGAAAGAATCCAATGCTTAGACACGGTAAACATGAGTCCATGTAACAGAGATTGGTGCTTGCTTCTTCCCTTCTGAAGGAACAAAGATGAAATCTTGATGTTGGCGTTCAGCTTCACCACCAGAATCACCTTGCATTACTAGGGGGTCTTGATAATGGTTTTGGTGCCAAGCCAAATAGGTTATGCCTGGATAGCATTTCTTGTGTAAGTATTGTAGAGGAAGTGATTTTTATATGTACGATTGTATCTTCTGATAACTTTATGCTGTGCATTTTGATTGTTTATGTATGGCAGAAAAGAAAAATAAGAAATATTTTAGCCACATCGAACTTTATATATATATATATATATATAATGAGAGAGGAATGTACTGAATATTTTCTGTCTATCAAATTTACTAACAAAATACCCTTAGTTTTTAAGGAACATGTTATCTTAAAACCATGTTATCAATGGCCCTTTTATAAAAAAATGTGCTTAATTTTTTATCAAGTGTTTTGTTAACACCAACAGAAATTATCAATCCAATCCATCCGCTAATTTCAATTGTAAACCATTGGACACTAATCTCTCTCTCTTATCCAAACTTTTCTTCAACAATTTCATATTTGAATATATTAGGAATACTCTATGCAATCCACCAAGCTCTTTTGCTATGTGTCCTAGACTTTCTGCCTATGTGTATTCTTATTTTAGTCATTATTTTTTTCTTAAATGTGCATTGTGCATGACTGGTTGCCAGTACCCTGTAAAACTTGCAGTCCTATAATTTTTTTATGAAAGCGCCAATTGAAAAATTTTCAATTCTAACCTATAAAAAAGGTTCATATATTGAACTTCTTTGCTAGTTCTTAGGCTAATAATTAATGAGAAAATTTGATAAAACAAAATAATTTTTTCACTAGAACTTCTAGTTACGTAGAATAAGATTATCCCTGACAAATAAGCATTAGTGAGAATGCCACCTTACAATTAGTCACAAAGAAATTAGCCTTTTGTATGCGGTCTATAAAAACAAACATCCATCAACATCCAACTTTTGGCTTTAAAAGGATTACAAAATTCACCTTGCTCACATTTTGTCCATCAATCTCAAGCTTGACTTTAATTTTATGTTCATGTGGAAACGCATGTTCCCTCATACATTGGAGGTGAGGGTGCTCTTAAGTTGATTTCAGCTTTTCTTGTTTCTTCGGTAAAATCCAGCCATTATATGAGAAACTTTGATTGCCGAAGGTTGGAGCCAACTATGCTCCCTTGCTTCAATCTACAGTTTGGTCCATGTCCTCTCTTTGCTCTACCTATATCCTACACGGTGCCCACTCTTCTGAGTAGTTGTCTCCTTCAGACACACACATGGGGACATGGGATCACCATCCACTTTTCTCATCCCAATCACCTCCATCTGTTTCAAGGCTGTGATGGACATGCAATATGGTGGATAGATCAGCAGTACCTGACATGTGGCTGTTTCAGATGATCTAATTTTCTAAATCTCCCTATGCTGGTGACTTTATGGCACAGTACATGTTAAGTGGGATTTGAGATGAATGACATATAGGAAGGTGGGTGGGAGGTCTGTGGAGGCTATAGGAACTTTTTCGCTCTCTATCAACCCTTTTCTTTCCATCCATCTACTTACTCTTGGTGCTATAGATAATGACTGTAATCCCTGTATTAGTTCATACTGTAAAATATAATGGTGGGTCATTGCAATGCCTCAAGTATGCTTAGGGAGATATAATTTATCTAAAGCAAAAATGGAGACAACAGTTGATTTGCCAACGTAATTGTTGGTTTTGCTTTGTAGCCATTTCATCTGTGTGCTAGGTTGAGCAAGGTCAGATTTTAAACTACGTTGTGCATGATATTGATGGTTACTGGACATGCTTCAGGTGGATCCCACCACCGGGGAAGCAGATGAAGAAGGGGTTGAAGATGAGTACCAGCTAGAAGATCTTGAAGTTGTTGCTGCAGATTATATGCTGAAGGTAGGAGTCTCCAATTTCAAGCATGCTTGGGATAACATGGGTGCAGATTGCGAGCGGGTTGATGAATATGGACTCGGTGTCCGTGAGAGTTTGGCTGAAGCTGTTAGTGCTGTCATCAACATTCTTGGCATGCAGGCTTGTGAGGTTGGTTGCTTGCTATAGAAACATTATTCAAGTGCCAAAAAAACGCATGTCAAAAGAAAATTACATATAGTTTATGCTCATGAAATGGTGCCATGATGCTTCATCAGATAGTGTAGATCTAAGCCTTCTGTTTCTAGTTCGTTTATTCTTCTCCTGTTTTAGTTTGTGAGCTCTATGCCTTGCGTAAAATCAGAGTTGAGTCAATTACCTGGCATCATTTCTTCAAAATCTTTGCTTTCAAAATCTGCAACATAAATGAGCCTTGACTTTTAAAAACTCAGTGCTGCTTAAAAATTTTAACAAATATGCATTTAAATTCTCATATACCGACCCATGATATTTTCACATAAAAAAGTGCATCCTGGAACTTTTAAGCCTGTAACTTTATATTTGTTCTTGATATTTAGTTATTTCTGAAGGCAACAATCGTTATTGAACCGATCATGCCTTTTTTGCAGGGAAGTGAAGTGGTTCCAAGCAATGCACGGTCACATTCTTGCCTTTTATCTGGTGTATTCATTGGCAATGTGAAAGTGCTTGCTAGAATATCATTTGGGATTGATGGTCCTAAGCAGGTTGCTATGAAACTTGCTGTTAGATCTGAAGATCAGGCAGTCAGTGATGTAATCCATGACATTGTCGCAAGTGGCTAATTCTGGCAGTCACAAGATGGATGTTTTGGAGGGTTAGTTTTTCTGAGCGTTAGTATTGATACAACATAAGCCTGACTGTCAATTGGAAGGAGCCTTGAAAAAGGGTTTTTGAGTCGTTATTCAGAGATGAGGACATATTATTTTTTTTGAACCCTAGTGTTTCTATTTGTTTTCAGTGATGAATAATATGCAATTATGTTGTTTAACCTTTGTGAAATTGATGCTACATTCCAGTACATGCAGACATAGAATACGTTAAGACAAAATCTTTTTCTACCGAAAAAGGGTGCTTTTTCTGGATGCTAATTATTGGTGATCTTAAAAGTACATCCATAACTTATTAAAGCAGATACTAAAATGGGTGATCTTACCTGTTGGCATGGAACATGTGAATTTAATGCAGAAGAACTCTACCGGTGCTCAGAGAAAAAAGTCATCTGGTGAAATCTTTTTCTCCTCCGCCACCAGATGAAAACAAGAGATTGGTATACTGTAGTAGTAATAGCACTTGCAGGAGGTGGGCAAAGATGTTCTTCTCCTGGTATTTGTAAAGATTTGCTTGTCATAGGCCTCTCCAAATCCCAATACGGGTATAGCTGAGCACAAAATGCTTCCGTTTTAGACTGGCAATTCGGAGCTTCAACGATGCGTGCGATTATCAGGGATATCAATATTAAGCTCTGCCTGAAGTGAGAAGGCGGTCGCACTGGAAATCTGATTCTCTTGGATAAAATTCCTCGTCCAATCTAATCTAATATATCTGTATTAAAACAGAGGCTTTGTCTCCATATGCTACGTCAAAAACTTTGTTTTCCTGATCTTCCCTACTTTATACCCCAATGCAGAATTTCTTTCTATTCTACACGCCCGACCAGATCCGAACCAACACAGGTTCCGAGGGGCCTTGAGTTGGATTCTAAGATCTTGAGACAATTTTTTTTTTTAAGATTTATTTTTTTTTAAAAAAAATATCGAGTTTGATTATAACTCTTAAAATATAAAATATTTTTTAAGCATTTGGTATGTACACGTCTAAACTTTGATTATTTATATTAATAATAAAATTGTAAGACACATGTGAAAGAAAAAATCCAAGTTTTATATAATTTTTAAGAATTTTTTTTTTAAAAAAAATAGATATCAGGTTAAATTATGATGCTTAAAATATGAAATTTTATTACTAAGGTGGTAGCGTAGTTGGTGAGCACTTTGACTCCCGTCCACTTGATCACGAGTTCGAGACTTGAATTTGTGGGTTACTTAATTAAATTCAGGATTTTTTCCTAGAGCACGTGACTAGGAACTTGCGGCCCGAATCGAACATGGCCTGGTAGGGTAGGGGCCCAGTGGAGGCAACTACAGCGGGGATTTTCCCTACTCCCTTCCCTTTTTTTTTATCAAAAAAAAAATGAAATTTTAATGCCTTCGTATTCTACCTGCCCATCAAAATCCGAATCAACACAAGTTCCAAGGGGCCTTGAATTTACATTGAAACATCAAAAAAAAGTTTTGACACTTCTAAATCACGTTGAAACACAAAATTCCGGGGCATCCTCCACTTTGATTCTACATAAATAACTGCAGGAAAGAAAAGGCAACCCTTTTCTCCTGACACTAGGATGAAGCGTCGAGATTTTATACATGCCTGTTGACATTTTTTAAAGCGTTGGCAAATAATGATGCTTAAAAGCATTGGCAAATATTTTAAGGATCTATTGACACTTTAAAGCATCGAGAGATCTTTCTAATGCCCACCTGAAAATTCTTCTTAGCACGAAATCTATTTTTTTATCTTCGATCCCTAACCCTATTTTCTTATCTCCGATCCCTAACCCTATTTCCGGCAGCCGACACCTCCCTCTCCTTCCCTCCCTCCATTCTTGGCCAGTTCCGGCACTGCTTCCCGTGGCCAGCACCTCCCTCCCTCCATTTCTCGGCACGAAACCTATTTTTTTATCTATGATCCATAACCCTATTTCCGGCGGATTCAAGTTCTTTCTTCATCATTTCCCACCGCTAAATCCAAGGAAAGAAGAAGATCGTGCTATCATTAGTTCTAAGATATATTAAATACTCCTTTCTTTTTTTTCCAATTAATTTATGCATCCAAAGTTATTTTATGAATGGATCTATATCTAAAAGAGGGATTTGGATGCAGTTTTGTTAGCTTCCATCTTCCATCACCAGAACCAATATTAGGGACTGAATACTTTATCTTTTCTCAAGATATTCATATTTAATAGTATATTCATGGCAAAGGGACATAGGATGAAGTTGTGTTCACGAACTTGGCTGTAGAAAGGCAGAGGGGGTAGATCAGATGGCAACTCTAATAATATTTATGCTGGTTATTTTGGTCATAATTTTGTTATTGAGTACAGGCCAAAAGAAGTTCTCACCTTTAGAGAAACTAAACATTTCCATAAGTATCTCCCATAGTATGTTGGGAATGTTGAAATTCCAAGGAACAAGAAATGAAAAGCAAGAAACTTGAACCTTTTAACTTTCTTTTTCTAGCAGATAGATATATAATGTCTTTCATTAGTAAAACTCGTGGCATATATAATTTGAAAATGTGCAAAAAATTAAATTTTTTTTTTTGAACTTCATACACTGTATATGTTGCTCTAAGATCCTTAAATGGGAGGGGTGAAAAAGGAATTGCATGTATGATTATAGAATTAGATGGAAGAAAGGGAAAAAAGATGGAATAATAGTTTAAAAAATAAGTGAAACTTATACTCTCTAGACATTTAATATATAATATTATGTCAACATTATGAACTTTGGTATTATGCTATATTTAATCGGAGACAAATGTGGTTATCATTATGCAGCTTTTATTGCAGGGTTTAGAGTCTGAGCTTGTTTTTGTAGTATACCTAGGGTCATACATCCAGGTAAAAGGAGCTAGGACTGCGAGAGCATGTGCGGACTACCCTGCATGCATTACATCTGCGCCCCCCCTTCCCAATCCAAGAGCAACCCTCAAAAAATAAAAGGGGGTGAATTGAGGAACTTTTGAGATCAACAAATGTCTTAATTTGCACAACTTAAATTATGTTAGCAATAGAAACTTTGGTATATATCTTAGCCTCAAACCACCATTCATACCAATCCCACAATGTGATATGAAGGATAATTATATTGGATTAACAAGAAATAGTAGAATAATGGCTTGATTAGATTTTTGGGCTTTGTACCAAGGCCCATTCAGGTGACATGAGCATGACAAAGATGAGTGATACGGCTATATCCGCTGACGTGGAATCCATCTAGGCACCAGTTGTTAGCCAGCAGATGGAGGCGCCATCTAATCTTGACGCCCAAGTAAGGAGCCGAAGTGAATCCCCTGCCGGGATCAGTTCTCGACCGAGGTCGAACTCAAGATGCCACCAAGCAAAGAACGGGAGGCAATAGAGATTCAAATCATGGTGGGAAAGAGGGTCTCTTTCACCCAGATCCCGCCTCTGAGATAGTACAACTGACAGGCGGCAGCTCGCCGCCTGAGGCCTGCGATGGAAGGTGCCTCGTCAGAGCACCAGGGCCCTCTCAGACCCTAGTTTACACCAATCGGGAAGGAACAGCCCCCTCAAGGTACGGCACTCCCCAATCTACCGTCTGCACTATCCATAAGTAGAAAGCCGTGCCAGAGGATTCAGACCTTGGGGTAGCTACCCACATGCTAATGCTTTGCCAGGTTTGCCAAATCATGGCGACCAACCAGAGTATCAGAGCCAGCAACATAATTCCCCGCCTCAAAGGGGCAAACGGGAGCTCCGTGCAGTTCTCGCATGCTGCCAGGTGTCACCCCCTGGGACTCCCTCGAAAAAATGAACACTTGGAAAGCAAGCAAGAGGTCGCACATGGCCTCTCCATACAAAAACAAAAGAGGGACCTCCGAACAAAGAAAGAGCACAAGAGGCAAAACCAGCAAGGGGTAAGGGAGGTAAAGGTTGACACACAGAAGGGGAGAGCAAACCGACACAATGCTCTGGGGGTTATCGGAGAATTCATTGAAAGAATCTCACGGACACAACCGACCCCACTCCAGTCCTCCTTCTCTGCTAACTCCCTACACTTACTTTCTTTTCTAAAAATATGACCCTCGAATGTGGAGACCTCACCGGAATCCACCGAGGAGGATCTGTTTCCTTGGATCGTCCACTGACTTGATCGTCGAAGTATCATCGTCAGAATCCTCAGCTAGGGTCTCTTTTCTTTTGTAGGGATTCGAGAATGCGCACGAGATCCCAGGCGAGGAGAATGATGCCCAACGCCGCGCCGGAACTACAGGCCACGACGGTCCAACCGGCAATAGATTGGCGCGCCAGGTAGGGGGAGAGATGCAGGATGCGAAAACATCAGTTAACTAGTCCCCCCACTGCAAAAGTGGCTCCACTTGAGGCATGATGGTAACACGTGCACGGGAGGCCTCTGCTAGCCATGTGGAGGGCTCTCCTTCCCACGGAGGCCCATGCAACCCAGAGAAGGAGCTCCCTGTTCCACCATAACCGCCTCGAATGGATATCCAACCTACCGCATTCACCCAGCAGGTGCAAGTGCTGTCCGCAGTGGTGCGGCAATTACAACACCAACAATGACCCCTGGCGATCTAGCAGCAGCCAAGGACCTCTGCAACCCGAGTCGCCGCCCTCCGCGGCAGTGCATGAACCTTCCAAGAAAGGCTTTCACAGTCGTGGACCATGACTGATCTCCAGGGGAGGCTCCAGAGGCATGCAGGCCCGGACCAAACCCCAGTTTTCGAGTGGGGCCCAAGCCAAAGAGCAGTCCCATTTCAGAAGAAGTATGCACCCCTCTCCTCGCTCCGAGGTCGAAGACCCTCATGAAGATTGAGGGCAAGTCCTACCTACGCCACCCTCCCCAACTAAGGCTGTCTGGTGGCCGTGCAAGACGAAATACGACCGGCTCCACCATGACCATGGCCACGACACCGAGGGATGCCGCCATCTCATTGAGAGATCAAAGGTCTGATAAGGAGGGGCCACCTCGGAAAGTTCGTGGGGCCCACGACCCCTATAAAGCCCCAGGAACTTATGGCTTTTCATCTTGCCCCAGCGGTTGACAACCAGCCCACCGGGAAGCTCGTGGGCATGACATGCTAGGAGGGCAAGCTCTCCCCAAACTAGGAAGGCCTCTACGGAGTAGTTGAGGTCCTTCCACTTGGAGCCTACCGCCTCGTCAACATCGATGGCAATGAAAGCCCAAGGGCTTACCTTCAAAAATGTAAGGCTCCCCCCTTTTTTTAATAAAATTTCCTTTCAGTGCAATGTTGTTTTTGCCCTGCAGGAGAACTATCGCCCGACTCCAGGCCTGACGATCCAAAGCAGGGAGCCACAGCACCCCGCACCGAAGCCGGGAGCCACAGCATCCCGCACTGAAGTCGGTAGCCACAGCGCCCCATATCTAAGCCCGGAAACTCCTAAAGTCCAGCACTCTAAGCTCGAAAATTTCCGAAGCCTGGCACTCTAAGTCTGGAAACTCCCGAAGCCCGGCACTTTAAGTCTGGAAACTTTCGAAGCTCGATACTCTAAGTCGGGATGTAGCACCCTGTCGGGAGCCACCAACGCCCCTCATTTAAGCCCGAAAACTTTCAAAGCCCCGCACTCTAAGCCTGAGAAACTCCCGAAGCCTGGCACTCTAAGCCCAGAAACTTTCGAAGCTCGGCATTCTAAGTCGAGATGTAGCACCCCGCCTGGAGCCACTAACGTCCCGCATTTAAGCTCAAAAATTTTCGAAGCCCGGCACTCTAAACCCAGAAACCCTCGAAGCCCAGCACCTCAAGCCACGAAACTCCTGAAGCCCCATACCTATCGCCATGCTCACAGTCTGGAGATGTAAGCGGGACCCCTCCAAAAGTTCTGCCATCTATCGCCTGACTCATAACCTGGCACCTCAAGCTGGAAAACTCTTGAAGCCCCACACCTGTCACCGTGCTCACAGTCTGGAGATGCTAGCGAAATCCTCCAGAAGTTCTGCCATCTACCACCTGACTCACAGCCCGGCATCTTAAGCCGAGAAACTCCTGAAGCCCCACACCTGTCACCATGCTCATAGTCCAGAGATGCTAGTGGGACCTCCCAGAAGTTCCACCATCTACCGCCTGACTCATAGCCCGGCACCTCAAGCTGGGAAACTCCTGAAGCCCCGTATATATTGCCATGCTCACAGTCCGAAGATGCCAGTGGGACCCCTCCAGAAGTTCCACCATCTATTGCCTGACTCACAGCTTGATACCTTTAGCCGGGAAACTCCTAAAGCCCCGCACCTGTCACTGTGTTCACAGTCCGAAGATGCCAGCGGGACCCCCCCCCGAAGTTCCACCATCTACCGCCTGACTCACAGCCCGGCACCTCAAGCTGGGAAACTCCTAAAGCCTTACACCTATTACCATGCTCACAGTCCGGAGATGCCAGCGAGACCTCCCAGAAGTTCTGCCATCTATCGCCTGACTCACGGCCCAGCACCTAAAGTAAGAAAACTCCTGAAGCCTCGCACCTATCACCATGCTCACAGTCCGGAGATGTCAGCGGGAATCTCTAGAAGTTTTGCCATCTATCGCCTGACTCACAGCCCAGCACGTAAAACTGGGAAACTCATGAAGCCCCGTACTTGTCACCGTGCTCACAGTCTGGAGATGCCAACGGAATCCCCAAGAAGTTCTGCCATCTATTGCCTAACTCACAGCTTGGTACCTCAAGCCGAGAAACTCCTGAAGCCTCGCACCTGCCGCCTAACTCACAGCCCGACATCTCAAGTTGGGAAACTCCAGAAGTCCCGCATTCGGCCCGCTGCACTCCCAATCCAGAGATGGAAAGTGGGGCGCTCCCAAAGGCCCACACTCCGCCGACCGGATCCAGAGACAATGAGGACCATCTCAAGGCTCCTCCTGCCAAGTTCCTTAACTTGATGGTCTCTCAGGGCCATGCAGGCCCCCTCCCTCAAGCCATTCGCCAGCCCCTGGCTCAATTGAAGAAGTTCAAGGCAACCATAAAAGTAAAAATTCAATGAAGGGAGGACTTCATTGATGTTGCATAAAAAAGATACATCATTGAAGGACCCTCGATAGGCTCGGTAGTTCCAAAAAAAAAGAGAGAAAAAAAAAAGAGAAAAAAGAACGAGAAAAGGGCAGGTTCCGGATGGAGATCAGAGCCTATCCCTCAGCAGGCTCCTTCTCGGGACAACGCATAAGCGCACCGGCATCCTCTTGGGCCTCCACAGCCCCCGTCGGCGGAACTTTCTTAGCAACAAGAGCAGGCTCCACCTCAGCCATGACTGTGGGAGTCGTAGCTCCACTTGAGCCTTTATCAAGGTCGCTTGGGACCACGATCTCGTCCAGCCTCAACTCTAGGAAGCGATAGGCCACCAAGGATTTATAGATCCTGAATCTTTTGATGAAGGAATCCGTGGCTGCCTCCTGGACTTCATCAGCAAACTCTGTCAAGGCCTTGAACCTGGGCACTGCCTCGGTGGCCTCCTTCTTGATGGCCTCCATCAGAGCCACCGCCCTAGCAGCTTTCTCCTCGACTGCCGATAGCTGAGCCTGCACCACCTCCAGCCGTACTTGGAGGTCACTCATTAGCTCTTCCGCCCGGGCAGCATTGGCCCTGAGCTCCTCCACCCGACGGGAGGCCTGATCCCTTTCTCGGGCCAAGGATGCTTCGAGGTCCCTGACCCGATTCTCAGCATCGACCACTATGGTCTGGAGGATCTCGTTCTTCTCCTCCAAGTCTTGGGCCCTATCAGCTTGCTCCTGGGCCTCAGTCACCAGCGATGTCCTTTCGCACTCCTGCTGGGTTCAATAGTCACGAATGAGAAGGATGTCGGTTCCGATTTGCATCATCAAAGATGTCAACTATGGCAGTCAAACTGAAGCAATAGAAAGGCAGAAGACTATCGTGAAGAGGAGGGGAAGGGTGCCAGAAGGGCCTCTGCCAGCATCTTGCCTCCCCTCTCACGACGGTCACGCGACTGGACCATGAATTCCATCATGCGCTCTGCAAGCGCAAGATCCTGGGTGACCGTCGAATTCGACCTCGCCCCGAGTGCTGCCCTCCAGACAGCGGCCCTCCTCTGTGCTTAGGATGCCATCGCGTTCGGGGGAGCCACCTCCGAAGGCATCCCATCTGGTGGTAGGGAGCTCATCGCCACAAGCGATGGCGCCGGTGATGGTTGCTCCACCACCCTTTCTCCCTTTGCATCCACCTTGATGACCATAGGAGGGTGGGCCGTAGCTTTTGTAGCCAGCCTAGCCAGCATGCCTGTGCTAGACTCTCAGGCTGGAAGCTGGGCCCGCTGCTCCAAAGGCCCAAGGATCGGTTCGATCGCTTGCCTCGTAGGGCCAGAGACTGAAGCAGGCCCCGCCTCTTGGCTAGGCTCAACCCGGGCCCTCTTGGGTAGAGCCTCCCCGGGCCCAGATGGCAAGCCCCTCTTGTGGGCGGACTCCAGAAGCTCCTGCACCAAGAACCTCATGCCTACAGGAAAAAGAAGACAAAATTTAGCAACAGGCCAAAAAGTGCCCATCGAAGAAGAGATACCCCTTCGGACTCACCTAGCCCTGAGATTGGGCTGATCCCGGCATCGAATAAGTTTCGCTCTGATCGAAGAACTTCGAGAGGGGGGATCTAATAGGAAATGAGCTGGTCGTATACTTCCTGATCAGAGGCCTCAATCTGGTAGTTCCAGTTTGGGATCTGGTTCGGGTCATTCCAGACCCAATCCACCCCTTCAATAGAAGCAAAGAAGAATTTCCTCTTCCACCACGTGATGGAAGAGGGGTGCTTAAACTTTATCCCCCTCGGGCAAGGATAAATGTACCACCACTCATCCTCGGTCGGGTGGCATTTCAGGATAAAAAAGGCCCTGAACAAGGTGAAGCCGGCGACAATCCCGTGAAAGTGGCAAAAAATGATGAAGCAGTTGATGACCCTAATGGTGTTGGGAGCCAACTAGGCCAGAACAAGATGATAGTTGCTCAGGAAGGAGGGAAAGAAGGGATGAAAGGCAAACAAAGGTCCCCGAGAAAGAACTCCTCGTAGAAGGCTATTCGCCCTGGGCCATTAGAGGTGACACATTCTCCTGGTCACGGAACCGAGAGCCGGACAAAGTTTGGGATCCCATAGGTGGCCCGGATCATAGAGAGATCTTCATGGGTTATCATCGAAGCTACACCCGAAGGCCTAATCGGACGGGAAGACCTAGAAGAAGCAATGTGAGCAGAAGAGTTGGAAGGAGTAGGAGGGGTCCTGTGCCCACCGATGACTACCTCGGTCGGGCAAAGGCTTCCACGGATGCTGGGAGGGGCCTCCTCCTCCTCGTCTGAAGATGGAGTCCTCAGTCGAGAAGGCCCCGCCCTATAGGGGTCGCCAGAAGAGCGGTGGTGTCGGCTGGACGGAGCCATCCGAGATCAGAAAAAGAAGGAGGTGCATAGGGAAAGGGGACCTGGGAGCCCTACAGGAAGACTCAGCCTAAACAGAGAGGAAGAAGAAGGCCAAGGAAGACTAACCTGGTTGTTAAGAAAAGAGACAGTCAGGAGAAGGAAGAAGCTCTGGCCTGGCGGTGAGCGGGAAAGTTCTCAAAGAGGTGATCGAGGAAAAAAGCTTACCCTCTCTTCAAGGCCGCCAGACTGTAGTTGTACATCCTTTCAGCACTCCCGTCACTGGATGGGCACCACATGGCAACATCGATCGAAGGCGATGCCCTAATGCAGCAGCAATAGCCTCGAGTCGTACATCCACCATTATGCTTCCTTGGACTCCCTAACGTGGCATCCCCATACTGGCCTCAGGGCATGGCATGCAAAGTGGCGGCGATCGTGGCATTGAATGGTGCCAGATCTTAGCCTTTCCGCTTCAACTTCATAATTACCTCCTTAGCCCCGAGCGTTGGGAACAGGAGACCAATGAAGAAACGACATCTCTGGGTCCCACACGGATCCATTTGATGGAGATTGCAACCATAAGCTCCATCCCGTCAAGTCCCTCTACTTGGCTGGCTCTCCCCAGGTCGAGACTCCAACCGAAGTCAGACTCCACCTCGAAGACCTTCTGCTGGGCTGGCTCCCCCTAGGTCGAGACTCTAGCAAAAGCCCGATTGTAGCCGAAGTCAGACTCTACCTCGAAGACCTTCTGCTGGGCTGGCTCTCCCCAGGTCGAGACTCCAGCAGAAGCCCGGTTCCAGCCGAAGTCAGACTCCACCTCAAAGACTTTCTACTGGGCTGGCTCCCCCCAGGTCGAGATTCCAGTAGAAGCCCAGTTCCACCCCGAAGACCTTCTACTGGGCTGGCTTCTCCCAGGACGAGACTCCAGTAGAAGCTGAATCTCACTGCAAGTCTTCTTGTCAAGCTAGTTCCTCCAAAGTGCACACTCGTAGAGTTTGCAGTTGTGGCCCCCGATAGGCCTCCTTCAGAGCAACTTAGGCGGAGAAGAAAAAGGAGATAAGAAGAAGAAAACAAGGAGAAGAAGCGTGCAGTAGTCAAAGCAGAAGCCTTCATTGATCAAAAATCTCTTACATCCTACGGAGGTCCCCAACATGCCAGAAAGTCTCCCGGAGGTCTAAGTTACAAGTAAGAAAGGATCCTCCCTGGCAATACCCCTAGGAGCAGCTGGGGGTGAGCAAGTCCTTTTTTCAGATGGGCTTCCTGGGAAGGATGGTGGTGGTGCCTCCCTGGCAATACCCCTAGAAGCAGCTGGGGGTGAGCCAGTCCTTTTTTCAGATGGGCTTCCTGGGAAGGATGGTGGTGGTGCCTCCACCTCTAGCACCCCATCCTTCCCAGGAAGTTGTCGGGTCTCCAGAGCCCAGCATCGGCTCCACCTAGAGGACGCGAGTACCTTTCCATAAGTGAATATATGAGGAAGGGGTACAATGATGCATCCTTCTCGACCGTGCTGTCCTTCTTAGATTTTACCAATATGGTGATTCCAAGACCAGCTACAGTCGCTCCTCGTCAGGCCACTCCTAGTAGTGCCATGATGACCACGGCCCTCACCACGATGCCTGCATCTGCGACCGTCCCCTCGTTCAGTTGCACGACCAGGTGCACCCAGGAGGTTCGCAGGTAGGCTGCTCCTATCATGCAAGCAACTACCTTCTCTAGTCCTCGGGGCCTCTCTACTTTCTCCTCCTTCAAGGAAATCTCGAGCTCAGTGGACTTCTCCCTCGACTGGGGCGCCCCCGCCTGGACGCCAGTGGGATGTCCCCAGAAAAGCATCATGCAGCCTCTCGGACCTGAAGTTCACCAGAAGACCTCCCTTGGCACGAGCCAGGAAAGAAGAGTCAAAGAGAAGAGGATGTTCTATCAAGGCCCATCCCCCTGCACTTAAAAAGGTGGGGGATGACCTCTCTGCAGTAGATCCTGTCGACCCCTTGTACCGATTGAAGCTACGTGCCTCATTAATTGCCAGGCCAGCCAGATGATGCCACGTGCCAGCGTCGGACGACCCACGTGCCCCGTCCTCAGAGGAATCCGCATCGATCCAGGAGAAGCATTTATGGCCACTATCGAAAAGCTGAAGCACCAGGAAACCCCCATCAATGTGGAGGCATGGTCCTCGAACTGCAGACACACGGAGACGTTAGTAACGTAAGGGGAAGCCCCGGTCCACGTCAGCATGATCAATACTCTCCACGCCCCGAGCGCCGCATCATCTTCTAGGCTTGAGAGTAGGGAGAAACTGATATGGCTATATCCGCTGACATGGAATCCATTTAGGTGCCAGTTGTCAGCCAGCAAATGGAGGTGCCACCTAAGCCGGCACCTAAGCAAGGAGCCGAAGTGAATCCCCCTGCCGAGGTCAGCTCCCGGTCGAGGTCGAACTCAAGATGCCATCAAGCAAAGAATGGGAGGCAACAGAGATTCAAATCATGGAGGGAAAGAGGGTTGCCTTTGATAACTACATTAAACATAAATATAAAAGTATTATTTTAATATTAAAATATCATTATTCTTTCAAAATTAATACTTTTATATGTCATTTATAGAAAAGAATATCGTCCGCATGGAGAGCCCGATTTTAGAAGTCCAACGACGTGAACGACACTCGAATCGGACTTAGAACGGGCCCAGAAAGAATTTTTGAAGAATTAACTAAAGGTTTTCATGAAATTTAAAGCAGCCGGTGCATAGTGGACCGGCCGCTCGGTCCACCCAGCGCTCTATAGGCCGCGATCCACCATTAACATGGTCCACGTCTGTAGAGCCGTGGACCGCCTTGTCCCATTCAAGCCGAAACTTGCCGGAGAGTCGCCCCCACTGTTGGGGAGGTCACCGGCAAGCTTGCCACCAGCCGGAGAAGCCTCGGTGGCCGAAAATTTTCTTCCAAAAGAGGCTGCAGTCGTTTCATCTTCTCTTGGCTGAATCTCACCGCAGTCATCATTTCCCATCGTCGGACCGCCTCCCACGACCACCGCCGACCGGAGAAGACGGCGGTGCACCATTTCCTGTCGCCGGGAGGTTCTTCACGTGAGTTGCAGCAGTGGGAAGCTCCCTTCGGTTTGAACCAAATTTTGGTGAAATATGGGCTAGGTGGACTGAACCGGGATTGAACCAAACCGGGAGGAAGGTTCTGGAGCATGGAGCGTCGCCGGATGAGCTAGAGATCGATGGGAGCCCGAGTTTTGTTGCAAATGGTGGAGCGGGGTTCTGTTGTTCGGTTGTGTCTGGTGCAACCGAGGAGCGTGTGCAGTTGAGTTGTTCTAACATAGGAGTGGGTCGTTGCAACGATGGAATTATGGAGCGGGTTGGGAGCAGGGCAAGGAAAGCCTATAAATAGGGGTCCTTGGGAGCTAGTGGGAGGTATTCGGTCGATCAGTGAAGAAGCCCTGCAGTTCTCTTTCCGTGTTTCCATTTTCTTCTTCTCTGTGTTTTCTTTCTCCATCACAGAACAGTGCCTTCTCTTCTTCATTCCACAGAGAGCAGCAAGCCATCTTCCCACCACTCTAGCTTAGTCGTAGAGTCCCCATTCCAGAGTATAGTCCACCTCTTCATTCTTCCAACCCTCGGTTCAGTCACAGTCCCGAAAATCCTTATTTCTTCCCTGCGATCTTTTGGTTTTCTGCTATTCCACTTATTCTAGCTTTATTCCCACTATTCCAACATTATTCTAGCTCTATTCCAAGTTTATCCCAACTTTATTCCAGTAGACCTATTCTCTACCGGTCAGTGCCATCTTCATGCAGAAATCAACTGAGTCCAGAGCTTCACTTGGGAAAGGGGGTTTTATTTTTGGTTTTATTACTTTGATGTACACCCTCTTTCTTGAAATAAAGAAATCATTCGATTAATTGATGTTATGTTGTTTTTGTTTTTGTTTTTGATTCAGTTGCGTTGTTAGGACAAAGCTTTGGAGGTAAGTCAAGTGAAATTAATCCTGACTGACCTATTCCCAAGTGAGTACGGGCTGTACTCTCGTAAGATAGATCATATCTAGGTTATTTCACTAGCATTTAGACCAGTCTATTCCCGATAAGGGACGGGCCGTGATTCATAGATACGGGCCGTGCTCTCTATCGGATAGATCATTTCTTGAGTTACCTTTACTGCTGATTACTTGTTAATTTTTTTTTTATAGTTTTAAGATTTCAATTTCTGTTGCATATTGATTGTTTTCAAAGTAATCAAGAAAGTCTCTGTGGATTCGACCTTTGCTCATGCTATCCTATTTTAGAATAGTAGTTTTAAGGTAATTAAATCGGTGCGTTGTGACATGCATCAGATTTTTGGCGCCATTGCCGGGGACTTTTGGCATTATTTTGAAAATTTCAAAAAATTCAAAAAAAAACTCAAATTTCAAAAATTCAAAATTTTTGTTTCGTTCTATTTGATCTCCTTTTTAGAATTACTTAGGTAAACTTACTTTCCTGCAAAATCAAAAAAAAAAATCATAATTCATCATGGAATTAGATACTTAATCATCAAAATTTAAAAAAAAAGTAATTAGTTTAGTTTTGTTTGATAATTTCAAGATATGGACACCTTGCTTATTGTATCCATTTCATTTCTCCATAATTCATCTTAAGTGCATTAACCTCTTTAATCAGATAAGATGGGGATTTCATTACCCTTCCTTGGCCCACAAATCATTTTCCATCATTTGCATTCACCTAAGCCTCTAACCTTAAAATCAATTAGATGCCAGCCCTAAAGAATTCGAGCTCAATAGGACAAGGGAATCCTAGAGTTATACCGGGTTTAGGTCAGTTAACTACTTGGTGTCTAAGAAAAGTGGTTCAGGGACAAGAGCCCGAAGGGAGGCACTTTGGTTTCGCTTACCTGGCCAATTTTTAATTGGTGTCTAAGACAAGCGATAAGGGAACCTTCACCAACCTTACACTTACCTGGCCAAGTTAGTTGGGTGATTTTGGACTTGGAGTGCTCAAAGGTGACTTTGGAACAGTTAGAAGCTGTCCAGGTCTAAGCTAACCCTAGGATAGAGTTTTGTAAATTATTTGTGTAAATTGTTTGAAAAAAAAAGAAAAAAGAAAAAAAAATCATCTAGTTCCAGGTTTCTCTTAGGAGTCTTTCCTTTAGACCTTTTCTCATTTTTGCATATAAAAAAATCTTATAAAAATCCTGAACTACTGTTGTTTGCTCTAGAATACCATTGTAGGGTGTATGTTAGGTCGTCGGCACTAGTACCAGAACTTGTACCCCTAGACCTAGAAATTGACAGAACTTGTAGAGCAAACAAATCAGGTACTATGGACCCCAACCATGAAATTGATCCTCCACGTCAGTTGAGGGAGTACTTCACTCCTTCAAAGTATACCTATTCACCTTGTATCCAAGTACCTCCAGTTGAAGCTGTCTAGTATGAAATTAAGTCTAGCATAATTCAGATGTTACCATCTTTCTATGAACTTACAAATGAAGACCCTTACAAACATTTAGATGAGTTCCTGGAAATATGTTCAACTGTCAAAATCCAACATTTCTCTGATGATGCTCTTAGGCTTAAGTTGTTCCCTTTTTTCCTAAAAGATAGAGCTAAGTACTGGTTGAATTCCCTAGATACTGTAACAATTTCAACTTGGGATCAACTTCAGAGGAAATTTCTTAAGAAGTACTTTCCAATTGGAAAAACAAACCAGATTAGAAAAGCCATAACCAGTTTTTCCCAGTTATAGGAGAGATGTTTCATGAAACATGGGAGAGATTAAAGGATCTGATTATAAAATGTCCCCGTCATGCCATACCAAAATGGCAATTGGTTCAATGTTTTTATGATGGTCTGTCTGAAAGATACCGGCAAATGGTAGATGCTTCATGTGGAGGAACATTTATGCTTAAAAATGAACATGAAGCTTGGCAGCTATTTGAAACCCTTAGTGAAAATTCATTACATCACATGTCTGCTGCCCATAGAGATCCTCCCCTAGGACCCAAGAGAGGGGGAATGTATGAAATAGGTCACTTTATAGACATCTATAGCAAGGTAGATGAATTGTCCCAAAAGCTTGACCAAATTCTACAAAGTGGAAATCTTTCTTCCTCACCTCATCAAAACCTTCATCAAAACCATGATGTTTGCATCATTTGTTCAAGTCCTACCCATTCGATAGGTGATTGTCCAGCTGCCTATCAATTTCCTGAGCTCGTTCATAAACATGTCCATCAAGCACAAACCCGTATGGTTCCTAGACCAGGAAATGACCCATTTGCAAATACTTACAATCCTGGCTGGCGAAACAATCCAAATTTTTCTTGGAAACCCCAAGCTGTTAATAATCCAACACCAATTAGGACCAACTATCAGGAGACCAACTTTGGAAACATGCCTTATTCCCAATACCCGAGTGCTCCACAACCTTCACTGAATAATCATGGTCCTACATTTGAAGAAAATGTACTTCAAGCATTAAAAGGGCTAGAAATGAACACCCAACTCCTTCACTCCCACACGCAATCCATTGCAAAGCTAGAAACCCAGATAGGTTAGCTAGCTACATCTTTCAATAGAAGAGAGGAATGTAAGTTGCCTAGTCAGCCCATTAGTAATCCAAAAGGACATTACATGGCTGAAAGTTCTACCAAACCTGAAACATTCACAGAACAAGCAAAATTGATCACAACTTTAAGAACTGGGAAAATACTGAATTAGCCTGACCTGACCCAAAAACTTGAGTTGGCTAAGCCAGAAGATGAAAAGAATGAAGAGAGAAAGGAACCTATTAGCCAAGCACCAACACCTAGGGCTCCATTTCCTAAAGCCTTAGAATCACCTATATTTTTGGATAAGAAGAGCCTAAAAATGAATGAAATGCTTGAGCTGTTCAAATAAGTCCAGATAAACCTACCTCTTCTTGATGCCATCAAACAAGTGCTAGCTTATGCCAAATTTCTTAAGGATCCGTGCACGTAGAAACGAAAATCTAAAACACACATACTGAAAAAGATCCAGTTGACTGAGCAAGCAAGCTCAGTTTTTCAACAAATTGTCCCACCTAAATTGAAAGACCCTGGTACCCCAACTATTTCCTGTGTCATAGGGGACCTCACAATTAATAAAGCTTTATTAGATTTGGGTGCGAGTGTGAACCTTCTTCTAGGCTCAATGTACGATTTATTTGGATTTGGAGAACTGAAACCCACGTCGATAACATTGCAGTTAGCAGATCGATCAGTTAAGGTACCCCGTGGATTATTAGAGGATGTGTTGGTGAAAGTCGACGAGTTTTACTTTCCTGTTGACTTTCTTGTCTTGGACATGAAGTCTAGTGGTAATCCTAGCCAAATACCCATTATTCTTGGAAGACCTTTTCTAGCTACCGCTAATGCATGTATAAACTGTAGGACAAGGATTATGGATGTATCTTTTGGAAATAAAAAGATGAGATTGAACATTTTTAATGCATCCCAAGGACCACATGTATTTGATGAAGTGAACATGCTTGAGGAAATTATAGACAAGAAACTCCCCATTCTACTCGAGGTGGACCCTCTGCAAGCATGTTTGACACAGTTGGATCATATGAGTTTGATGAAGTAAGTGCTTTGTTAGAGCCACCAAAGTCTAACACTACTCCTCCTTGGACTGTCAAGTTTGAACCTTTACCAACTCAATCAACCCCTTTAGTGCCATCCTTAGAAATACCACCCATGCTTGAGTTGAAGCCTCTTCCTAAAAAGTTGAAATATTCTTTTCTTGGACCCAAGGATACTCTCCCAGTGATCATTGCATCTACTTTAACCCCAGATCAGGAAGAGAAATTGGTGGAAGTACGTATGGAACATAGAGAAGCAATAGGATGGGCAGTAGCTGATCTTAAGGGAATTGACCCTTCTGTTTGCATGCATCATATTCACTGTGAGCCTGAATCTAAACCATGTAGGGACATGCAACGAAGGCTTAATTCGAACATGAGGAAAGTTGTTAAGAAAGAAGTGGTAAAATGGCTCGATGCTAGAATCATTTACCCAATCTCGGATAGCCAATGGGTCAGTCCAACTCAGGTAGTACCTAAGAAGTCAGGTATTACTGTTGTTGAGAATGAAAAGGGCGAGTCAATTCCTACTCGAATGACAACTAGTTGGAGAGTGTGTATAGACTATCGAAAACTGAATGCCGTCACAAGGAAAGATCACTTTCCTTTGCCTTTCATTGATCAAATTTTAGAACGGCTAGCTAGGTAGAGTTTCTTCTGTTTTCTAGATGGATATTCAGAATATAACCAAGTTCCGGTATTTCTTGCTGATCAAGAAAAAACCACCTTTACCAGCCCCTTTGGAACATTTGCCTTTAGACGCATGCCATTTGATATGTGCAATGCACCAGCCACTTTTCAACGATGTATGTTATCCATATTTTCTGATATGGTTGATCAATTTCTTGAAATATTTATGGATGACTTTTCGGTGTTTGTATCTTCATTTGATGACTGTCTCCGAAACTTGACTAAGGTTTTGAAATGATGTATAGAAACGAACCTAGTCCTAAGTTGGGAGATGAGCCATTTTATGGTTCGTGAGGGAATCATGCTCGGACATATTGTTTCAGAGCGAGGTATTGAGGTTGACAAAGCTAAGGTAGAATTGATCTTGAAATTGCCTCCCCCAACCTCGGTTAAACAAGTACGATCCTTCCTTGGTCATGCTGGATTTTATAGACGTTTTATCAAGGATTTCAGCAAAATTTCATGACCTTTATGTAATCTGCTCGTTAAAGACAATCCATTTGATTTTAATAAGGAATGTGTGGCTGCTTATGACATTCTGAGAACTGCTTTGACCATTGCACCAGTTATCAAGCCTCCCGATTGGACCCTTCCTTTCGAAATCATGTGTGATGCCCCTGACTATGCTGTAGGGACAGTTTTGGGACAGAAGTTTAATAAGGAACCACATGTGATTTATTATGCTAGTAAAACTCTTTCGGATGCACAAATAAATTACACCACTACTGAAAAGGAGTTGCTAGCAGTTGTTTTTTCCCTGGAGAAATTTCGATCATATCTGTTAGGGTCTAAGATCTTAGTTTACACTGATCATGCAGCATTGTGACATATGCTATCTAAGAAAGACACAAAGCCCAAACTGATTAGGTGGATCCTTCTACTGCAGGAATTTGACTTAGAAATCTTAGATAAGAAGGGTTCTGAAAATTTGGTAGCAGATCATATTTCTAGGATCTTAGTAGAATGCAACAAAGAAATAATTAGAGATCAGTTTCCTGATGAGCAGCTTTTCTCTATTTTGTCTGATGGCCTACCCTGGTTTGCCCATATTGTGAATTACTTAGCAACAAGGCAAGTTCCTTCCCACTGGTCCAAACAAGAAAAAGATAGATTTTTCTCACAAATCAAATATTACTTTTGGGAGGAGCCTGAGTTGTTTAAGTACTGTTCAGATCAGGTGATTAGACGATGTGTCCCTGAGAGTGAATTCCAAGGCATACTCACTTTTTGTTATTCTCTTGCTTGTGGGGGACATTTTAGTGGAAGGAAAACTGCAGCAAAAGTGTTGCAGAGTGGGTTATACTGGCCAACTCTTTTTAAAGATGCACACGAATTTGGCCGTAATTATCTGAGATGTCAACAAACGGAGAATATTTTGCATAGAGATATGATGCCTCTGACCCCTATTTTAGTTGTTGAAATTTTTGATGTCTAGGGCATTGACTTCATGGGGCCATTCCCTTCTTCTTTTGGGTTTGAGTATATTTTGGTTGCAGTTGATTATGTGTCTAAATGGATCGAAGCCATAGCAACCCGAACCAATGATCACAAAGTTGTAATCAAGTTCATTCAGTATAACATCCTTAGTCGGTTTGGGTGTCCAAGGGCAATTATTAGTGATGGGGGGGCACGCATTTCACAAATAAACATTTTGAAGGATTAATGAAGAAATATGGAATTACACATAAGGTAGCCACACCTTACCATCCCCAAACTTGTGGCCAGTTTGAAGTATCAAACAGAGAAATTAAACACATCCTGGAGAAAATGGTAAGGCCCGATAGGAAAGATTGGTCAGAACGTTTGAATGATGCATTATGGGCTTACCGGACTGCCTTTAAGACTCCCCTAGGAATGTCTCCATACCGGTTAGTGTTTGGCAAGGCATGTCATTTACCAGTAGAGTTAGAACATCGTGCATTTTGGGCTATCAAGCTATGTAATTTTGATTTGAAGACTGCGGGTTCTAATAGGAAACTTCAATTGAGTGAATTAGAAGAGCTGTGGAATAAAGCTTATGTAAGTTCAAAAATTTATAAGGCTCGAACTAAGGCATATCATGATAAATTCATTAATCGAAAAATGTTTAAGCCTGATCAGAAAGTGTGACTCTACAATTCTAGGATGCACCTTTTTCCTGGAAAACTTCGCTCACGATGGGATGGGCCCTTCATCACTACTCAAGTATTTCCTCATGGCATGATTGAACTTAAAGATCCCAAACAAGAAAATATTTTTAAAGTAAATGGCCAACACTTGGAACCCTATGTTGAGGATATTCATGATGGAGAAATTGTTGAAATTCTTGATCTTATGGACCCAGTACTACCATCAGCTGAGTCTGGCTGAAGACTTTAAACTTAGCACTCCTGGAAGGCAACCCAGTTTATGCTTTTAATTTTTAACTAGTTTCTTTTCTTTTCTTTTTAGAAGAATAAAGTGAGGGAGTGTAGCAACAAATGAATCCAATACTTCATGAAACCTTCGAAGCATATTTTCCCAAGGTGTATTCTTTCCTATTATACTTCTCATTTTCTTTCCTACTCCATTGAGGACAATGTTGATTAAGTTGGGAGGGGAAGATTTACTTGACTTGCTTAGATGTTCGAGTGCAGTTAGAAATGATTAGGTTATGTGTACCTAATTATTGTCTCGAACTAGAGTTACTTATGCACCTTAATCAAATGATTGATTAATGGCCTAGATAATACTAGGATGCTGAGGGATAAATTATTAAAAAACTCAATAAATGGTAGGGTATGGATCATAAATAATTTCATGGAGCAATTCCAAAGCCTTTTGACCATTGATCTTAATAAAGAGTCTACTTTTGGGGGATATAAATCAAAAGATCAAGTATGTTAAGGTTTTTCCTTTGAAAAAAAAAAAAAGTTAGTCTAGTCTCACAGCTTTACTTGAACTCTTACTAAGTAACCGGGCCCCTTCGCCTAAGTAAGCATTGTGGTTCGCATCAAAAGGTGAGAAGATCAAGAAATCTGTTAAGCAATGGTACCTCCTTGAGTAACCAGGCCCCTTCGCCTAAGTAAGCATTATGGTTCACGTCAAAAAGGGAGAGAATACTAATACTTATGAGGCTTGGATATAACACATGAAAAATAAAAAGGAAAAAATCATCTAGCAGAAAGGTATTGAAATAAATCCCAGAAAGTTAGAGGATTTTAAAGTAAGATGGAAAGTTGGCAGAAGAAGAACTCCAGAAATCTTTATGAACTTTACCTGACCATTAAAAAGAGTTGAATTAGTAATCCAATGAAGTATCTCAGTAGTAGTTTGACCAGGTATCATCTGCCTTTAGGGTTGCTTGGGTTAACATCTAATTCAATGATGGGTTGATACACATGGATAATCTATCTGCTTTACTCGAGGACGAGCAAAGTTCAAGTTGGGAGGTGTGATAACTACATTAAACATAAATATAAAAGTATTATTTTAATTTTAAAATATCATTATTCTTTCAAAATTAATACTTTTATATGTCATTTATAGAAAAAAACATTGCCCACATGGAGAGCCCGATTTTAGAAGTCCAACGGTGTGAACGACACTCGAATCGGACTCAAAACGAGCCTAGAAAGAATTTTTGAGAATTAACTAAAGGTTTTCACAAAATTTAAAGCAACCGGTGCATTGTGGACCGGCCGCTCGGTCCACCTAACGCTCCATAGGCCGCGATCCACCATTAACACGGTCCACGTCTGTAGAGCCGTGGACCTCCTTGCCCTATTCAAGTCGAAACTCGCCGGAGAGTCGCCCCCACCGCCGGGGAGGTCGCCGGCAAGCTTGCCACCAGTCGGAGAAGCCTCGGTGGTCGAAAAATTTCTTCCAAAAGAGGCTACGGTCGTTTCATCTTCTCTTGGCCGAATCTCATCGTAGTCACCATTTTCCGTCACCGGACCACCTCCCACGACCACCGCCGGCCGGAGAAGACGGTGGTGCACCATTTCCTGTCGCTGGGAGGTTCTTCACGTGAGTTACAGCAGTGGGAAGCTCCCTTCGGTTTGAACCAAATTTTGGCCGAAATATGGGCTGGGTGGACTGAACCGGGATTGAACCGAACCGGGAGGAAGGTTCTGGAGCATGGAGCGTCGCCGGATGAGCTGGAGATCGATGGGAGCCCGAGCTTCGTTGCAAACGGTGGAGCAGGGTTATGTTGTTCGGTTGTGTCTGGTGCAACCGAGGAGCATGTGCAGTTGAGTTGTTCTAACAGAGGAGTGGGTTGTTGCAACGATGGAACCGTGGAGCGGGTTGGGAGCAGGGCAAGGAAAGCCTATAAATAGGGATCCTTGGGAGCCAGTGGGAGGTATTCGGTCGATCAGTGAAGAAGCCCTGCAGTTCTCTTTCCGTGTTTCCATTTTCTTCTTCTCTGTGTTTTCTTCCTCCATCATAGAACAGTGCCTTCTCTTCTCCATTCCATAGAGAGTAGCAAGCCATCGTCCCACCACTCCAGCTTAGTCGTGGAGACCCCATTCCAGAGTATAGTCCACCTCTTCATTCTTCCAACCCTCGGTTCAGTCACAGTGCCGAAAATCCCTGTTTCTTCCCTGCGATCTTTTGGTTTTCTGCTATTCCACTTATTCCAGCTTTATTCCCATAATTCCAACACTATTCCAGCTCTATTCCAAGTTTATCCCAACTTTATTCCAGTAGGCCTATTCTCTACCGGTCAGCACCATCTTCATGCAGAAATCAACCGAGTCCGGAGCTTCACTTGGGAAAGGGGGTTTTATTTTTGGTTTTATTACTTTAATGTACTTTCTCTTACTTGAAATAAAGAAATCATTCGATTAATTGATGTTCTGTTGTTTTTGTTTTTGTTTTTGATTCAGATGCGTTGCTAGGACAAAGCTTTGGAGGTAAGTCAAGTGAAATTAATCCTGACTGACTTATTCCCAAGTGAGTACGGGCTGTACTCTCGTGAGATTGATCATATCTAGGTTATTTCACTAGCATTTAGACCAGTCTATTCCTGACAAGGGACGGGTCGTGATTCACGGATATGGGCCGTGCTCTCTATCGGATAGATCATTTCTTAAGTTACCTTTACTGCTGATTACTTGTTAATTTTCTTTTATAGTTTTAAGATTTCAATTTCTGTTGCATATTGATTGTTTTTAAAGTAATCAAGAAAGTCCCAATGGATTCGACCTTTGCTCCTACTATCCTGTTTTAGAATAGTAGTTTTAAGGTAATTAAATCGGTGCGTTGCGACGCGCATCAGCCTTCACCTAGACCCCGTCTCTGAGATAGTACAACTGACAGGCGACAGCCCGCCTCCTGAGGCCTATAGAGGAAGGCGCCTCGTCGAAGCACCAGGGCCCTCTCAGATCCCAGTTTACACCAATCGGGAAGGAACGTCTCCCTCAAGGTACAACACTCCCAAGTTTGCCATCTGCACCATCCACAAGTAGGAGGCCGAGCCAGAAGATTCAGACCTTAGGGCGGCCACCAGCATGCTAATCTTTGCCAGATTTCCTGAATCATGGCGACCAACCAGAGCATCAGAACCAGTAACATAATTCCCCACTTCAAAGGGGCAAATGGGAGCTCACGTGCAGTTCTCGCGTGCTGCCAGGTGTCACCCCCTGGGACTCCTTCAAAAAAGGGAACACCTGGAAAGCAAGCAAGAGGTCGTACATGGCCTCTCCATACAAAAACAAAAGAGGGGCCTTCGAATGAAGAGAGAGCACAAGAGGCAAAACCAGCAAGGGGTAAGGGAGGTAAAGGTTGGCACATAGAAGCGGAAAGCAAACCAGATGCAATACTCTGGAGGCTATCGGGGAATTCATCGGAAGAATCCCACGGACACAGCCGACCTCTTTCCAGTCCTCCTTCTCTACTAACTCCCTACACTCACTTTCTTTTCTAAAAACACGACCCCCGAACATGGAGACCTCACCAAAATCCATCGAAGGAGATCTGTTTTCCTAGATCGTCCACTGACTTGATTATCGAAGTGCCCCTGCCGAAATCCTTGGCTAGGATATCTTTTCTTTTGCAGGGGTCCGAGAATGTGCACGGGATCCCAGGTGAGGGGAGCGATGCCTGACACCATGCCAGAGCTACAGGTCACGATGGTCCAAGCGGCAAGAATGAGAATGTTAATGTGGATGATTGTTTTAGAATAAGTTGAATAAGTTAGGTGTGCGATCGTTAGGTAAGCATTGTTCTAGTTTCATGCATTGTTTTTTATTTTTTTTTAAACTATAGGTGTACATAGTGAAGTGGCATTATTTATTTTAGCTTCAGGTCTTTGCTCAAGCATGTATGTATAACTATTTTTAGGGATCTTAGAGGCCTCTGTATTCCAATCCAGGATTCTTTAGGATGTTAATTGGACAAGATGCATGCATTGGGAGACAATTTCAATCTTAATACTAGCTTGACTTCTACATATATTAGTTCAATGCATATATTTGACTAGAGTCCAAGTGGGACTGCAACAAATGAAGTATTAAAACTACCTGGCCATGATTAGCATACCCTATTTTCTTTTAGATTTCACAAGGCAATGGCATTTATATGATCACTACAAGAGAATGAGGATTTCTCAACAAGCTTTTCCCGACCCTAGAGGAGAGCATCGGGAAGTTCAGCCACCTTACCGACATTTTTGTTAAGCATCGGCAAAAATAGAGTTTTCCGATACTTTAAACCATCGGCAGGTTCTCCTTTTCTCTCCCCCCCCACCCAAGCCCTAATCTTATTCGATCCCCTGCTGCCCCGGCCTTCCACTCTCCCAACCTCCCACCCTCCTCCTCCATCTCCTACATTTTTGGTAAGCTCGCCATCCCTGGAACTGGATCGAGCTGGGAAAAAGGCCAGAGGTTTTTATTTTCCTTATAATTTTATATTTTTATTTGATTATTATTTTGATTTATCATTGTTTTAAGAAAATTTCTTGATTTTTTTCCCTTAAAGGTTGGTCGTTCCTGGTATCTTGAGTAAGGATGGGCATGTATGTGGGAGAAAAAATAGCAAGAATAATCTCCAATTGTGTTTGTTTATTGTGCACAGACTTGATGACCTTATACTTACAAAAGCTTCACATATAAACATTCAAAAGAGTCTCTTAAGCAACAAGTACGTCTTTAACTTGCTACATTATGTTATCACTCATTGCCCTGTAAAGATAGAACCCCTCCCTTCACATTTGATGTTATAAAATTATACGCAATCTTTCCAACAATTAGTATTTATGATGCCAAATAAGCATGGACTGGAAATGGGGAATCTCGTGCATTTAAAGGTTGTTTTTACATGTTTTTCCCCCTCTGTGAAATCTAAATCTTACTCATCTTTTGATTTTGTTATGCCTCATTTGCTTAATGAACAGTTCCCTAAAATCTTAAGCTTTTGGTGTCATGCAGTTAATTAGTGTTGCAAGGTCGCGGGTTCAAATTTCCTCCAACTTAATTGATTATTCAATTAATACCGTTCTTAGCCTGACTCATTCGATGTCTTGTCTCATTTATCCCTCAATCTGCATGGTGTAGGCTTCATGGGAAGAGTATTTGAGCCTAATGTACATTGTTACATAAAAGCTTGTGCTATTGGGCCAACTGGTTAGGTAACAAATGGAGCATGATTTTGAGCTTCTTCTATCAAATCTTTGTAGCTAGCAAGGGACTCCCTTGGTTTTCGACCAATGTATAATATAAATCAAACCATTATTTTGCTTTATGATTGGAATTTATCAGGCCTCCAATTGTGATGGATGGAATATATTCCTGTACTCATGTAAAATAACTAGAGGATGTTTGAGGCACTTGCAGCTCAATCATCATTACCTTTTCTTTTGAGCTATTGTGTGTTTTGGCCCTTTTGGATAGATTGTGTTTTTAAGATTGAGTTGTTGATTGCTTTCATGCTTCCGATCTCGTAATTCTTGAGGCTTAGTTTTACCAACTTATCCACCTATATATTGAGTGAGTATCTGAGTTGGGGTTTCATTGGCCAGATAGCTAGTCGGGTTCCTATTGAAAAAAGTGAATAGGAATTTTTATTCCTAAACTACCATTTGGGATGGAAACTTTTAGTCCCATATGAAAAGTTTGGAAAAAGTTAAGGCTCTTTAAAAGAAAACCTTTTCTCTTGCTCTTGCATTTAGGCTCACCATAGGTAGAGAGCTTGAGGGTGATGCGTAGCATCACCTGTGCATGCATACGTACATGCACGCACGTGTGATGGGTGATAAGGATGCAATGGATGCTTTGTAGGTTCACTTTGCACTTCATACGTACGCATCATCGCGAGGAGATTGAAGAGCCTTTAAATTTTTCCGGATCAAACAGATCAGACGGTCAAGATTGATTGAACTAAGATCATTTTGGCATAGCAGGATTACAGGGAGGAAAGTCGACTCGGTTCTACTAGAAGTCGGCTCGGATCCACAAGATGGGTAACATGCAGTTTGGCTGAGTCGACTCGAGGGTTCGAGCCGGCTCGGACCCGCAGAACGGGTAACATGCGGTTTGGTCGAGTCAACTCGAGGGGTTCGGGCCGACTCATCTAGAGTGCTCTCTACAGCAAGGAGCCGACTCGAGGGTTCAAGCTGACTCAGATGATGGGATTTCAAAATCACAAAATAACTGATATCCAGAGGCGTTAATAGTGTAATCACGCATCCATTCACAGATCAACATTTCTTTTGATGATCATGGATGCCATCGGATCGTGAAACAATGTATTGAGAAGCATGCTGATCGCATGATCTAAAAATTACGGTACGAATCAGCGTATCATGGCATCTGATCATGATTGAGGAAGCATATTGATCATGTAATCTTTATATCATGATTGAGAAAAGACGTATCTCATCACAAAAAACCATCGGTAACTCTCTCCGATCACATCTAAGGAGTTGCTTCCAAGAGGCATCTTAAGGCTATAAATAGGTCCTCGTTCCTTATTTAATACAATTTCCTTTCCTTCTCTTAGGCATTTGCATACTCTGAATAATAAATTATAGCTATAGTGTATATAAAAGAGAAAAACATTTCTAGTTCGAGTTTTTAATGAATTGCAGTGCTGCTTTTACCAGAAGAAGACCGTTGTATCCTGGGAGATAATCGTCACACAACGTAAGCACCATTACGGGACGAAATTATCTTAAGGACATAGAGTGTAACTCTAGACTCGGTCTTTTTTAATTAGGTAGCCACAAATATTATTATTATTACCAATAATCTTAAGACATTCCCGTGTCTGAAGTGCTACTCAAGTGATGGCAACAATACTGCATCAGTTTAAGTCGAGAAGCTAGAGAAGTTTGCCGGCACCAATTTCAAGAGATGGCAAAAGAAGTGATGTTCTATCTGACGACTCTGAATCTGGTCAGAGTTCTCAACGAAGATCCACCAGTCCGGAAGGAAGGAGAGAACGACAAGCAAATTGTCACTATTCTGGATGCATGGAAGCACTCAGACTTCCTATGTCAGAACTATATCTTAAATAGATTAGAGAATACTCTGTACAATGTGTACAGTAGTATAAGCACAGCAAAAGAGATGTGGGCATCATTGGATAAGAAGTACAAGACCGAGAATGCAGGTCATAAGAAATTTATGGTCGGCAGGTTTCTTGACTATAAGATGGTAGATTATTAGACCGTCATGGAGCAAGTTCAAGAACTGCGGATCATACAGCATGAGGAGACATCCGGGATGTCTACGACATCCTGCACTCTATTCAGCTTCTGATCCCCCGACCAGGGGACAGGGTTACTTCGAGTAGCCCAAGCCGGATCGCCTTTTATGAGGAGACATTTTTGAGAGGGCTCCGGTTCCCCTTTCATCCTTTCTTCATGTCTATGCTGAGCAACTACCGTCTGGTTCCCGCTCAGCTAGTCTCGAACGCCATCAGGACCATCTTCTCCTTCATCGTACTCTGCCACTTCAATGGGTTCGTTGCCCGATTTTCTTTGTTCAGGGCGTTCTTCACCCTAAAATGCCACCCCACCGAGGACAGGTGGTGGTCCTTGTCTTCTTGCCCGAAGGGCATTAAATTTGAGCTCCCCTCTTCCATCAAGGGATGGAAGAGCAAATTCTTCTTTGCCACAGTCGAGGGGGTTGACTGGGTCTGGAGTGATCCAGATCAGTCCCCCAACTAAGTCTATACGGTCGATGCGGCTGACCAGGATGACTACGAGCAGCTCCACACCACTCAGATTCCTTCCCTTGAGGTCCTGCTGTCAGAGCAGAACCTTTTCGATGCTAGGGTCGACCCAACGAGAGGGTTGGGTGAGTCCGGCTCAGGTCTTTCTTTCCTCTGTGCTTTTATACTGACCATTTTGAGCTCTAACCATTGTGTGATCTGTGTGCAGGAATGATCTTCACGGAGAGCGACTTGCTCGCGATCACCAGGAAGAGGCCGCTAGCCGGGTTGGCCGATGAGCCTCCACCGAGACGGGCCCGGGGGGAGAGCGCATCAGCGACCGCTCCCGCCGTGCCGGTCGCCTCGAGTAGTAGGGAGGCCAAAGCTGCCTTTGCACCAGTGGAGAGGACGACGTCTGTGGTGCCAGGGCCAAATCAGCGGGCAGTCCGAAAAGTCCCTGAGCGGCCCAGGCAACAGGGAATGGCCCCTACCCCGGAGACTGAAGTGGTCATCCGGGCCAGGGCTGTAGTTACCTCCACCGTCGTGTCCCCCAGCTCCCCGAGCCTAGCTGTAACTGAGGTCGGGGAGGAGGAGGTTCGAGCTGGGGTTGGGCCTGTGACTGAGGCGCCGCCTGAGAAGGTGCCGGACCCACAGCCCGCTCCCAGGGGCTCCGCTGCCGGTGGAGCGAACAACCCTACTCCCGGGGAGATCAGGAGGGAGGAGGCGCGGCGTCGGCTTCCGTTCAAGATGGGACCAGAGAGCTCTCTGCTCCGAAACCACGTATTGGTCGAGTGCTTGATGGATTTCTCAATCCAGTCATGCGATCGGCAGGGGATGGTTGGTCAGCGGCTGGGGGATGTGATCAGCAGCATCTTTCCCCAACTCTTCTGGGTGAGCGATCCCACCCCTTTTACTTCTTTCTTTTTCTCTCTTCTCTTTTTTTTTGACTATTCTTTTGCATGATGCAGATCGGTGCCGAGGTCCTCTTCATAAAGGACTGCTGCCGGAACTGGCAGAAGGATGACCAGCAATGGGCAGCTGAGGATCGAGTCGCTAAAGGCTGACCTGAAAGAGAGGACTGACACGAACAGGGTGCTCGGTCAGAAGGTCAAGGACCTCGAGAAGAAGCTCGCCGGTTCTGAGGGGCGAGCAAAGGAGCTCCAGGAGGGCCTTGACCAGGAGCGGGGCCGGTCGAAGAAGAAGGCCGAAGAGCTCACTGATGCTGAAAGAAGGTTGGGGTTATTCAACACCGAGGAAGTCCGGCAGAAGGAGATTGCTCGATCCCTTCAGACCGAACTGGCGACGGTGAAGGAGAAATTGGTCGTGACTGAGAGGGCGACAGAAAAGTTGGCCAAGTCAATGGAGGCGGCCAGGGAGGAAGCCGCCGAGGCAAGGAAGGATGCTGAAGGGGCTGTGGCCAAGTACAGAGCCTTGGAGGAGTTCGTCGTCGAGATTCATCAAACGACGTCGGACTCCTTCAAAGGCTTCATGTACCTGCATGGCCAAGTTGAGGGGTTTGTTATTGACGAGGGCCGCAGCTGCCTCAGGTACCCTCAAGCCTTGGACATGGAGTCGGGCCTGGAGGTGGACGTTAAGGAAGTGGTTGCTCCCGAAACTTCTCCGTCAGCTGAAGCCGGAGCTGGGCCACCTGAGGCCGGAGCTGCCCAATTGGAGGTCCCCAAGAATGAGACCTCGTAGCCTCATGGCCCTGCTGGGGGGCCAGCCAGAGTAGAGTAGCCTTCTATCTTGTTTTTTCCTTTCTGTATTTGATCTTGGGTCGCCCGGTATGTCGGGGGCCCAAAGATGCTTGTAAACAACTTTTATTAATGAAGTCAAAATTTTCTTGTTATCTATTCCCGAGCATTACTTGACTCTTCCCTCTTCATTCTTTTCCTTCTTTTTCTCCTCTCTCCCCCCCCCCCCCCCCCCCCCCCCCTTTTTTTTGGAGTATGCAATGAGATCAGAGAGAAGGGCTTCGCCTTCTCTGGGGCTTGGTCTTCAGGTTCCAATGTTGGTGAAGCGAACTCAGGACTTCGACAGTTTGAGAGCAGCTGGGCTCTAAGATTTGCTGGCCGGAGAGCTGGGCCCCGGTCCAGGTTGCCCGAGAGTTGGGCTCAGGTCTTGGTATCTTGGAGCTAGGCTCAAAGACTTCTTTGCTAGAGAGCTGGACCCTGGTCAAAGAGTTGCCTGAGAGCTAGGCTCAAGTCTTGGTGTCTTAGAGCTAAGCTCGAAGACTTCTTGACTGGAGAGCTGGGCCCTGGTCCAAGAGTTGCTTGAGAGCTGGGCTCAAGTCTTGGTGCCTCGGAGCTAGGCTCGAAGACTTCTTGGCCGGAGAGCTGGGCCCCGGTCCAAGGGTTGCCTGAGTGCTGGGCTCAGGTCTTATCTTGGAGCTGGGCTCGAAGACTTGCCATCCAGAGAGCTAGGCCCCGGGTCTTGTTTCCCTGAGAGCTGGGCTCAGGTCTTGGTGTCTTGGAGCTAGGCTCGAAGACTTCTTGACCGGAGAGCTGGGCTCCGGGGTTGATGGTGTCTCGGAGCTGGGCTCGAAGATTTCTTTGTCGAAGAGCTATGTTCCGGAGTTGAGGGTGTCTCAAAGCTGAGCTCGAAGACATCTTGGTCGAAGAGTTAGGCCCCGGTCCAAGAGTTGATGGTGTCTCAGAGCTGGGCTCGAAGACTTCTTTGCTGAAGAGCTGGGCTCCGGGGTTGATGGTGTCTCGGAGCTAGGCTCGAAGACATCTTGGCCGGAGAGCTGGGCTCTGAGGTTGATGGTGTCTCGGAGCTGGGCTCGAAGATATCTTAGTCGGAGAGCTGGGCTCCGGGGTTGATGGTGTCTCGGAGCTAGGCTCGAAGACTTCTTTGCCGAAGAGCTGGGCTCTGGAGTTGAGGGTGTCTCGGAGCCGGGCTCGAAGACATCTTGGCCGAAGAGCTGGGCTTCGGAGTTGATGGTGTCTCGGAGCTGGGCTCGAAGACATATTAGCCGGAGAGCTGGGTCCCAGAGTTGATGGTGTCTTGGAGCTGGGCTCGAAGACTCCTTGGCCAGAGAGCTGGGCTCAAAGACTTGTTGGCCGTAGAGCTGGGCTCCGGAGTTGGTGTCTTGGAGCTGGGCTCGAAGACTTGTTGGCCGGAGAGCTGGGCTCCGGAGTTGGTGTCTTGGAGCTGGGCTCGAAGACTTGGTGGCCGGAGAGCTGGGCTCCAGAGTTGGTATCTTGGAGCTTGGCTCGAAAACTTGTCGGAGATTTTCCTGCAAGGCAGATAGCTACTTGTGCAAAAGAAAATCTTTATTATTACTAGAAGAAAGCCTTACATTATTGATAGTATCTTCTCAGATTGTAGGCATTCCATGTTCGAGGGAACCTGATGCCATCTAGATCCTCGAGGTAGTAGGCCCCATGTGAGAGGACCTCAGCCACTCTGTAGGGGCCCTCCCAGTTCGACGAGAGCTTGCCGCACTCCGGAGGTTGAGATGCTTCGGTTTAGTGTAGCACCAAGTCCCCTGGCCTGAAGACTTTCAGCCTCACCCGCGCGTTGTAGTACCGGGCCACCCGTTGCTGATATGCCACCATTCGGAGCCGAGCTTTGTCCCTTGTTTCTTCGAAGAGATCTAAGTTGAGCAGTAGGTGTGCCAAGTTTCGCGCCTCGTCGTACTATTGTACTTGCAGCATGGGCACGCCGAGCTCAACCGGGAAGACTGCCTCGGCCCTGAAGATAAAGTTGAAGGGCATCTCACCAGTTGCCATCCTGGGCATTATGTGGTAGGCCCACAGAATGCTCGGAAGTTCTTCTGTCCATCTGCCTTTAGCTTGATCCAACCTGGTTCTGAGCCCTTGGAGGATGGTCCGATTGGTCACCTCAACCTCCCCATTTGTTTGGGGATGAGATACCGAGGTGAAGCGGTGTTGAATGCCGTGCTCCACGCAGAAACCTTTGAACTCCTGGTTGTCGAATTATCGCCCGTTATCGGTGATGATGTAGTGAGGGAGTCTGAAATGGCAGATAACGGAATTCCAGAAGAATTGGCGGACACTGGCTTCAATGATCCGAGCTAGCTGTTCCACTTCGACCCACTTGGTGAAGTAGTCGATCACCACTAGCAGGAATCTTTGCTATCCATGTGCAGGGGGAATGGTCCTAGAATGTCCATTCTCCACTGAGCAAAGGGCCAAGGAGATGAGAGCTGGGAGATCGGCGCTACCAGCTGGCACTGTATGTGGGTGAGGCACTGGCATTTGTCGCACTTTTTGACAAAGTCGATGGCGTCTTCCCTCATGATCTCCCAGAAGAACCCCTGGCAAAGTGCTTTATAAGCCAGTGTTCTCCCTCCCATATGGTTCCCACAGAGACCTTCGTGTATCTCCTGGAGCACGAGGTTGCCTCTGCGGGCCTGAGGTATTTCAGGAGCGGGTAGAAATGAGACCGACGGTAAAGCTGGCCTTCCATCAGAACGAACCAACAGGCCTTCTTCTTGATGAGGCCTGCTTCCACACGGTTCTCTGGCAAGGTGCCATTAGTGATGTACCTAACATACCTGTCCATCCAGCTCGGCTCGGGGGTGACTTGGTGCACCTCCTCCGGGCCTTCGTAGCTTGGATTCTTGAGGTACTCGATGTAGGCGCGCCCCAGCGATGAGTTCGGCAGGGTCATGAGCCTCGACAGTGCATCTGCACGTGCATTCACCCCGCGAGGGATGTGGAAGATGCTGAAGCATCGGAAGCCTGTCGTGCTTGAGCAGATCCAATCCAGGTACTTCATCATCTGGGGATCCCTGGCTTTAGATTCCCTGGAGACTTGCCCGGCAACCAATTGGGAGTCAGTGAAGACTTTCAAATTCTGCATGCCCAGCTCGCGGGAGACTTTTAGACCCACGAAGAGCATCTCGTACTCCGCCTGGTTGTTTGTCACAGCGAACTTGAAGCGGAGAGCACACTCCGTCACCACCCCATCGCTGTTGGCGAGGATGAGGCCTGCTTCGCTCCCGCCAGAGTTAGATAAGCCATCCATGTGGAGGATCCAAGGATCCTCCTCTGGTCCGGGCTCTGTTTGGATCTCCGTTATTGTTTGCTTTGGCTCCTCCATGAGCCCGATGCATTCGACCACGAAGTCGGCTAGGACTTGGGCCTTCTGTGAAAACCTCGGCCGATACGCTATGTCGAACTCGCTGAGGAGCAGGGACCACTTCGCCAGTCTCCCGGAGGTCTCAGGGCGGCTAAGTATGGCCCTCAGCGGCTGGTCCGTCATGATCGTAATTGGGTGTGCTTGGAAATAGGGCCTGAGGCACTTAGCAAACATTATTAGTATAAAAATGAGTTTCTCGGAGCAAGTATACCTGATCTCCGCATCGTGGAGGATTTTGCTGGTGTAGTAAATCGGCTTCTGGGATCTATCCTCATCTACGCGGATGAAGACCGAGCTGACGGTTCCAGGTGTAACCACCAAATAGAGTGGGAGCTCCTCCCCTTCTTCCGGCCTGGAAAGCAGTAGGGGAGAAGCCAGGAATTCCTTCAGCTCCTCGAAAGCCATCTTACATTCCTCCATCCAGGTGAAGTCGTGCATCTTGCACAGCACCTTGAAGAAGGAAAGGCAGCGATCGGCCGACCTCGAGATGAACCGGCTCAGGGCAGCATACGCCCCGTCAGGCGCTGGACATGCTTCTTGGAAGTCGGGTGCTCTATGTCGACGATCGCTTGGACCTTCTCTGGGTTTGCTTCAATGCCTCTCTGAGTGACCATGAAGCCGAGGAACTTTTCTACTGCCATTCCGAAGGTGCACTTCGCCGGGTTCAGCTTCATCTGGTGTTGCCGAAGGTTGTAGAAGGCTTCGGCGAGGTCGATGATATGATCTGAGCTCAGCTTGCTCATGACAAGCATGTCATCCACGTATACCTGCATGTTACGGCCAATCTGGTCTTTGAAGACCTTATTGACCAGGCGCTGGAATGTGGAGCCAGCATTCTTCAGACCGAAGTGCATCATCCTGTAGCAGTACATCCCTTGGTCGGTGACGAAGGCGGTATGCTCCTCGTCCTCAGGGTGCATCCGGATCTGATTGTATCCAGAAAATGCATCCATGAAGGAGAGCAGCCTGTGTCCCGAAGTGGTATCCACCAGATGATCGATCTTCGACAAAGGGAAGCTATCCTTTGGACATGCCTTTTTGAGGTCGGTGTAGTCTACACAAATCCTTCATTTGCCATTGCTCTTTTTCACCATCACCACGTTCGCCAACCAGCTCGGATATTGCACCTCCCAAACGAAATCGGCGGCGAGGAGTTTGTCCACTTCCTCATTAATAGCCGCCTGTCTCTCTGGGACGAAGCTCCTCTTCTTCTAACGAATTGGCCTGTGCTTCGGGTCAATGCTCAACTTATGGATGATGATGTCGGGGGGAATACCTGGCATGTCCACCACTGTCCAGGCGAACACATCTACGTTTATCTGCAGGAACTCCAACAGCTGAGCCCTCTCTTCCTTGGGTAGCTGGGCTCCAATCTGCACCATCTTCGCAGGATCATTCCCAAGTGAGTAAGAGAGTAAGTGCTCAACAGGGCTCGACCGGGCCTCCCCTGGGATCTTGAGCTCTTTGGTCAAGGTCATCCGCCTTGGGGTCACCCTCGGGGGCCTTGGCCCTAGGAAGGGTTTGGAAACAGTGCTGCACCAGCTGGGGTGCTCCCCTTATTTCCTTGACACCATAAGGAGTTGGGAACTGTACAAGTAGTCTCTTGGTGGAGACAACGGTGTTGAGCATGTTAAGTCCGGGTCAGCCTAGAATCATGTTGTAGGCTGAAGGAAGCCTGACAACCGTGAAAGTCATCATGACGGTGCTCTACCGAGGTGGGATCCCGGCAATGACTGGGAGAGTAACTTCTCCCTCCATCCTTACAGAATCACCTGTGAAACCAACAAGGGGTGTGTGCACAGGTTTAAGTTGAGCATGAGAAAGATTCATCCTGGAGAAAGCATCGTAGAAAAGCATATCTGTGGATATTCCACTATCAACCATGATGCATTTTACAAGATGCTTCGTGGTCGTCATCTCGATGATCACGGCATCATTATTTACATTCCCCCCCCCCCCCCCGTCTTTTCCTTTCCTCATAAAGGGGAGTATATTTTCAGAATGCCCTGCCCCCCGGGCCCTCTTGGGTGCATGTCCGTCTCCCCAGCATATCATCCCTACCGGCTTCTTGGTAGGGCAGTTGTCAACTGCTAGAACTAACGGGAGAGCAACGAGCACCTGAGGTTTTGCTTAAGGCCTGCCCCCCATAAACCTTTCGAGGTAGCCCCTCTTGATGAGCTCTTCGATTTTCCACTTGAGGTTATGGCATTTCTCAGTGTCATGGCCGTGGTCGCGATGGAAGCAGCAGTATTTTATTTTATCGCAGCCAAAGGATCGCTTCATCAGAGGCGGGCGCCTCAGATATTTCTCGCCCTCGATCTCCATGAGGATCTTCATCCTCGGGGCAAGGAGGGGGGTGTAACTCTCCTCAAGGACGGGAGTGCCTCTCGGCCTTGGTCCTTGCCAGGAGCTCGAAGCTGGGCGTCCCGGCTTCCGCATTCCGGATGCTTCGGTAGGGGTTGGCTCCTTTAGTGGCCTCTCGTCGAGCTCCCGCCTCGTACGATCCACCTCCTCGATGCGGATGTACTTCTAACCTCGGAGGAGGAGCTCGGAGTAGGTTTTCGGGGGCTTCTTGTCGAGCGAGTTGGTCAGAAGGGAGGTCCTGAGCCCTCGCTTCAGAGCCAGCATCGCAACCACTCCTCAAGATTGTAAATTTCCAATGCGGCAACCTTGAAATGGGCCACGTAGTCCTGCAGTGGCTCACGGTCCTGCTGCCTAATGGAGAAGAGGCTGTCTGCCTTTCGTAGCATCTTTCGATAGGCATCGAAGTGGGACATGAACTTTTGTCCCAATTGGACGAAGGAATTAATGCTCTCTGGCTCCAAACGGGCGAACCACACTCGGGCTGCCTTACGGAGAGTAGCAGGAAAGGCAACGCAAAGGAGTGCATCGGTGGCCTCCTGGACCCTCATGAGGGCCCGGTAGCTTTCCAGGTGGTCCAAGGGGTCGGTGGTCTCATCGTAAGGATCCACCTGTAGCATACGGAACCGACCTGGGATCGGCTCTTCTTGGATTTCCTGGGAGAAAGGAGGGCGGGCATCATAGCCCAATGGCTCACTGGTGGATCCCGGTAGATTGGCAAACCGGCGGGATAACTCTACCAGCTTGTGGTCATGCTCCTCCAGGCACTTTTCCACCATGCGCCTGATGGCTTCGTCAGTAGACCCCTCCGCCGAAGGAGATGGAGAAGGTGACATGGGTGCATGGCACCCGTGGTAGAGGGTTCTACTTTTCCTACCTCGGCGGGGCTTGGACATCGCCCGCTCAAGGTTCGATGAGCGGCTCTCCCTGTCAGTAGACCCGGCTCATTATCTTTTCGCCGGAGTTGGTGGCTATCCCGGTTATCAGTAATGGCCCGCGGCTGTGAAGGCCTTCCTTGGAAGGAACGCAGGCTGTCGCGGGGTACTATGGCATGGGCTGCGGGAGTTCCTAGCTGCTGATGAGTGGCCAAGGACCAGTTCTGATGCTGAAGTTGGCGCACTGCTGTGGCAAGGATCTGTATCTGTTGAGTGAGTGCAGCCAGCTGGGATTCCGACGGAGGTGGTTGAGCTGGAGCGGATGGCTCCACCTCTGGGTTGTGTGGGTTTTCTTGGGAGGGGGAGTCCCTCGCACGACTGGTGGAGACCACTCTCACCCTTGTCGTCACCATCCTTCCATCAGACTACTTGTAAAGGGGGTTAAAGGAGGATCAAAGATCGCTTCTCGCCCCCCCTACCTGGTGCACCAATCTGTTGCTGCCAAGATCGTCGTGGCCCATAGCTACTGTCGGCGCCGGAGTGCGCTTTCTCCGCTGCCTGGTGGTCCTGTTGTTCTGGACCTGCAAAACAGGGATTAGTGACCCGGGCCGGGGATTCCGGTGGGGGCACTCCGACGGTCAAGTCAGTGACGATTCAGGGGAACAGATCCTCCTAGTATGGGTCCTTCAAGAGGGACTCGACCAGGATGATCTGTTCTCCTGGATCGTCACTGACTTGACCGTCGGAGTGCCCCCACTGGAATCCCCGGCCCGGGTCACTAACCCCTGTTTTGCAGGTCTAGAACCATAGGACTGCTAGGCAGCAGAGGAAGCGCACTCCGGCACCGACAGCAGCTACGGCCCACGACGATCTTAGCGGCAATAATATATATTGATATTTTCATGTTAAAATTTAGAATTCTATAAAAGTTTTAGTGCTTGACGATTAAAGTCAGACCTTTAGGTACCTCAATATTGGGACACTATTTTAAATGTTGTATATTTTTATGAGTATCAGTTGTCTAGATATTTTTTATGCCTATGTTGGTTGTGAAATATTTCACATGATTTTGGTTATCCTTTAATTTATCTGAACTATAGTAAATATGTTAGCCACATCGGGCCCTTAAGCTATTGTTTCCAATGTCTGATATCTTGTGCTTTATAGTTATTCTGTATCATGTTCCTGTTTCTTTCATTTTGATATCCAAAATTTAACCTATTTTTCTATGGAAAGTTAAGTCATTCTTTGTTATCTTTATTATTTGTTGTTACACTCTCTGATTAGAAACTGAATATATTATAACATTTATGATAGTCACTTGGATTTTAAAAAATTTCCTAAATATTTTAACATTTAGAAAGTTGATTATATATTTAACAAATTTGCTACATTTCATTACACTTTACTCAATTTTTTTTCATGTTTTGAATTTTTTAACTGTCAAATCTTTGCTTTTTCATTGCACGGTTTCATTGCATTATCTCTTATGGAGTCCACTACATCATTATCTATGTTAAACTTTATATTAGTTTATTGTCTACCATATTGATCTAAAATTGCCTGTATTATATACATTTGTGTTAATATAATATATATGATTTGTATCAAAAAGAAATATATATATATATATATATATGATGAATTTTGATGCTATGGATGCATGGTAGATTTATTAACCATGATTATTGTTGGATTAATTGATTCATTACTTATTTTCTTTAATGATAGGAAGATCTAATTGGTAGCATTACTTTCAACAAGCTCATTCTGCCAATCTTCATACCATGACTTTCAATTTTTTTTCCATTTATCATTTTAGTGTATGATATCTATGAAATTGCAAATATTATTTTTGCATTTCTTTCTATATTCATTGCTCTTATGTCAAATACTTGAAGTCATAGTGGCTAGCAAGGTAATATTATGTAGTTTGGGGAGATTATACTTAATAAAGTTACTCACCTATCTTCCACCAATCATGTTGATTGGTATGTATTTGTCTGGATTAATAAACTTGCACATCATATACATGTTTCAAGAATATTAAGACTCCTTAGTCTATACCTGCATCTTACTCAACATGTTATGCTTTAAGATTTGTTCATTATTACAAATCTTTTATTTCAATATCATGTATACCTTTGCTATAATCAATTATAGTTTTTTAAATATTTTTAACAAAACTTTCATTACATAGAACATAGACCCGTCAGTTGATTAATGTACATATTCTATAGCATCCGTATAATTATATTTTTTATACGGGTGGGAGTATTATGTACAGTGATCAATTGATTATCTAATTTGGATAGTTTGAGAATTATAAATAATTTTGTAGGTAATTACAGTAATCAAGCACTATGGATAGAGTTCGAGATATATTTCAGACAGTATTTTCTTTTAATTCTTCTCATACATCTTTAGTCATGTGGGAAGAACTAAAGGAAAATACTATAAAAAACTTTTTAGAGCTTTTATTGTGTATCATTTGATTATTGTAAATGACCTATATAATTAATACAATTCTTGAATGTGATATGACCTATCTTTACCTATTAGTTGGTGATATGATGTATTTATTAGTTAAGTTATATTATTTTTTACATAATTTTAAAAAAAATTACTTGGTGCATTATTATTGATTGAAAAAATTTTTTTGCTTTTAGATAGCTTGAAAGTTTGCTCATTTTATCCTAAAATGGATATAAGTTGGATAAATAAATCAAAAAATATTTAGATGGAGTTCATGATTTCTTAAATTTGGTATGGATAAAAGTAGTTTGAATGAAAAAAACTTATGTCTATGCTGATGATGTATTAATAGTTCTTGTCTAGATCCACAAACCATTGAAGAACATTTGATATTGAATGATTTTGCAAGAGGTTATACTAAGTAGGTTTTTCATAAAAAAATTGTGTTGCCAATATCAAGTAGTCAACCCTCGTTGATCTTGGATCCAGTAATATGCAAGAGAATCATGTAGAAGATGATATAACGAGTTTGATCACATATGCTTTTCGACATGGTGTTCAAAATTTTGGAGGTTCAACTAATATACATAAAACAGCTGGAATATATGAGGATTCTACATTTATGGAATAAATATTTGTCGAGGAGCATATGCAACAATCAACTGTTGAATTAGCTCGGTATCATAATTTAATGACAGATGCAGATGAACAATTATATCCGGACTATTTGAGTTTTTTAAGATATCTTTTCTTATACATTTATTCCATATAAAATATATAAATAGATGGTCTAGAAAGAGTTTTACCATGCTTCTTAAGTTATTAAAGAATGCATTTCCAGAAGGCACTGGTTTACCATCCTCTTATTATGAAGCAAAGAAAGTTATCAACAAATTAGATCTTGGATATCAAAAGATTCATAGTTGCCTGAAAAACTGTATGTTATATCATGATAAAAATGTTGATCGAGAGTCATGCAATATATATGAATCTTTATGATGAACAACTCACAAAGAAGATGAGGATGACATAATGAATGGAACATATACACTACGGAGTATAAAAAAATTGACGAAGGTATTGCGTTACTTTTCTCTTATTCCTTGATCGAAGAGGCTATATTCATCATCGAAAATAGCTTCATTAATGAGATGGCATAATGAAGGACATACGAAGGATGGAATGTTGAAACATCCAGCAGATAGTTTAGCATGAAAAATATTTAATGCTAAGCATTTAATGTTAGTATTTAATGTCAGCATTTAATGCTGAGCATTTAATGTCAGTATCTAATGCTAGTTTAGCATAGATTTGTTGAGGTGATAGACTTTCAAGGTGGCCGCTTTAAACCGGGCTACATAGTCCTTCAGTGACTCTTTGTCCTACTATCGGATGGAAAAGAAGCTATCGACCTCCTGCAGCATCTTTTGGTAGGCACTATAGTATGTCACGAACTTCGCCTCCAACTCTTAAAAGAAGTGGATGCTTCTTGGCTCGAGCCAAGAGTACCAAGCTCGGGCCGCCTTTCATAAAGTAGCGAGGAAGGCCATCCAAAGTAGGGCATCAAAAGTACCTTGAATCTTCATGAGAGTTTTGTAGCTCTCGAGGTGGACCAACAGGTCGATGATGTTATCATATGGCTCCAGCTGCAACATCATGAACCAACCCGGGATCGGCTCGTCCATGATTTGGCAGGAAAAAGGAGGGCAAGTACTAAACCTGGCCCGGTTCTGCTCTCTCTCTGAAGGTCGACAAGCTGGCAGTTGATCTTATGTAGCTTGCAATTGTACTCATTGAGGCATTTTTTGGCCTGGCACCGACTGGCCTCTTCAATGGACCCCTCTTGGAAAAACTTTGAGTGCTTATATGAAGACTTAGAGGGGCATCATGGAATGTTTTTCCCATCTTGGCTCCTTCTCGGGTCGCCGTCCCCCAGGCGGGGCTCTGACGGTGTGGCATGGGGGACAGCAATTAGGGGACTATCTGATGGTGAGAAGACCATCCCCGAAGGGAGTGGCGGCTTTTATGATGGGGAGAGAGGGACCATGGATGACAAGAGGCCTGTCGATGAGATGATATCCTACCTAGAGATTGGTGGCTACCATGGGCGGCAATGGCAGCAACGATCGGGACTTCAAATGGCTACTATCCCATCACCGGGGGATGTTGCAACCCCTGCACTATAATGGCGAGGGCCTCCACTTATTGGGCTAGGAGGCCAATAAGTTTTGCTTTGTTGCAGGCGATGGAGGAGATGAATTAGTCGACTCTAGTACCTGGATGGGTGGCTCTCCATCACATAGGGATTGCCCAACGTGGCTCATGGTGAACTCTTGCACACGGGTGAGTACCATGGCTTCAAGCTTCGGAGATTTAGGGATGCTATTGATATGCTAACCAACGAAACTACTATCCTCCCCTTATGGTGTGCCAATCTATTGCTGCCAGATCACCCTCCGATAGGTCATGGAAGTGTTGGAGTGTCCTTCAACCTTCTCTAGAGTGGATAGGCATGGCTCATGACGATTCTTGGAAAGAGACATGCAAGAAAGCTTGGACTAAGGGTATCAGCAGGGACACTCCAATACTCAAGTTAATATGGGGATGATGAAAAGGGTAACAATCGCCAGAGCTTAAAGTCTTGGTGATTGTGCGAGGACAACTATGAAGTATGAGCATAAGAATACACGCATACCTCATCGAGTGTCCTTCTTAACTATTTATAGCATTACGAGGGATGAAGAGAGGCCGTCAAGGAGGTAGTTCTAACAAGAATGGTGGGTATTGACAGGTTGTTAAGATCTTGTCTCTTGGGCTCCTTTCCTTTGGCATCTTTTCTATTAGGGCTATTGGCATGGCAGGGATGCTGCCCCCTACAGACTCCTCTACCTCAATTGTCATTGGTATGGCTGATGTGGTAGGCATTGGATGGGGATAGTCTTCGTAGTGCGGCTGGGCATTCTCCGTTATGGATGAGTGGTACGTCGAATGCTAAAAATTGGAAGGGGGTCCTCCCGAGAGTCATGAAAAGTGGTCCGCTCGAGAGTGCCTTGACCAAGAGACAACCCGACCGAGGAGGGGTGTGGGTGTAATTGTGAGTCAAGCTTGGGAGGCATAATATGGAGACTGATTATTGGAACATCTCTCGATGCTGATAGTGAGTGGGGTCATGCTCTGGATAGTTTCATGACTGATCATCGGAGAAGTTGGGGATGCTGATCGATGCCGAACTACTTTTGGATCTTCTAGGGGGTTTCTTTGTCATGATCAATGGTCCGGAGAACGTCTTAGGATCGAGTAGGTAGTCGATACAATAGTTCTGATGACCAGTAAAGGGAAAGAGTTGAGTAATAGGAGAACATCTTCACTAGAGCTTGGTGGAGGAGAGAGGTCTTGGGCGCATGTGGCCCAAAATGTTTCAAGGCTGGGTAGATAGTTTTTTTGATAAAGGGAAAGAGTAGATAGTTTACGCAACAGTTGTAATGATCGATAAAGGGAAAGAGTTAAGTAATGGAAGAACATCTTCACTAGAGCTTGGTGGAGGAGAGAGGTCCTGGGCGTGTGTGGCCCAAGGACCCCCAAGGTAGCCGTGGTGGTTGTTGCATCGAATCACGCCAAGGAGGTGGAGTAGTTATAAAAATACTTTTCCAATGTCCTTGAATTCTCAGAGGAGGAGCTCGAGGAATCTCGAAATGAATAGGCGAAGGTCTCGATCCTAGTCTGGAGTCTTGGCCAAAGAGTGCTGATGGAATGGATTGCGAAGGAATTTAGGGACTGCGCCAAGCTTCAGTATGAACCATAACCCTATGGTTTGGCTGAAGATTACCATTTCATCCACTTCCAATCTAAAGAGGAGTGTGTCGGAATCTTGAATGGGAACCCGTGGTTCATTGCCGACCAACTCTTGGTGATGGGGCCATTGGTGGTAGACTTCGTCCTTAGCGTCAAGGTGGTGCGGAAATCGATTGTGTGGGTTCTATTGCTTGGGTTGCTAACAGAATTTTGGTGACCGAAGATGTTGATGGAAATAACCTCGAAGGTGGGGAAATTGGTAGCTATGGATGAATTCTTGGATCAGTGCCAGGAGATGGGGTTCATGAGGATTTGGGTGGAGCTTCACTCGTTGAAACCGTTGAAGCCGAAGGTCTCACTCTGGGGGCAAATGGGGATCTTCAAGCAATCTTTCATGTACAAAAACCTACTAGGCATCCGTCACCAATGCGGCTTGCTAGGTCATGTCATTGATGACTGACGCATTCCTCGGGAAGGATTGGAAGGTGGGGGGAGGGCAGACAACCTTTGGACCTCCGAGGGCTGGAAATAGGCTGGTCCAAAATTTATTGGACCGGCTCAAAGATTATATTTTAAAAATTTTTGATTCGAATCCGGACATTTCTTTGGTCCAAAAATAAAATGGACTTTATTTACAGCCCTAAGACTAGTCCAATATGCTTAAAATTTGATTCAAAGTCTGAACCAATTTCAGGCCGGTCTGAAGTTTATTGAGCTGATCCAGCCCAGTTTAAGATAATGAACTTTTGGACCAGTCCATTTCCAACCCTCCCAATGGTTGAGGAAAGCGTGTCATCGGAGTTTGATGCAGCAGCTTCCACCGCCCAGCCACGGCTAAGGCCATGGGTGGCAATTTCCTGGGTCTGGCAACCTCGGCTAGCTAGGATTCTAGCTAAGCAAAGGGGTGAGTACGAATCCAACCCGAGCTCCTTGGCCTCATGTTCATCAACCTCCTATTCGAGCTCACCAGGCAGGGAGAGAGCTCATCCAGTTCGCCACGAGATGTGGATGGGTGATAGAAGCCGATCGAGTATGCACGGAGGTGGTCACTAGAGAAGAAGGGGAATTGACTCAGGGATGAGCCGGGTCAAATCAACTAAATTCGGACGAGCGTTCCTGGCATTGGCTGAGTTGGACCCCAGTCAAGAAGCGGTAGAATTGGGCCATGAGGAGAATCCAAGCCCATGGGACTTATAGATATCCGACACGAGTGGGCTCTCTTTGAAATGAGCTAGAAGGTCGGGCCACTTAAGCCAACTTCTGGGAGTCTAAAACTTAGAAGGCTTGTTGGACCGTGGAAGCCAGGGCACTAGAGAAGTGGAGGTTGGCCTCCTTGCGAGGACCTCGCCGATGGAGATCCTTCCCACGCGTCTGGGAAGGATGCAGACCATGCTTCTATGTTGTTGGTAGCTGGCACCACCCAGAAACCACGGCTGGCAATCAGAGACAAGCGGCGCAACCCGACGGTGGGTGGGGTGGAGGTTTTCAGATGCAGGGAAGGGTGCTCCGATGGGCCGCAGCAGGTGGTGGAGCTTCCAGGGATGGATTTGACTCGAACCTCCGGCGGTTGCACTTCTGCAAACCTGGTGGGGGTCGGAGGTGAGAACGGGGGAAAGGGTAATTCCCTGGAGCTGAAGCGAGCCTTGTCACCATGGTGGGCCGGCTAAATTGGGCATTGCAAGCTGTGGGTAGTCATGCTCTCAGATGGGAGAAGCAGAGGAGGTGATGGAGTCCAGTGGTTGTCAAACGGTGGATCCCCTGGACTCTGCTACTGCTAATTAAATGAAGATATTCTTCTGAAATATTTCGGGGTGTGGGCAAACCGTCCTTCTTCTTCACGTTTAGGTAATTTATGCGGCAACACAATCCAGAGATTTATGTGTTCTTCTTGGGACGAGACTCTTGGATCGAAGCTTGGCTTGTACCTATCGTCAGTTCCTGGCAAATTGGGGTTTTATGCTGTAGAATCCCAAGATTTGTTGGAAGAAATTATTATTGTTTGGAGATTGGTGCAGCTACCATGGATGTATTCTATATATGTTCTTAACAGGTTGCTATAGTTATTGATAAAATAAATGATTTTGCTTGATTTTTGTCTAGAGTATACGAAAGCATTGGTTATAGGGAACGAAGAACTTTGTAGCAGGAAGTTGCTAGTATGATTAATCAAGAGATCCTTGCAATTGTGGTCAGGGAATCTAATTGCATTGACAGCCCTCTTGAGAAGAAGGGTTGCAGGCAATTTGTGGATGATGCGAGTCTAAAGAGTTCGGAGACTTCCTTCTTGCCAATGGTGTTGTAGATTTCAGTTTTGTTGGTCCAAGATTCACCTCGTGTGATAACTACAAACGCCGGGCTAAGATTTGGGAGAGAATTGATAGGGTGTTTGTGATAGCCATGTAAATTCAATGCTTCCCTACGTATCTGGTTCGCCACTTGCTATGGATTGCTTTTGGTTGCCAACTAATATTATGTAACGTTGATACTTCACCCTTTTATCAAAGCCCGTTCCAATTTAAAAAGCTCCAGCTCTTCTACCCCAATCATCCGACATTGTAAGGGAAGTTTGGAGAATGCCAAGTATCAGGTGACCTAGAGACTTGAGCTCATGAAAAGATAACTGCTATAGTGGAACAAGGTTGAGGTGGGAGATATCTTTAGGAGACTTGAGGCTATGGAGGCATCCATTACTGAGCTCTAGGAGTGTGAGGACCGGAAGGGTGGGCTTTTGGAGGGTGATCTTGCTAACCTACAAGGTAAGCTCTATATACATCACTCTCTCTTATAAAAGTAGGAGATCTTGTGGAGACAAAAATCCATGATTCATTAGATCAATGATAGAGATCAAAATACAAGATTCCTCTACCATACCACTATCATCCAGAGACATAGTAACTAGATTCGGGCACTTAGAGACCGATGAGGCTAGCCGCTAACATGGTACCCGCATCCGATGTGGCAGGCCTCTAACATGGCGCCCACATCCGATATGACTAATCGCTGACATGGCATCCATGGATCATGCCTCGTTCCGGTAAAGCCCCTGGCCAGGTAGAGTTCCTGGCCGAATAGAGCTCCTGACCGAGTTGAGCTCTTGGTCGGGCAAAGCTTCTGGTCGAGTAAAGCTCCCCGCTTGAGTAGAGCTCCTGGTCGAGTTGAGCTCCTGGCCGAGTAAAGCTCCTGGCCGAATAGAGCCCCAAGCTAAGAGGAGCTCCCAGCTAGTCTGAGCCTTGGTTGCGGGAGAGTTGTTCCCCTATGACCTAGGACGGGAAAAACAGGTCAAGGATACATCAAGGGGTTACAACCCCAGCCAGGCATGCTCAGCCCCCTAGTTCCAATGTTGCCCGGATGGTGACGAAGAGAGCGATGTCGCCATCTCTACCAAACCTGTCATGATGCTCAAGAAGGAACATCCCGCAAGGGAGAGTGGCATTCTACTGAACATGTCCCCTCACAGAGGCATTCTTTGCCAGGATAGCAAGTCCTATAGTATGCCACCAACATCCGATGTAGAAGGCCCTACCAAGACTCTAATTTATGTCCCATCGGGCTTTGTGAGACCTGCACCCTTTTCAGGAGAGCATGCTGTAGCATGTCGCCTGCATCCGATGCAGGAGGCCCTGCTAGGACTCCAGTTTCTATCCCACGGGATCCTGCGAAGCCTGCACCCCTCTCAGGAAAGTGTGCTGCCAAGATACCAAATCCTATCCAATAATGTCGACTTCTATGTATAGGTAACAGGGACCTTCGATCGAGTTAAGTGGCAAGTAACTCCCACTGCTTAGACAAGAGGAAAAAAATAATTCTCTTAAAGAGAGCCTCTTTACGATGGTCATCAGGGCTTTTTTGACTGAGAATTTGTTGCCCTTGATCGCCAAACTAACTTGACCATTGGAGTGTCCTCACCAGGATCCCCAACCCGGGCTCTCTTTTTTGCAGGATCGCTCAGCATCTAGGAGTGATCAGAGATGAGGGACCCAACTCCTCTCAAAGCGAGTGACGTGGCATCGAGACCCCCCGAGTCTACAGGCAGAGGGCAATCTTGACGTCAACAGAGACTACGAAGGGCAGTGGCTGGCTATAGAGGATAAGATCAGGTAAGAGATTATACACTTTTTCATATCATGGTAGACGATGTTTTTGGGGAGATCGAGGACTTTCTCGGCCCACCTCCTATTAGGTTGGCACCTCAACGAACATGACCACCCCTTTTCACATGGTGCATGCACTATAGGAGCACATGGTCCGTCGACCGTGACACATGGTATGTGTAGTCCATGCATGCTAGACATGGTCTATGCTTGTGGGATGCAGTTCGTGGCCTCCTTTATACGCGATTTTGAATTTGTTTGGACTCCATTTCTGATATGGATTGAAGCTCTAGAATCCAATTGAAGTCTTCTTCGACATAAAGACTAGTATGGGATCTCAGGCTCTATAAAAAGAGGATAGATAACCAAAAGAAAGTGTATGATGAAAGATAGCCTCCTTTTATATTTTTTAAAAGCTTTTTGGAAGAGATTTAGGCTTCTAGTTGAGAGACTGATGTATAAGAGTTGAGAGTACATGTTCTCTTCTATACATATGGATTTCTTTCATGGTAAAGTTATATACCCTATGGAGGTAGGCCTTTTAGGTATTTTATGTGATTTTGATTATATTTTTATTTTATGATTTTATTTCTTCTCTCTTCTTCTTTTCTCTTACGGTATCAATATTGGCATTGATGTTGCAATTTTGGATGGGGATCTATATTCCATATTTGAGAGGATCGTTTCCAAACAAGTGGTATCAAAGTCCTGGGTTGTTCAAATTGTAGTGGTGTCAATCGAGGTTAGAGAAGATAAAGAAAACATGCATGATCAAGGTGGAGACAACTAGTATAATGGGAAGAGTAATTTCTTTCTATGGCAAGCAAGGGTGAAGAACATGCTCATCCAACAAGAATTGATCGATGCTTTCATATGTGAAAAGAAGCCATCTACCATGAAGGAGAAAAGTTAAAATCGACTTCAAATGCAGGTAGTGAGTATGATCTGCTTATACTTGACAAATGATGTGATGATCCATAGACTTAGCAAGACTTCACCAGTAGTAATGTGGGCAAAGTTTAAGGAGATGTGCGTGATGAAGTCACTCACCAATGCTCTCTTTCTCTAGAAGTAGTTTACCAGCTACGAATGAGTGAGGGACAGAGCATGGAGGAGCATCTGAGCAATTTTTAGAGGATCCTCACCGATCTTCTCAGTATTAATAAAAAACTGAGGAGAAGATCAGGACACTGTCTTGCTGTCATCGCTTTTTCTATCCTTTGAATCCTTGATGACTGCTTTTCTAGTAGGGAAGAGCACCATTAAGATGGAAGATGTTACTACAGTACTATTCCAAAATGAGTTTCTTAAGCAGGAGAACCAGATTTTAAATTCAAGTGGCAACTCAGCTTTGACGGTGATTGAAGGTACAGGTAAAAAAGGAGGGAGCGATAGAGGATTATGAGGTGGGTTGTCCAGGTCCAAGTCAAGGGATATGAATAATATCATATGCTACCTATGCGACAAGTTAGGACATCATGTCAAAGATTGCCCATAATTCAAGGATCGAATGAAGGATACTACGATGGTGGTCATGGTAGTGACTCTGAAGAGTACGGTGAGGCCCTTTTAGTCTCAAACGATATATCTACTTCTTCCTTTCAGTGAATTTTAGACTCTACATGCTTAAATCATGTTTGTTGTAAAACGCTATTTGACTCTCTAGAGAATGTTGATAGCACAGTTCATCTGCTAGATGAATCGAGCTGTGTGATCAAGGATATTGGGACAATTAGCCTGTACATTTGATATATATCCAGTTTCAAGAGAAATCTAATTCACTAAGAAGATTGGATTCAAATAGCTACAAGTAGAGAGCTGGTGATGGAATCTTAAAAGTTAGGCATGGCAATCGGGTTATCTTACAGGGAAAGAAGTATGAAGGCATTATCTCTTGATAGAGAGTCTAGTACAAGGTAAAGTCCCTAATACAGATGGGAGTCCAGTATGAGATGGAGCTCTAGGAGTATATGGATCAGGCACGAGATATGAGAATCGGGAGGATGATAGGTGACATCGCAAAGTGAAGTTCCTATTATTACAGGAGGCTTTCCCGAGTAGATCTCAGGTCAGGCAAAGCACAGTATACAATGGAGATGAGATCGAGCAACCTGGCTCGACTCCCATGTTCGCTCATCTATGAGTGGCTAGGCATTTATCCCAAAGCATGGTGGTGAGATCTTTCAAGAGCTCTTAAAAGTTATGTAGAGGCCGACCATTGAGTTGAGATGAAGGTTATTAGGTTGGTGCCTTGATACACATGCCTATCCCTTTTCATGTATTGCGTGTGCACCGTAGAAGCGCATAGTCCGTGGACCGCGACATGTAGGACATGCAGTCCATGCACTCTGAACATGACCATGCATGCGGGACACAGTCCATGCCCCCTTTTTACATAATTTTGAGTTGATTTAGACTCCATTTTTGACATATATTAAAGCTCTAGAATTCTGTCGAAGTCTTCTTTGACATATGGCCCTTTTTACATCATTTTGAGTTAGTTTGGACTCCATTTTTATATGGATTAAAGCTCTAGAATCCTATTAAAGTCTTTTTTGACACAGAGACCAGAATAGAGTCTCAGGCTCTATAAAAAGAAAGCAAATAGCTAAAAGAAAGTGTATGATGGTAGAGAGCCTCCTTTTATATTTTTTAGAACTTTTTGGATGGGATTTAGGCTTCTAGTCAGGAGATTGATATATAGGGGTTAAAAGTGTGTGTTCTCTTCTTGTAAGCTGCATACCTTATGAAGATAGGCCTTTTAGGTCTTCTACATGATCTTGATTATATTTAATTTTATTATTTTATTTTTTCTCTCTTTTTCTTTTCACTTGTAGTATTAACATCGATATCAACATTACAGTCTTAGATGAGGATCCATATTCCATATCTAAGAGGGATCATTTCCTAACACCTACTAAAGTGGATACCAAGCAAGAGAACAAAGAACTCATTGGAGCAATGTTAGCAGATGATGTTCGGAGGGCAGTCTGGTACATGGCAAAGGATAAGGTCCTTGGGTTGGATGGCTTCCCCCCTTTTCTTCAAGTGTTACTAAACAATCATCCAGCTTGAGGTAGTGGCAGGGGTTTGGGAGCTCTGAGCCATCAGCCAAATGCTAGATACTTGGAAGCAAACATTCATTGCTCTGATACCAAAGTAATAGGATGCTTCCGAGCTAGGGAAGGATATACTAAGTGGATGGTGTGCAAGATGATGCCCATTCCCCTCGATTGATTTGTCTTTAGCAAGGGATGTTTGGTAGGGCCCCAACATCTTCGACAATAATCTTATTACTTAGAAGTTCATGCATGACCTTTATCGTTCCCCCACCTATCAGTCTCATGGCTATCAAGCTAGACATAGAGCGGGCCTACGATCGCATGAGTTAGAGCTTCCTTGAGGGGGCCTTAGTGGATTTTGAATTCCATCCTCATTGGACATGCTAGATTATGGCATTCATTTGCAACCCCTCCTTTGCCATTCTCATCAATGGAATGACCTTAGATTTCTTTTGTTCTATGGTTGGATAGTGGCAAGGTTATCTTCTGCCTCCTAATCTCTTCATTATCTATGCTAATGCCCTCTCGTGAACTTTGTATCCTGCATCTTAAGGGCTGGCACTAAATCCCTAAGACCTTATTTGGCTAAGCTTTTAGAGTGTTGGAAAATACTTTCTGGACCTCCAAAAATATTTTTGGATGATACAATAAAATTTGAAAAAAAAATCTAAAAGCTATTTTGGATTTACCAGAAAGCTGAAAATGTCTACTAGAAAAAAAACTCTATTTTAAAGCTTCTCCCTAGAAGTACTTTCTGACCAATGTTGGGAAGCTCAATGACCAAAATACTCATAAAAAATATCATAATTATAGCTTATATCATATCATATTATATTATTATACTATAAAAATAATATAATACAATATAATAAATTAATATTATGATACATATAAATATATAATATAATATATTATTATATTATAAAATATAATCTAATGTAATAATGTTTAATTATATTATTATATTCTAATCTACTATTAGATTAGATTATACTATGTTATAGTATATTACATCATAATTATAATAATATTATATTATATTATTATATTATTATATTATATTATATTATATTAATATATTATAATAATATAATATACTATTTTTATTATATTATATTATATTATATTTTTGTATATTATAAAATATTATGCAATATCTTTTATTATCATTTTATCATACCAAAAATACTTTTTTATTTTAGTTACAGATATATATTAAAGTTACAAGGTACTTTATAAATTTAGTTACCAAATAACAAATAACTTTTTATAAAAATTCAATTTCCAAAAGCTTTACTTTTCAAAAGATCTACTTTCAACAGTAATCCCGAATAGGACTAAAGTACTAGTGCCAGGGTACTAGCCAATCTCTTATTCATTTTTTGCAGATGACTACTTGTTGGTGGGTCGAGCTCACTTTGTAATCCCATCGATTTTAGAAGGATTATGGAACAATAATGTTTGCCTTCAAGGTAGAAAGTAAATCTTCCAAAGTTAGTAGTATACTTCAACCCGAAAATGCTGATGCAGTTATGACACATGATCAGAGCTAGACTAGGGATTGTGGAGCATAGTGACACCTTATAGTATGTAGTAGTTCCCATCTCTAGACACAGACTAAGGTCAACTGTATGGGTGTAGAGCAAGCAAGCAATCCAGGAGTGGCTTGAAGGGTTGTAGGCAAGATCTCTCTCTATAATGGCAGGATTATCTTGGTTGAGTCGGTCTGTAGTTCCATGCCTGTCTATCTTCTTTCAAATATGGTATTATTCAAGATGTTTGTGGCAAGGCTCAAGTAGTATTTCTGGAGCTTCATTTGGGGCTCATGGTAATGTTGTCCCTTATCCCCCTATCTCTTCATTATCTATACTGATGCCCTCTTGTGAGCTTTGCATGCTACATCTCAGGGACTGGCACTAAATCCCTACGTGCTAACCTCAAAGGCCCTACCAATCTCGTATATGCCTTTTACAGATGATTGCCTATTGGTAGGTCAAGCTTTACTTCATACTGCCATTGATTTCAGAAGAATTCTGGAATAACATTATTTGGCATTGAGGCAAAAAATAAATCTTCTTAAGTTAGAAATATACTTCGATCTAAAAATGCCAATGTAGCTACGATACTTAATCCGGGATAGACTGAGGATTGTGGAGCAAAGCAACACCTTACAATATCTAGAAATCCCCATCTCTGGATGCAAACTAAGGAAGGTTAATTGTATGGGTGTAAAGCGGCAATCTAGGTGCGGCTAGAAGGGTGGCAGGCAGGAGCTCTCTTTATAATGGACAAGATTACCTTAGTTAGGTCAATCCTTAATTTCATTCTTGTTTACCTTCTTCCTATTGAGAAAATGCCTTGATTCAGTCCAAAATGCAAAGCTTAGGCATCGAAAAATCCAAAAGAAGACCTAGCATAGGCTTAGCAGCAGGCCAGGTGCTGCCCAGGCATACGAGGGTGCACGGCTCATAGTGCACGGTGCACCATGCAGTCCACACAGCGGTGCATTTCACATGGTCCATGTGCATTTCATACGATGCATGTTGGACCGCAAATGCGAGAGAGCACTAGCACATACATGGCATGTGAAGATAGGCCGGTCCAGCATCGATACATGACAGGGGCAATCTGGGATGGTCCATGGCAATCTATGGTCTTCCTAACATGGTTTTGACTTTGTTTGGATTCCTTTTTCGATGCAGTTTAAATCTTTGGATTCTTATCGACATGGTCTTCAATATAGAGGCTATAAAAATGGGAGAGAGGCATCAAAGGGGTCTTTGGTGGCAAGAAGGGGTCTGTGGAAGATCTAGGGAGCTTCTAGAGAGGTTTGAGAGCTTCTATGAGAGAGATATTTTTGAGATTTCTTGTTGAGTTTTTATACAAGGTAAGAGTGAAGATCTTCTTTGTAATTTATTCTTATAGTGAAATCTTGCATGCCCTATTGATTTATTCTCTATTCTATTTTTTCTTCTTCTTTTTCTTGAATAATGATATCATGATCTTGGACAAGGAATCCATATTATGCACGAGAAATTTTTTAATAAGTGGTATCAGAGCAAGTGGTACTTTAATAATTAGTGTTGCCACCAAGATCTCCATGGCCTATACTCCGGTGCATCGTTGATGCATCGGGCTCCCATGGGGGGGCGCTCATCCCTCTCCTTGTCAGTCAACTCTTTGGCTCGACTACCCTGCAAAAAAGAGGAGACCCATGCTAGGAATTTCAGCGAAAATATTTCGATGATCAAGTCAGACGAGGTCAATCAAGGGAAACAGAACCTCTGTGGTGGAGATCTTGGGGACTCTCCGCGTAGAGGGTGAAAGAAAAGAATTTAAATGTGAAGACAAGGAGGAGATGGAATTAGAGAGCTGGGAAGTTCTCTTGGCTGATTTCTTGCCCGTGTGCTTCCTGTTCTCGCTTGCTTACCCCTTGTTCTCCTGCTCTTCCTTGCTTTTCTCTAATCTTATGTACCTGGGGTGGCCCAGACCGGATTCGGGGCTTTGTCCAGATGTCCCTTTCCTTGCTCCCACTCCAGGAGGGGTCGTCCATTACCTGCGATCACCCTCCGGTCAGACCGATTCTTTGGAGGAGCTTCGCATATTGGAAAAGTTCACCGGTGGGGTGCAGGTCTTGTCCCTTTGATGGTGCAGTTCCCCATGGGAGGGGCGGGCACCATGCCATTGAGCCCCATGCCACGATGAGAGTTTCTATTCCCAGAGGGACTGTCGGAGTGCTGCAAGGCCCTGGGGCCTTAATGGAATCTTCTTTTGGAAGAGGTTCATGTTTCGTGTCACGAGGGTCGAAGCCCCCGGTTGCACGACCGTCGATATGATAGCTTGCTGAAGGCCCACGTAGGCAACCCAAGAGGGGGGGTGAATTGGGTTTTATAAAATTTTTGTACTATTTAAAAGATGAACTAAAGCAAGTATATGCTAATGCAATTTAAGTGCTTGTGTATTTCAAATAAATGCAACGGAAATAATGAAATAAAAGCATAAGGAGAACAATCACACAAACACAAAGATTTATAGTGGTTCGGTGCCAACCAAGCACCTACATCCACTCCCCAAGAATCTCTTGGGAATTCCACTAAGTTTGGTTTTATAACTTAGGCTCACCAACAACCTTTACAACTTGTTTTGTCTTCGGGCTCACAAGTCAAACCCTAGTTGGTTTCAAGGCTCACTAACAACCACCCTTGGTTTTACGGGATAACCAAGAACCTAAACAACTTGTTTTGTCTTCGGGCTCACAAGTCAAACCCTAGTTGGTTTCAAGGCTCACCAACAACCACCCTTGGTTTTACGGGATAACCAAGAACCTAAACAACTTGTTTTGTCTTCGGGCTCACAAGTCAAACCCTAGTTGGTTTCAAGGCTCACCAACAACCACTTTGGTTTTCAAGGCTTACCAAAAACCTCTTTGGTTTTCCAAGGCTTACCAAAAACCTTAAGTAAAATAATATAAGAGCAAGTATAAAAGAATACAATAAAAGCTTTCTAAAATAAAGCAAATATCTCTTTGAAGCCCGTTGAGAGTTGATGAAGATCTTGTCTTTAAGTTGATGAAGCCTTTGATTGATGCTTGAGGATGTGAACTTTGGATGCTTTCTTTGAAACTTGGAAGCTTGAAGGCTTGAACCACTCAACTCTTGAATCCTTGAAGAATATTCAAAAATCTCACCAAAGGATTACTTCCCCAATTGATTTTTGATGTTTATATAGCCTCACAACACTTAAATGACCGTTTATAGCCGTTAGGAAGGAAAATATGACCATTTGGAAGCAAGTTGGAGAAGTTCTGCAGCCCAGAAAACTAGCCGTTACTGTTCAAGTGTCGACACTTCACCTTCAGGTGTCGACACTTCAGTTTCAAGTATCGACACTTCAGTTTCTAGGTGTCGACACTTCACTTCCAAGTGTCGACACTTCAGCCCCAGGTGTCGATACTTCACTGAAAGAGCTTTCTGAAATTTTCTGTTTGTCTCAGGCCTTGAGTCGACACTTCACTCTTCAAGTGTCGACACTTGTTCCTCAGGTGTCGACACTTCATTTCCAAGTGTCGACACTTGCCTGTGCCATTACTGAAACATCTTCAAATTGAAACTTTAACCTCTTTAAATCCTTCCATATTAATTCCAAAGTCCATATACTTGATTTTCCATTAATTTAAGGACTTTTTCAACTGAAATACAAGCATTTCTTCATTTAACATGGTTGAGTACTAAGATCTGAAAAATATACTTAAAATACAATTAGTACTCATATATACTTAAACATTTTGTCAATCATCAAAATCAAGACCAGAGTCAACAATCTCCCCATTTTTGATGATGACAAAACCTTTAATTATATGAATATGGTAAGCTTAAAAAAGATTAACAATAAGATAAACATGTAAGCTCAAAACAATAAGCACCAAGCTCCCCCTCAATATATGATCCAAAAAATCTAAAAATATTTTTCAAAATATGCAAAAATTTCAAATGTTTAAAATTTCTTCTTCTTACTAATTCTTCCCTTTAGATAAAAATATTTTACATTCTTCTCCCCCTTTTGCACTTTCTTTCATTTCTTAAATAATTTTTTATGTTTATCCAATCTTCCCCTTTTCATATTTAACAATTTTCTCCCCCTTTTTGACATAATGAAAAAGGGTGAAAGGCAATACAAAGTGGGAATGAAGTTGGAAAGAATAGCAAGTAGGTCATCAAAATCAATGCATGAAATCAAATAATTATGATATCAATTGAATATGATACAAATTGAACATGATACTATAGAATGTAAGCACATGCAAGAAATGATTTGATGTATATTATCCATTCGCCTTACTTGTTCATGGGATAAGGTCACAGCGGCACCCCTACACGTCATAAGAGAGCCCATTGAATGGAAATAGAGGGTCTTTAAGCCCTACTTATCTCCTATGACCGGACGGCCATGGTGACTAACCCAATCCGAAGCAGTTACTAGGAATTCTTTTAAAAATAATTTTGATACCAATAGAATATGATACCATTTGAATGTAACTCCCCTCAAAGAATTAGATTTGAAAACAAGGAGTATCAGAGCAATATAAGCAAAGCATGATATCAACAAGATATTCAAAGCATCAAATATGATAACAAATCTTTGGATGCTCCCCCTGAATGTTATTCCTCCTTTAAAAATATGCATTTATTTCAGGAATAAAACATGAAAGATTATGCATCAAAATTTGAATTTTTTCAAGATATTCATGATTTTCAAAATACAAAACATTTATATCGCATAAAAACTTTTAGCATGATTTCAAATTTATTTTAAGATGATTTGATATCCATACAAATGCTAGAAGTAATATGATATCAAGTCTAGCTATTAGAGCAAGGGTTTGTCAATAAGCATACCTTCTTCTTAAAAGTAACCCTTAACTACTAGTTCTATACTTGATCCAAATCATTTCTAGATTATGCATAGATGCCAAAAATAAAAACATATAAATCATAGCATTTCACTTGAAATAATTCAGAAACTATATTAATCAAAATCAAGTGAAGATCTAATAATCACAAGTTTGACCATGAGAGCTTGAAATCCATCAACATCAAAATGGTCATAATCACAACAAATGATTATTAGTCTAAGCTTGATTCTAATCAATCAATTAAAACATTTTTCAAATCAATATGCATCTTTAAAAGTGTTTTTCATGAAATACATTAATTAAAATCAAGTGAAGGTCTTACAATCATAAATTTAATTATGATAGCATGAAATTCATCAACACCAAAAAGTTCATGATCATAGCCAATGATGATAAGTCCAAACTTGATTCTAATTAACTATTTAAAACAATTTTTCAAAGTAATTGATGCAATAAAAATTAATCTACATTTTTAATTTTGGAAGGAGATGTTTAGAATTTACCAATATACAAAGTCCTTCCTTTTATCATTTAGTTCAAAATGTAGCTTGTCCACTTCTTTAAATTATCTTGTACAACCTCTTTTCAAGAACTTCCTTTCTTCATGTTGGGTTGCAAGACATTCTTGCAAAACAAACTAAGTGGACATTTTTGGTACCCAAACTTTCTTGGGTCCTTTATGATTAGTAATTATGGTTCCTTTTGGAACCCAAAATTTTCTTAATCTAGAAGAATAAGCATTGAAACCATATTTATAAGAAAAATTGAAAGAAGCAGGAATATAGAAATTCTTCAAAAGTTTTTGCTTCTTTTCCTCAATCAAAATATTTTTCTCATTAAAAACATTATCACATAAATCTTTCAAAATAACATTTTCTTTTACTAAAAATTCTTTTTCTTTAGAAAAATTATTCTTTTCATTTTTCAAAATATCAATCTTGGCATTTAAATCATCATTTTTATTTACAAGATTGGTGTTGTCAAGAGAAAATGAATATACATGCCTATTTAATTTCTTATGCTCAATTTTTAGCAATATATATTCATGCACAAGATCATTAGATGCATCATGTGATTCTTTAAAGGTAAAATCATAATTATTTTTAGCACATACATTTTTCTCATTTGCCATGAAACAAAGATGGGTAACTTCATCATCTATACTTGAATCTTCGCTATCCAAGTTGCCATCATTGTCTTGAATTTCTTTTTGTCCTTGAGAGCTATTATTTTCTTTTCTGTATCAGCTTCCACTATCCTTTGCCATAAGTTCAACTCATAGGTCATGAGTGAACTGATAAGCTCCTCCAAAGGTAAGGTTTCTACATCTTTAGCTTCTTGAATCGCCGTCACCTTTGGATTCCATGATTTTGGCAAGGATCTAAGAATTTTGTTCACCAAATCAGCATTAGTATATATTTTGCCAAGACTTTTTAATTCATTAATAATAGTCATAAATCTTGAAAACATATCAGATATAGATTCATAATGCATCATTTCAAAAATTTCAAAAGAATGTATAAGCAAATTAATTTTAGTGTTCTTCACTTGAAGAGTACCCTCATGAGTAACTTTGTGTCCCATATTTCCTTCGCTGATGTGCATGTAGAAATTCTATTAAATTCATTTAAGTCCAATGTACAATAAAGCAAGTTCATTGCTTTAGCATTGATTTCAATTTGTTTAATGTCATATTCATTCCATCCTCTTCGAGCTTTGGAATGGAAATGCCATTAACCAAAATGGAAGGAATATGAGGACCACTAACAATAATTTTCCAAAGAAGATAACTAATAGATTGAATATAGATGCGCGTGCAAGTTTTCCAAAATGTGTAATTTATGCCATTGAAAAATGGTGGTCTAACACTAATACCTACAAGGGTTGCCATAATCTTTAACTCAAAAATGTTAGATTTTCAATCAGAGCACCGAGCTCTGATACCAATTGAAGGCCCACGTAGACAACCCAAGAGAGGGGGTGAATTGGGTTTTATAAAACTTTTGTACTATTTAAAAGATGAACTAAAGCAAGTATATGCTAATGTAATTTAAGTGCTTATGTATTTCAAATAAATGCAGCGAAAATAATGAAATAAAAGCATAAGAAGAACAATCACACAAACACAAAGATTTATAGTGGTTCGGTGCCAACCAAGCACCTACATCCACTCTCCAAGAATCCCTTGGGAATTCCACTAAGTTTTGTTTTATAACTTAGGCTCACCAACAACCTTTACAACTTGTTTTGTTTTCGGGCTCACAAGTCAAACCCTAGTTGGTTTCAAGGCTCACCAACAACCACCCTTGGTTTTACGGGATAACCAAGAACCTAAACAACTTGTTTTGTCTTCGGGCTTACAAGTCAAACCCTAGTTGGTTTCAAGGCTCACCAACAACCACCCTTGATTTTACGGGATAACCAAGAACCTAAACAACTTGTTTTGTCTTCGGGCTCACAAGTCAAACCCTAGTTGGTTTCAAGGTTCACCAACAACCACTTTGGTTTTCAAGGCTTACCAAAAACCTCTTTGGTTTTCCAAGGCTTACCAAAAACCTTAAGTAAAACAATGTAAGAGCAAGTATAAAAGAATACAATAAAAGCTTTCTAAAATAAAGCAAATATCTCTTTGAAGCCCGTTGAGAGTTGATGAAGATCTTGTCTTCAAGTTGATGAAGCCTTTGATTGATGCTTGAGGATATGAACTTTGGATGCTTTCTTTGAAACTTGGAAGCTTGAAGGCTTGAACCACTCAACTCTTGAATCCTTGAAGAATATTCAAAAATCTCACCAAAGGATTACTTCCCCAATTGATTTTTGATGTTTATATAGCCTCCCAACACTTAAATGACCGTTTATAGCCGTTAGGGAGGAAAATATGACTGTTTGGAAGCAAGTTGGAGAAGTTCTGCAGCCCAGAAAACTAGCCGTTACTGTTCAAGTGTCGACACTTCACCTTCAGGTGTCGACACTTCAGTTTCAAGTATCGACACTTCAGTTTCTAGGTGTCGACACTTCACTTTCAAGTGTCGACACTTTAGCTCCAGGTGTCGACACTTCATTGAAAGAGCTTTCTGAAGTTTTCTGTTTGTCTCAGGTCTTGAGTCGACACTTCACTCTTCAAGTGTCGACACTTGTTCCTCAGGTGTCGACACTTCATTTCCAAGTGTCGACACTTGCCTGTGCCATTGCTGAAACATCTTCAAATTGAAACTTTAACCTCTTCAAGTCCTTCCATATTAATTCCAAAGTCCATATACTTGATTTTTCATTAATTTAAGGACTTTTTCAACTGAAATACAAGCATTTCTTCATTCAACATGGTTGAGTACTAAGATCTGAAAAATATACTTAAAATACAATTAGTACTCATATATACTTAAACATTTTGTCAATCATCAAAATCAAGACCAGAGTCAACACTTGCTATAGGGCCCGAAGCCTGGTGGAGCACATATTGTGTAGAGCCTGCCGGTGGTGCATCGCAGAGCTTCAATTTATGGTAGGGTGTGTGACACTTCCCGGAGGTTGCGGGTGGCCAGGCTCCTTCTTGCCATAGTTTGAATTTTTATTGGTCCTTCTCTCGCCATTGGCAAAAATATCAGCTTTCACGAGGCGGGGGAAAGTCCCACCTTGAGAACTCTGCCTCAGAACTTGCCTTGGTAGCATGAGCACGACCCCGACCGGGAGCTGGCCTCAGACGGAGGGCTCACCATATGAGCACGATCCTGGCTAGGAGCTAACCTCAGCAGGAGGGCTCATCTTGGCAGCATAAGCATGACCTCGATCAGGAGCTAGCCTCAGATGGAGGGCTCGCCTCATAAGCACGACCATGACTGGAAGCTGACCTCAACAGGAGGGCTTGCCTTGACAGCATGAGCACGACCTTGACCAGGAGCTAGCCTCAGATGGAGGGCTCGCCTCATGAGCACGACCCTAGTTAGAAGCTAACCTCGATAGGAGGGCTTGCCTTGGTAGCATGAGCACGACCCCGACTGGGAGTTGACCTCAGATTGAGGGCTTGTCTTATAAGCACAACCCTGATTAGGAGCTAACCTCTATAGGAGGGCTCACCTTGGCAGCATGAGTACAATCTCGATCGAAAGCTGGCCTCAAACGGAGGGCTCGCCTTATGAGCATGACCTTGATTGGAAGCTGACCTCAACAGGAGGGCTCACCTTGGCAGTATGAGCATGACCCCAACCGAGAGCTGGCCTCAGATGGATGGCTCGTCTTATGAGCACGGCTCCGGCTAGGAGCTGACCTCGGCAAGAGGGCTTGCCTTAGCTCCTTGGTTGGCCATCATGTTCAGGTGCCAGGTCTCTTGCTAGCGAGGCCGCCAGCGAGGGCTCCACACTAGCAGATGCACCATATCAGATACCCCCCACTCCCAAGCCCGGAGAACGAAACGGCGCTCAAGGCGATGGGAGTAATGATCATGTTGACGTGGAGGGTCGCGTATTCTATGCCATCAATGCCTTGTGAACCGTCAATCTGGAGACCATGCTCCCATTCCCTACGGGGCATCACCACATCACCCCTCATTAAAAGGAGCCATAAATTCCGTGCTGAGCCCAAAAGAGTTGCCTCCAAATCGAAGTACCGCTTCCGATGGATCCTGACACGTGGTGTGTTCTGACTGGCTTGAGATGAATCATGGCACACATCTTCGACTGGTACGAGGTGACGAGGCTCCGGGTCATTTTGAAAGGGACTTGTCCTTTTGTTTCTTAAGGGTTTTCGAATGGCCAAGACAAGGTTCTTCCTGCAAAGTGATCTTCTTCCACTTCCTTGAGCAAGGTCACAGGGTTTCAACAGGTTAGGCTCTCTTTTGCCCTCTCTTCACCTTTGGCTCTTCGCCTTTGGTCTGTGCCTGAAGAGCACCCTTGCTAGGGCTTCTAGGTTTTCTTCTCTTCTTTGTTTCTTTGTTCATTACTTTCGATGAGTTCTTCCGGTAGAGGGCACCACCCTCAGGGTTTCTCTGATGGTGCAGGCCCTCTCAGCCGAGGCCTCCTTCCTCAAATAGCAAGGAGGAGGAAGTCCCGGTTGTGTTTTGCAGGGGTCCCTGCCGGACGGGGATTATCACTGGGCCCCCTGTGATTTCTGCTCCACTTACTCCTTCCACTAGGGAGTCTGGTGGCCCCACCGGCTTACTTCGGTGATGACCGACAGGGATCTCCTCTATGTCCGGAGTATATTTGGGATCCTGACTCTGTCCGGCTCTCCATTCCTAGATTAAGGGATCGAGTCACTTCCAGTGGCCCGGGCCGGATAGCCTTGTACGAAGACTTCTTTTTCAAGGATCTTCATCTTCCTTTTCATGTCTTTTTCCTTTCTTTCCTTAACAACTACTGCCTAGTTCCGGCTCAGCTCACCCCCAATGCTATCCAGACCATTTTTCACTTCATTGTTCTCTGCAACCATCACGGGATCGTCACTCATTTCTCCCTTTTCAGGGCCTTGTTCACCCTGAAGCACCACCCGTCCGATAGCAGATGATGGTTCGTGTCCCCCTGTAAGAAGGGCCTCAAATTCTATCTGCCCACCTCCATCAAGGGATGGAAGGGCAGGTTCTTGTTTGCCTCGGTCGAGGGAGTGGACTGGGTCTGGAGTGATCCAGACACTTATTAGAAATTATGTCCCAAAGCCAATCATCTAGGTTATAGACAATTATGCTATTTTATAATTGTATATGAATTTTTAATGAATAAAAGTTATTATTTTAGCTGTTCATCACATGTGCATTTTCTTGAAAAGAACTCTTGTGTGGAGTCCTTAGAACTATATTTTATTTTGATATAGAGAGGATATATCAAGTAGTTCTTAAACTGGTTCACAACCAAAGGATACATTGTTATAGGACGACGATGTATCAAGTATAAGTTGTTGTATCTCATATTAGTTGGTTGTCCTCTTGACCAAGGAGTGTAGTGACCTGATGTGACATACAAGTGAAATGTGTGACATCTCACTAAATGTGACCATCTACGGGGCTCCCTTCTACCAAAGGATTGCTCACGAAGGGATATGAATATATGTGTCCCTCAGACTTGAGGTCACCATGGTAACTTGCAAGCAACTCATTGTACTTTGATACCGGACTATCTGAATTTTTGATCCAGTGATGAAAGGTTTCTGGGTACAGTCAAGTACTTGTAGAGCGATGGTGGATCAAGATGGAATTGATCCCTCCAAATAGTTTGGAGTGAATGACTCGCTGTGTCTTAATTTAGCAAAACCTTGGCCAGGATAGTTCTTATGAGGAGTCACAGAACTTGTAAGGTTGAGACACGATCTAGATGCACCATATTAGGGTTGGCAGTTAAATCCTAGGTCATCCTGAACATTATGAGGTCAAAGGAATAAATTATGCGGTAACCATATGCTAGAGGTTCTTGAAAATTGCTCTGCAATCTTTGACCTATCCGGACGTCGGGTATCATTGCTACATGAGGACTTTGACTGGTACTGGAAGTGTTCCAGTGCTACCGGCTTAGTATTTGAACCTATGGGGTCACACACCATAGGGGTTTCTATCTGATTTAAAGGCTGATCGATGATTGAGAATTGTTTGCCATCACTGGAGGTCAATGTGATTGACCATGGTCCAAGTGTCGACACCTACAAGTATCAACACTTGGTAAAATGGAAGTGTCGACACTTGACTGGTGAGCAAAAATTCTGGAAAGATTTCTAGGAAGGTTTTGACTTCAATTTTTGAATTCGAATTTAGAATTCTGGAAGATTTTGGCTCCAGGCTTTCATGGTATAATAGTCATACTTGCCTTTTTAGCTTGGACCCATTTGGTATGGCCCTTGACCTTCTCCCACAATCAGTCCTCCTTCCTCTTTCTCCCTCTCATGTCTGCCCCTATAAATAAAGGTTATTTTAAGGGCTGCTGCTGGTTACAATACAACACAAGAAAAAAAAAAGAGAAAAGAGGAAAAAAAAAGGAGGCTTTATGAGGACTTAGGATTGGGTGTGAGAATACCTAGCACTCAAGCTAGGTCTTGGGAAGAGAGCTAGTTAGAAAGGGTTCCACCTCTCCTCCTTGTCTTCCGAGAAGAAGAAGATCGGCCCGAAGGATCCCAAGGAGCTAGCACTCCGAGAAAGTTGATCAAAGTCGAGCCCTGGTGTGAACTACTCGTAGAGGCCAGATGCGTGTATGGCTTGAGAGCTTTTCACTACCTCCATCTTTAAGGTATAGCTGTAAGGTACCTTTATGCCTTTTGACTCTTTTCTTGCTGTTGATGTTTTATTGCATGCTACATTGTTATACTAGGTCCTGTTGCAGGCAAATTGATAGATCATTTTGATCCATCTACCGAGCCTTCGGTTGCATGTTTTAAAATAGTTTTAAAATATCATGTTTCTGCCTTGCATGCCTGCTTTCCTTTGCTTTTTTCCTTCAACACTTCCCCTAATCGACAGTCTACTGTTGAGCCGGCCGATAAGGAAGTATTCGACTGGCTCATCTCCTCCCAGGTTCTGGTCCTTCAGGATTTTTTGTGCCAGCGGAATCTCACCGAAGTTGGGGTCAGTCAGGCCCAGCCCTAGGGTAAAACTTAATGTTGGGCTTCCTTTCCTTTCAGTAGTGGGTCTGGTCCGGGAATAAGGCTAACTGGTTTGCCTTGTATCACAGGAATGAGGTTCAACTTCGAAGAGCTCCTGGGGACATCCCAGAAGAGGGCTGCTGCTGGAGAGCTTGAGAGAGAGCCCGGGAAGAAACGGGATGGGGGCCCTGTGATGGGCTTGACAGGAGGGGGCCAGCCGCCCCATGCGCGGTGTCCAGTCTGAGGACCCAGGCTCCGACAAGCCAGCCCAGGGGTGAAGCCAGGATAGTGGAGGGGGGCCCACCATCAACTCTAGTGACCCCACCATGCACTGCTAATCCACCACAGCCAGAAGTGGCAAGGGTGGCAAGATCCACTACCACCGAGATGCCAACTTCATCGCCCGAAGCGGAGCTACTAGTGATGGTCCAACGGGTGCGATGCTTTCGTCGGAGGCCATGCCTGACCTTGCCCAATCGCCGACGACATCAAGTCATCCAGGCAAGAAGCTCACCATAATCCTGCCCGGGGGTTCCGCGATAACCTAGGATGGGAAGTTAGCAAAGGAGATTCTAAACTCTCTTGTCCAGTCATCGGACTGCTAAGGCCAGATTGGGAGGCCGGTTGCAAAGCTCGCTACCAGGGTGCTCCCTAAGTTGATGTCGGTTAGTGGCTTTCTGGGCCACTTCTCTTTTTTCCCTTTTCACAAGGGGTGCTAACTGTTATCTCCTGTGTAGGTGGTGACCAATGTCCAGCTCCTACGAGATTCCTGTCGGGCACTGCAGAGGCGTGAGGCCTGCCTCCGCCAAGAAAGGGACGAGGCTCGGGGTTAGACCAACCAGGCCTGGAAGATGGAAGTCCAGCTAGCTAGTGCCCAGGCCAGGGTAGCGGAGCTGGAGAAGAGGGCGGCCGAGCTCGAGGTAGCCCTGACTGAGGAGAAGGGCGCCAGCTCCCGCCAAGATGAAGATGTGGCTACTTCTATTATGGAGGTGTCCTGCCTGGAAGGGAGGGCGCAGACCCTCCAGGCTCCACTGGAGGAGGAGGCTGCCTGAGCCACGATAGTGGCTGAGAAGGCAGCGACGGCCGTCGCACTGATGGAGATGGCCAAGAAGGAAGCCACTGAGGCCATCCCTAAATTCATGGCATCCCAGGCCTTTAAGGACGAGGTCACCGAGGCCATCTAGATTCCATCCACCAGGGGTTCGGGGACTTTAAAAATAAGGCCACGCGCTTCTACGGGCTGAAGCGGCTGGACAACATTCAGCCTTCTCTCCTGTTTCCTAGGCAGCCAAGCATGCCCACGATCGAGGTGGAATCGGAGCCGAAGCCAGAGGAGGCCGAAGTTGAGGCAAGATCCGGAACCGCCCAGGATGCCCCTCAGCCAGTCGAAGCCACTCGCCGGCCTGGGAAGGAGCCGACAACCGATGTATAGATTTTCCTCCTTTCTGCTTTTGTACCTAGATTTTGGAAGGTCTCCTGGCTTGTTGGGAGCCTTCATAGGTGTAAAAAGAATTTCAGTAATGAAGACATCCTTCTTTTACAACTGCTATTCCTCATTTAGTTCTTCTTTCTCTCCTTTTCTTTCTTCTTCTTCTTTTTTTTGAAGTACTTCCAGGAACTTCTTCAAAGTGTACGAGGGATTCATTTTTGTTGTGAGGAAACAGGCTGATTAGACCAACAAACTTAGTGTGGTCTTACTCTCTTTTTCTTTACAATTCCTGTGTGGGAGCCTTCCTTAGGCCCTAGTGACTTTAGATTTGCTTTGAGGCCTTAGGATCGGTATGAAGGCTCCCAAGGACACTTTGCTTTCACCCTTCCGATCTTGAAATCGTGCAAGCATGGGTGCAGAAATCCTAGATCTTCTTGTCCTGCCAAGCTATGAGTCAAGCGACAGATGGTAAGATTTTAGAGGTCTTCCAACTGATATCCTCGGACTGAGAGCAAGGCGACTGAGCATTAGATCTTCGGAGCTTTTATGGCTTGTGGGTTTGATCGGCCATGCTGTGAGTCAAGCGATAGGTGGTGGGGCTTCTACAGTCTCCCGATTGACATCTCTGGACTGTGAGCAAGGCGGCTGAGTGGCGGATCCTTGGAGTTTCTAAGACTCTCCAGTTTGATTGGCCATGATGTGAGTCAAGCAGTAAATGGCAGGGCTTCTGAAGTCTCCCGGCTGATATCTCCAAACTGTGAGCAAGGCAGCTGAGTGGTGGATCCTCTGAGTTTCTGAAACTCTTCAGTTTGATCGGCCATGTTGTGAGTCAAGCGGTAGATGGTAGGGTTTCTGGAGTATCTCGATTGACATCTCCGAACTATGAGCAAGGTAGAAAGATTTCTTGATTTACCGGGCTGTGAGTCAAGCAATAGATGGCAAAACTTCTGAGATTTCCTGGCTGACATCTCTGGACTGTGAGCAAGGTAGTGAGACTTCTTGATTTGCTAGGCTGTGAGTCAAGCAGTAGATGGCGGGACTTCTAGGGTTTATTGGCTGACATCTCCAGACTGTGAGCAAGGCAGTGAGACTTCTTGATTTGCCAAGCTGTGAGTCAAGTGGCAGATGGCATGACTTCTGGGATTTCCTGACTGACATCTTTGGACTATGAGCAAGGCAGTTGAGTACGGGGCTTCGTAAGTTTCTCGACTTAAGGTGCGGGGCTTCGTAAGTTTCCCGGCTTGAGGTGCAGGGCTTCGTAAGTTTTTTGGCTTAAAGTACGAGGTTTTGTAAGTTTCCTAGCTTGAGGTACGGGACTTCGTAAGTTTCCTAACTTAGAAGTGCGGGGCTTCATAAATTTCCCGGCTTAAAAGTGCAGGGCTTCATAAGTGTCCCAGCTTAAGAGTGCGGGACTTTGTAAGTTTTCCGGCTTAAGCGTATGGGGCTTCGTAAGTTTTTCGACTTTGTCTGTCGGACTTGGAGTCGGATGAAAGAGTTCCTGCATAGGTCAAAAATAGAGTTGCACCAAAAAGGAACTTTTAATAATTAAGAAGAAGTCTTACATTATTGGTAGTATATCCTCAAGTTGCTGGCATTCCAGGTTCGCATGAATCGGGCATTGTCGATCCCGACAAGGTAGTAGGCTCCTCCTAGCAGGGCCTCGATCACCTTGTAGGGGCCTTCCCAATTCAGGAAGAGTTTCCCGCACTCTCCCGGTTAAGATGCTTCTACCCGCCTGAGGATGAGGTCGCCTGGGAGGAACACCTTTGGCCTCATGCAGGAATTGTAGTAGCGCGCCACTCGCTGCTGGTAGGCTGCCATCTGAAGTCGGGCCTTATCTCTTGTCTCATCCAGCAAATCCAGGTTGAGGAGGAGACGAGCTGGATTCGTGGCTTCATCATACTACTCTACCTGCAGCATGGGTAGGCTAAGTTTTACCAAAATTATGGTTTAAGTGCCAAAAACAAGGTTGAAGGGCATCTCGCCGGTAGCCGTGTGGGGCGTGGTGTGGTAAGCCCACAGCACGCTGGACAGCTCTTCAATCCATCGACCCTTGGCTTCGTCCAGCCTCGTGCGAAGCCCTTGCAAGATGGTTCGGTTAGTTACCTCAGTCTCACCGTTGGCCTGTGGGTGAGCTACCAAAGTGAAACAATAGTGAATGTCAAGGTCGGTGCAGAACTTCTCGAAAGCCTGGTTGTCGAACTGCTTTCCATTATCAGTGATGATCGAGTGCGGGAGGCTGAATCAGCAGACTACAAACTTCCAGAAGAAAGATTGGACCTTCACTTTCGTTATTCGGGCCAAAGGTTCGACCTCGACCCACTTGGTGAAGTAGTCGATGGCCATAATCTAAAATTTTTGTTGATCGGATGTAGTAGGGAAGGGACCTAAGATGTCCATTCCCCACTTGGCATGACATTGACACTGGTCACACTTCCTCATAAAGTCGATAATGTCTTCTCGCATCGTCTTCCAAAAATATCCTTGCCGGATTGCCTTGTAGGCCAAGATCCTGCACCCCACATGGTTTCCATAGATACCTTCATGTATTTCTTAGAGCACGTGGGTGGCTTCTGAGGGCTTCAAACACTTTAGGAAGGGGTAAGAGTAGGACCTCCAGTACAGCTGCTCATCCATCATCACATAACACACGGCCTTCTTCTTGAGTAGGCCGGCTTCTTTTCGATCTTCAAGCAGGGCACCAGTGGTGATATATTTAATGTATGGGTCCATCCAGCTGGCTTCAGAGGTGACTTGCTAGACTTCGGCTGCAGACTCATAGCTAGGGGCCTCGAGATACTCAATGAAGGTACATCCTAGCAATGACTCCTGCAGGGTGACCAGTCTGGAGAGGACGTCAGCCCGAGCATTCTCTGCTTGAGGAATGTGGGAAATTTTGAAGTGCTCAAGGTTTGACATGTATGAGCGCACCTTGTCCAGGTACTTCGCTATCATGGGATCCCGAGCCTCGTACTCGTCGAAGACTTGGCCCACCACCAGCTGGGAGTCAGTGAAGACCTTTAGCCTCTTGACACCCAGCTCGCAGGATACTTTTAGCCCCATGAGGAGTGCCTCATACTCAGCTTGGTTATTGGTCGCCTTGAATAGGAACCTTAATGCATACTCCACGATGACACCGTCGGGGTTGGCAAGGATAAGGCCAGCTCCGCTCCCTCCGGCGTTGGATGCACCATCGACATGGAGTATCCACGTCTTCTCTTTCGGGGTCGGGTCCAGCCCATGCTCGGCTTGCTGGCCCTCCACCTCCGGGTCTTCATCTGCCCAAGTGCACTCCACCAGGAAGTCGGCTAGGACCTAGGCCTTCTACACCGATCGCAGGTGATAGGTGATGTCGAACTCGTTAAGTTTCAATGCCCACTTGGCTAGGTGCCCCGAAGTGTCAGGATAGCTTAGGATGACCCTCAGAGGCTGATATGTGAGGACAGCGATGGGGTACGCTTGGAAGTAGGGCCTGAGGCGCTGTGTAGACATTATTAGTTCAAAAATAATCTTCTCGGATTGGGTATACCAGGTTTCCGCATCATGGAGCAGCTTGCTAGTGTAGTAGACTGGTCGTTGAGAGCCATATTTATCGGTGCATACCAGCACTGAGCTGACCACTTTGGGTGAAACCACCAGGTACAAGAGGAGTTCTTCCCCGGGCTCCAGCCTGAGCAGCAGTGGTGATGAGGCAGGAAGCTTCTTCAGTCCCTCGAACGCCTCCTGACAATCTTCCGTCCAAGTAAAATTGTTCATCTTCCGCAGTACCTTGAAGAATGGCTGGCAGCATTTGGTGGAACGTGAAATGAAGTGGCTCAGTGCCGCGATGCGCCCTGTCATGCGCTGCACCTCCTTCTTGGAAATGGGATGCCTCATGTCAATGATTGCCTGGATCTTCTCGGGGTTGGCTTCTATTCCCCTCTGGGTGACCATGAACCCCAAGACTTCCCCACTGCAATACCAAAAGCATACTTGGCGGGATTCAACTTCATCTAGTAGGAGCAGAGGTTATTGAAAGCCTCCAATAGGTCGATAATATGGTCTAACTCTGAGCCGCTCATTATAAGCATATCGTCCACATAGACTTGCATGTTGTGGCCGATCTGACCTTTGAAGACCTTATTAACCAGGCGCTGGTATGTGACCCCTGCATTCTTAAGACCAAACGACATCATCTTGTAGTAGTACATACCTCTGTCGGTCATAAATGTTGTATGCTCCTCATCTTCCGGATGCATGCAGATATGATTGTATTTGGAGAATGCATCCATGAAGCTAAGGTATTTGTGGCATGAGGTCGTATCCACCAGCTAGTCAATCTTGGGAGTGGGAAGCTATCTTTCAGACATGCCCGGTTGAGGTCGGTGAAGTTTACACAGATCCTTCACTTTCCAGATATTTTCTTGACCATCACCACATTAGTGAGCCAGTCAGGATATCGTACCTTATGAATAAATCCTATCATGAGAAGCTTCTTAACTTCCTCGTCGATTGCCCTTTACCACTTCGGGGCGAAGCCCCTTTTCTTTTTCTAGACAGGGCGATGATTGGGATCGACGTTCAGCCTGTGAGTGATTACTTCATGTGGAATGCTAGGCATATCGGTAGCAATCCGAGCAAAGATGTCTGCATTGGCCCGTATGAAAATAAGCAGACGAGATCTCTCTTCTTCAGGTAGCAGGGCTCCAACATATACTGTCCTCGAGGGGTCCTCTCCCAAGAGGAAGGACAATAAGGACTCAACTGGTCCTCCCTTTGGCTCCAGCTCCGCCAGTTCGACTGGTCAATGACTAGACTTGGATCGGCTCCTTGGGGCCCCGAAACTATCTACAAACAGTGTAGGACTGGCTGGCGTGACCCTCTCATCTCCTCGATCCCCCAAGGGGTCGGGAACTGAATAAGGAGATGCCTTGTGGAGATGGTGGCATCGAGCAGATTGAGTCTGGGATGGCCCAGGATAGCGTAGTAAGGTGAGGGAAGCCTCACAATGGTGAATGTCATAAGCACAATACTTTACTGAGGTAGTGTCCTGACAGTTATTGGGAGTGTGATCTCTCCCTCAACTCCGACTGAATCTCCGGTAAAGCCCATCAAGGGCACGAATATCGATTTTATTTAGTCAGTAGATAGATTCATCCTTGCAAAAGCATCATAAAAAGGATATCTGCTGAGCTTCCACTATCGACCATGATTCTTTTTACAGAATGTTTCACTATCGTCATTTTCACAATGACAGCATCATTATTTGGGTTGTCCTCCCCAACTGACCCTTCTTCCATGCAGGGGAGTACATTATCACTCTCCCCTCTTCCCGTCCTCTTCGGAGTTCTCCCTACCTCCTAGGATATCATTCTCACCGGCTTCTTGATGGGCTAGTTGTCGATGGCAAGCAGACAGGGCTCTTCATTCTAGGCTACCGGGGGTGCTGCCCCATCCACATACTTGCCGAGGTAGCCATGCTTGATTAGGTTTTCTATCTTCCTCTTCAGGTGGCAGTATTCCTCCATATCGTGGCTGTGGTCCTAGTGGAAGCGGTAGTAGTGGGACTTATCATGCCCGGCTAACGGCCTCAATGAGGGAGGTCGACGCAGAAAGCACTCGCCCTCGATCTCCATCAAGATCTTTGCTCTCAGGATGAGGAGAGGAGTAAACTTCTCTTCTTTAGTGGGGTCGACTCTGGGTCTCAACCCCGGTCGCTGGGTCGGCACCGTCTTCTGAGCCGAGGAAACAGATGTTTCTCCAATGGCCTGCCTCTTGAGGGGCCTCCCATCCAACTTCCTCCTGGTAAGGTTGGCCTCCTCCGCATGAATGTACAAGGAGCCCAGAGGAGGAGCTCCGAGTAAGTCTTTGGACGCTTCTTGTCGAGGGAGTAGGTGAAGCGGGAGGTCCGCAACCCCCTCTTCAGGGCCAGCATGGCAACTGACTCATAAATATGGTAGATCTCCACGGTGGAGATCTTGAACCAGGAGACGTAGTCCCGGAGAGACTCGATCCTGCTGGTGGATCGAGAAAAGATTATTAGCCTCACGTGGCACCTTCCCGCATGCGTCGAAGTGCACCACGAGTTTTTTCTCCAACTAGAAGAAAGAGTAAATACTTTTAAACTTGAGTCTAGAGAACCAGACCCAAGTGGCCTTCCATAGGATGACCGGGAAGGCGATACAGAGGAGAGCATCAGTAGCCCCTTGGATCCTCATGAGGGCCTTATAACTTTCCAGGTGGTCCAGGGAGTCAGTCGTCCTGTCATAGGGATCAACCTGTAGCATACGGAACCGGCTAGGGATCAGTTCCTCTTGGATTTTGGGGGAGAAAGGGAGATAGGTGTCGTAACTCGCGGGCTCGCTGGGAGAACCCTGAATTTTTGCAAACTGGTGGGCCAAGCTACCAGCTTGTGCTCCTGTTCTTCAAGGCGCCTTTCGACTTGATGGTGGATGGCCTGATCTATGGACCCCTCGACAGAGATCATAGGGGGTGAAGGGGAGTCGGAGTGGAGGAACTCTCGCCTTCCTGGCCGTGCTGACACTGCTGGTGCGAGCATGTGCCATGGTCCGAGATCAGGGAGTGACTCTCCCGGCTGGTCGGGTCATGATGCTGCTTCTTCTCGACCACCTAGTGGTCTCCCTACAGGCAGGAAACCACGTGCGATGGCCCCCTGGAGAGATCGTAGGCTGGTACGAGAGTTGACGACATAGACTGCCAGCATCCCTGGTTGTTGTGTTTCCAGGGACCGTTGCCTCTGATAGAGCTGGTGCATCACCGCAACTAGGGCATGGACCTATTAGATCAGTGCGGTGATATGGGGGTCCGCTGTAGGTGGTGGTGGTGGAGCAGAAAGCTCCCTCTTCAGGCTCTGATCGCCACAGTGAAAGGGATCTCCCACATGGCTGGCGGAAGCCTCGCAGGCTCGCGTGGTCACCATCGAACTGTGGGCTTCCATGGATGTTTCTCTTACGGTGGGGGACTTGGTATCAAGACCCTTCATCACCATTTGACCCCCCTTCCTGGCATGCCAATCTATTGCCATCAAGATCGTCGTGGCCTGTAGCTCTGGCACATCATCGATACATCGGGCTTCCGTGGGGGGCACTCATCCCTCTCCTTGCTGGTCGACTCCTTGGTCTAATTGCCTGCAAAAAAAGGAGACCCGGACTAGGAATTCCGATGAGGACACTCCGACGATCAAGTCAGATGGAGATGATCAAGGAAAATAGAATCTCTGTGGCGGAGAGCTTGAGGACTCTTATGAGCATGACCCTGATTGGGAGGTGACCTTGGCAGGAGGGCTCGCCTTGGCAGCATGAGCATGACCCCGACCGGGAGCTAGCCTCAGATAGAGGGCTCGTCTCATGAGCATGACCCCGACTGGGAGCTGACTTCGGTAGGAAGGCTCGCCTTGACAACATGAGCATGAACCCGACCGAGAGCTGGCATCAGATGGAGGGTTTGCCTTGGCAGCATGAGCATGACCCCGGCTGGGAGCTGACCTCGGTAGGAGGGCTCGCCTTGGCAACATGATCATGACCCCGATCGGGAGCTGGTCTCAGACGGAGGGCTCACCTTATGAGCACGACCCCGGCTAGGAGCTGATCTCAGCAGGAGGGCTCGCCTTAGCAGCATGAGCATGACCCCGGCCGGGAGCTAGCATCAGATGGAGGGCTCGCCTTATGAGCACAACCCCGGCTGAGAGCTGACCTCGGTAGGAGGGCTCGCCTTGGCTCCTTATTTGGCCATCATGTCCAGGTGGCAGGTCTCTTGCCAGCGAGGCCACCAGCAAGGGCTCCATGTCAGCTGATGTGCCACATCAATTAGAATTAGAGCTAGATTGTCCATGTTGATCAAGATTGAAGAAGCTGAAAAATATAGGCATAATCAAAGTTGACATCAATTGATTAGATAGGAAGAGAAATTTTTTCTTCTGGCAAGCAAGGATGAAAGACGTGCTCATCCAGTAGGGATTGATTGATATTTTAATATATGAGAAGAGACCAACCATCATGGAGGATAAGATTTAGAAGCAGCTCTAAATATAGATAGTGAGTACTGATATGGCGAGACCGCTGACGTGGGTTGCTGACAGGCGCCACATTGAGGGAGGCCGCCATGAAAGATGCCACGTCGACTCTCCAGCTCGGATCCCACTACCAAGCTGGGCTGAGCTCTCTCAGGATAGCAAGTCGAGCTCAGTCCTCCACCGGATTGAGCTCAAGAGCTCAACGCCAAGGTCGGAGCCGCCCTCCGCCCTCCAGAGCGAGACCCTCAGAGGCTAGTGCCCTACGATTGAGGTCGAGCCAAGAGCCTGCCCGTCGATGTGGAGCCTCTCCGAGCATGCGCCCTCTGGACCGGGTCCATCCTCCGCCCTCCAGAGCGAGACCCTCGGAGGTTAGTGCCCTGCGACCGAGGTCGAGCCAAGAGCTCGCCCGCCGATGTAGAGCCTCTTCGAGCACGCGCCCTCTGGACCGGGACCATCCTCCGCCCTCCAGAGTGAAACCCTCGGAGGTTAGTGCCCTGCGACCGAGGTCGAGCCAAGAGCTCGCCCGCCGATGTGGAGCCTCTCCGAGCGCACGCCCTCTGGACCGGGTCCGCCCTCCAAAGTGAGACCCTCGGAGGCTAGTGCCCTGCGGTTGAGGTCGAGCCAAGAGCTCACCCGCTGATGTGGAGCCTCTCCGAGCGCGCGCCCTCTGGAACGGGTCCGTCCTCCGCCCTCCAGAGCAAGACCCTCGGAGGCTAGTGCCCTGCGGTCGAGGTCGAGCCAAGAGCTCGCCCATCGATGTAGAGCCTCTCTGAGCGCGCGCCCTCTCGACCGGGCCCGCACTCTTCCCTCCTCCACCAAGGTGACCGTGCGAGCTCGGAGTGCTCAGATCGGAGCAGACCCTGCCATCCCAAGACACCGGCGAGCCGTCCGAGGACCACGGAATGGCGCCCCCCATGCCGCCATAACTACCTGTCTGGTCGTACTTCCAGAGGATGGGACAACCAGAGAGCACGCACCCCTATGATGGCGGCCCTCGGATCGAGACCCTGCCAGGCTTTCCGGAATGGAGCGACCGGAGAGGATGTCAGAAGGAATGGAAGCTTCCCCTACCACCTGTCAGGAAAGGCATCCTGTCCACGACACGAAACCCTGCCGCACGCGCCTGCCAACCCAGCGAGGATCCCGAGGCAGACTCCGAACAGCCGATTTTCAACTACAAAGAATAGCCCGCACCCCAAAAAAGGGGAGGTAACACACCAGTAACATAGAAACAACAATCCACCAAAAACACAAAGCGCAAGCTCGACCAAGAGGGCGAAGCGCCACCACCAACACCACGATTGAGGGAAAACCACCGGAAAACAAGGAGAAGCGGAGGAACAGGGAACCCCTCTGTCCCCGCTATCACTCTCCCCCTGTTGCGTTTCTCCTTCACTGACACATCTTCCACTCCTAGTGCGGAGTCCATCAAGAGGGGCCCGACCAGGAGGATCCGTTTCCCTGGATCGTCACTGACTTGATCATCGAAGTGCCTCCGCCGGAAACCCCGACTCGGGTCACTAACCCCTATTTCATAGGTCCAGGAGCAGAGGACCGGCAGGCAACGATAGGAGCACACTCCGGCGCAGACAGCAGCTACGAGCCACGACGATCTTGGCGGCAACAGACTGGCATGCCAGGAAGGGGGGCAAATAAAGCCTCCATCTCTTCACAGACAAGCCAGGCAGGAGGATGGTGACGACAAGGGCAAGGGAGGCCTCCACCAGTCATGCGGAGGACTCCCCCTCCCGGGGAAACCCGCACCGCCAAGAAACAGAGCCGCTCACTCCGGTCTAGCCACCTCCACCAGAAGCCCAACTGGCCGCACTTGCCTAGCAGATACAAGTCCTTGCCACAGCAGTGCGCCAGCTTCAGCACCAGCACCGGTCCGTGGCTACCCAGCAGCAGCCAGAGACCCCGGCGACCCATGCCGCAGCTCCCCGCGACAACCTGCGCTCCTTCCAAGGAAGGCCGTCACAGCCGCGGACCACCACCAACAACCGAGGCAACCATCAAGCTCCGGCGAAAAGACAACGAACCGGCTCTGCTGACAGAGAGAGCCGCTCACCAAACCTCGGGCAGGAGGTGCCCAGACCCCACCGAGGCAAGAAGAGCAGGACCCCTCATCACGGGTGCCATGCACCCGCATCACCTTCTCCGTCTCCTTCGATGGAGGGGTCCAATGATGAAGCCGTCAGGCGAGCGACAGGCAGGCGCCTGGGGGAACATGAACGCAAGCTGACGGAGTTTGCCCGCTGGTTCTCCAGCATGCCGGGCTCCGCTAGTGAGCCAGCGGGCTACAATGCCCGTCCCCCATTCTCCTAAGAAATCCAAGCGGAGCCGATCCCGCACCGGTTCTGAATGCCGCAGGTGGATCCTTACGATGGGACCACCGATCCCCTGGACCACCTGGAAAGTTACCGGACCCTTATGAGGGTCCAGGGGGCCATCGATGCTCTTCTCTGCATCACTTTTCCTGCTACTCTCCGGCAGGCAGCCTAGGTGTGGTTCACCCGTCTAGAGCCGGAGAGCATCACTTCCTTTACCCAGCTAGGGTAGAAGTTCGTGGCTCACTTCGATGCTTGCAGGAAGTTGCCACGGGAGGCAGACAGCCTCTTCTCCATCCGGCAGCAAGACCGCAAGCCCCTACGGGACTACGTGGCCCGCTTCAAGGCCACCGCGTTGGAGATCTACAATCTTGAAGAGCCAGTGGCCATGCTGGCACTGAAGCGAGGGCTCGGGACCTCCCGCCTGACCTACTCGCTGGACAAGAAGCTCCCCAAAACCTACTCCGAGCTCCTTCTCCGAGCCCAGAAGTATATCCGTACCGAGAAGGCGGACTGTACAAAGTGGGAGCTCGACGGAGGACCCCTAAAGAAGTCGGCCCCTGCTGAAATGTCCGGGACCTGGAAGCCAACACCCCAGGCTCAGAGCTCCCGGAGGGACCGGCCAAAGCCGAGAGGGATGCTTGTCCCTGAGGAAAGCTACACCCCTCTCCTCACCCCGAGGACAAAAATTCTTATGGAGATCAAAGGCGAGGACTACTTGAGGCGCCCGCCCCCGCTGAGGACCACCGTTGGCCGTGACAAGACAAAGTACTGCCGCTTCCACCACGACCACGACACCAAGGAATGTCGCAACCTCAAGTGGGAGATTGAGGAACTCATCAAGAGAGGCTATCTCAAGAGGTTTGTGGGGGGCAGACCTCAAGCGGAGTCCCGGGTGCTCATCGCTCTCCTGCCAGCTCTAGCCATCGACAACTGCCCCATCGAGAAGCCGGTGGGCATGATCTCCTGGGAAGCGGCGCGCGCGTCCAAGAAGGTCCGGGGGGTAGGGGACTCTGAAAATGTACTCCTCTTTATGAGGGAGGGGGAAGACGGGAAAAAAAAATGTAAATAATGATGTCGTGGTCATCGAAATGACGATCGCGAAGCATCCTATAAAGCGCATCATGGTTGATAGTGGAAGCTCCACAGACATGCTTTTTTACGATGCCTTTTCCAAGATGAATCTCTCCCCCAATCAGCTTAGGCCCGTGCACACACCCCTTGTCGGTTTCACGGGCAACTCCGTGAGAGTAAAAAGAGAAATCATTCTCCCGGTCACTGCCAGAACCCCATCTTAGTATAGCACCATCATGATGACTTTCATGGTTGTAAGGCTCCCTTCCGCCTACAACATGATATTGGGTCGACCCGGGCTCAACTTGCTTAACGCCGTTGTCTCCACCAAGAGGCTACTTGTACAGTTTCCAACTCCCTATAGTGTCGAGGAGATGAGATGAGCGCCCTAGCCAGTGCAGCATTGCTTCCAAACTCTCCCTGGGGCCAAGGTCCCTCAGGACGACCCCAGCACGGACGACCTCGACCAAAGGGCCCAAGATCCCAGAGGGGGCCCAGTCGAGCATCTACTTTCCTATCCGCTTGGAGACGATCCCGCAAAGATGGTGCAGATCGGAGCCCAGCTACCCGAGGAGGAGAGGGCTCAATTGCTGGGATTCCTGCGGGCGAACGTGGATGTGTTCGCCTGGACGGTGGCAGACATGCCAAGTATTTTCCCTGACATCATTACTCATAAATTGAGTGTCAACCCAAAGCACAAGCCAGTTCGGCAGAAGAAAAGAAGTTTTGCCCCAGAGAGATAGGCAGCCATCAAAGAAGAGGTAGACAAACTCCTGGCTGTCGGTTTCGTTCGAGAGGTCCAGTATCTGAGCTGGCTGGCGAATGTGGTGATGGTCAAGAATAACGGCAAATGGAGGATCTGTGTGGACTACACCGACCTCAATAAAGCCTGCCCGAAGGACAGCTTTCCTCTCCCGAAGATCGACTAGCTGGTGGATTCCACTTCGGGCCACCGATTTCTCTCCTTCATGGATGCATTTTTCGGGTACAATCAAATCCGCATGAACCCGGACGACGAGGAGCACACTGCCTTCATCTCCGACCAGGAGACATACTGTTATAGGATGATGCCCTTTGGCCTGAAGAATACGGGGGCCACCTATCAGTGCCTGGTCAGCAAGGTCTTCGAGAGCCAAATTGGCCGCAACATGCAGGTGTATGTGGACGACATGCTCCTCATGAGCAAGCCGGGTTCGAGCCACGTAGCTGACCTCGCTGAGTCCTTCTATAACTTGCGGCAGCATCAGAGGAAGCTGAACCTGGCGAAGTACGCCTTCGGGGTGGCCGCAGGAAAATTCCTCGGCTTCATGGTCACCCAAAGGGGCATTGAAGCGAACTCGGAGAAGGTGCAGGCCATCATCGACATGGAATACCCGACTTCCAAGAAGCAAGTCCAGCGCTTGACGGGACGCGTCGTCGCCCTCAGTAGATTCATCTCGAGGTCGGTCGACCGTTGCCAGCCATTTTTCAAGGTGCTACACAAGATGCACGACTTCACTTGGACCGAGGAGTGCAGGACAGCCTTCAAGGAGATGAAGAATTTCCTCGCCTCCCCTCCAATGCTCTCCAGGCCAGAGGAGGGGGAGGAGCTCTTGCTGTACCTGGCGGTGACACCAGGAGCGGTTAGCTCAATATTCGTCCGCACAGACGAGGACGAATCTCAGAAGCCAGTGTACTATACCAGCAAAATCCTCCGTGATGCGGAGATCAGGTACACTCGCTCCGAAAAACTCATTTTTGCACTAATAATGTCTGCTAAGCGCCTCAGGCCCTATTTCCAAGCACACCCAATAGTGGTGGTGACGGACCAACCGCTGAGGACTATCTTCACCTGACCCGAGACATCCGGGAGGTTAGCTAAGTGGTCCCTGCTGCTCAGCGAATTCGACATAGCGTACCTACCGAGGTCGTCACAAAAGGCCCAAGTCCTGGCCGACTTCGTGGTCAAGTGCACCGGGTTCGCCGAGGAGCCAGAGCAGACAGCCACGGAGCCTGGGCCAGGAGAAGAGCCGTGGATTCTTTACATAGATGGAGCATCCAATTCCGGCGGGAGCGGAGCAGGCCTCATCCTGACCAATTATGATGGGATTGTGGCGGAATGCACCCTCCGCTTCAAGTTCGCCACAACCAATAACCAGGCGGAATACGAGGCACTCCTCGCGGGCCTAAGAGTCTCCCGCGAGCTGGGTGTGCAGGACTTGAAAGTCTTCACCGACTCCCAACTGGTCGCCGGACAAGTATCCGGGGAGTATGAAGCAAGGGACGCCCAGATGATGAAGTACCTGGAATGAGTCCGCGCGAGCACGGCAGGCCTCCGGTGCTTCAACATTTTCCACATCCCTCGAGGAGAGAATACACGCGCGGATGCGTTGTCCAGACTCGCGACCCTGCCGGACTCGTCACTGGGGCGCGCCTATATCGAGCACCTTGAAAGTCCCAGCTACGAGAACCCGACGGAGGTACATCAAGTCGCCCCCGAGCCGAGCTGGATGGACAAGTATATCCGGTACATTACTGACGGCACCCTGCCAGAAGACCGCACAGAAGCCACCCTCGTTAGGAAGAAAGCCTCTCGGTTTGTCCTGATGGAGGGCCAACTCTACCGTCGATCTTACTCCTACCCGCTCCTGAGATGTCTCATGCCCGCCGAGGCGGCCTTTATGCTCCAAGAAATACATGAAGGCCTCTGCAGGAACCATGTGGGAGGGAGAACACTGGCTTACAAAGCTCTCCACTAGGGATACTTTTGGAAGACCATGAAGGAAGACGCAGCCGACTTCGTCAAAAGGTATGACAAGTGCCAGCGCCACGCCAACATACAGCGTCAGCCGGCGATACCGATCTCCCAGCTCTCAGCCCCTTGGCCCTTTACCTAGTGGGGAATGGACATCTTGGGACCATTCCCCCCAGCATCAGGGCAACGAAAGTTTCTGCTAGTGACGATCGACTACTTCACCAAGTGGGTCGAGGCAGAGCCGCTAGCTCGGTTAGCGGAAGCCAATGTCCGTCAATTCTTTTGGAAGTCAATCATCTGCCGCTTTGGGCTCCCCCATTGCATCATCACTGACAATGGGCGACAGTTCGACAACCGTGTGTTCGAAGGATTCTGCGCAGCCCACGGCATCCAACACCGGTTCACCTCAGTAGCTCACCCCCAAACAAACGGGAAAGCCGAGATGACCAACCGGACCATCCTCCAAGGGCTCCGGACCAGACTGGACCAAGCTAAGGGCATGTGGGCAGAAGAGCTCCCGAGCGTCTTGTGGGCCTACCACATAATGCCTAGGATGGCGACCAATGAAACGCCCTTCAGCCTCGTCTTCGGTGCCGAAGCAGTCATCCCCGTCGAGCTCGGCGTGCCTACGTTGCGGGTGCAGCAGTACAATGAAGCGCGGAACTCGGCACACCTCCTGCTCAACCTGGATCTTCTTGAAGAAGCAAGGGACAAAGCCCGCCTACGGATGGCGGCCTCTGACAAAGAGTGGCCCGGTACTACAACGCCCGTGTCCGGACAAAAGCTTTAAAGCCCGGAAACCTGGTGCTGCGACGGGCGGAGGCGTCCCAGCCTAAGGAGTGCGGCAAGCTCTCCCCGAACTGGGAGGGCCCCTACAAAGTAGCTGAAGCTCTCTCGCAAGGGGCCTATTACCTCGAGGATCTCGATGGCGTCAGGTTTTCCAGGACATGGAACACCTGCAACTTACGAAAATACTATCAATGATGTAAGGTTTCCCAATAATGAATAACAATGATTTTTTCCGTGCAAGTATCTATTTGTCTTGCAAGAGAAAGCCAACGGCATCCCCGAGCCCAGCTCCAGGATGCCGAAGGAACCAAGGGACCACGCTGCTCCCGATCGGCGATGCCCTCGAGCCCAGCTCCAGGACGTCAAAGGATCATCGAGCCATGTAGCTCCCCGACTCCCGGCATCCCCGAGCCCAGCTCCAGGATGTCAAAGGATCATCGAGCCATGTAGCTCCCCGACTCCCGGCATCCCCGAGCCCAGCTCCAGGATGTCAAAGGAAATTCGAGCCATGCAACTCCCCAACTCCAAGCATCCCCGAGCCCGGCTCCAGGATGTCGGAGAATCTCCGAGCCAAGCAGCTCTCTATCTCAAACGTCTCCGAGCCCAGCTCCGAGATGCCAAGAGATCATGGGGCCACGTAGCTCCCATCAATGCCTCTAGCCTAGCTCCAAGGCGCCAAAGATCTGAGCCAAGATCTCAGGCAACCCCCTGGGCCCGAGCCTAGTTTCACATCCAGGAAGGCCTCGAGCCTAGCTCCAAGGCAATCAAGACCGGTAACCCCCCTTCTCTGATCTTCCCACTCGAAAAGAAGACGAGAAGGGAAGGAAAGAAAGAGAACAAAGGAGGAAGCCCGGCAGCCCCCTTCTCTGATCTCCCCACTCGAAAAGAAGACAAGAGGAGAAGGAAAGAAAGAGAACAAAGTGGGGGTACAGCCAGCATCCTCTCCTCTGATCTCCCCACTAAAAAAAAAAGAAAGAAGAACAAGAGGAGAATACAACATCATCGGAGTTACAACCATCCACATCCCCGAGCCCAGCTCCAGGATGCCAGCTCAAGACTGGAGCTCAGACCTCCGGCCAAGAGACCTTCGAGCCACGCAGCTCTCAACCATCCACGTCCCCGAGTCCAGCTCCAGGATGCCAGCTCAAGATCGGAGCTCAGACCTCCGACCAAGAAACCTTCGAGCCACGCAGCTCTTAACCATCCACGTCCCCGAGTCCAGCTCCAAGATGCCAGCTCAAGACCGGAGCTCAGATCTCCGGCTTAGAGACCGCTAAGCTCAGCAGCTCTCAGATACCCTCTCTATCTCCCTATACATTAAAAAGAAAGACAAAAGAGGAAAGGGAGTGAATGAGGGGAGGAGCCAGATGAGAAAAATAATTGCAAGAAAATTCGCATTCCATTGATTGAGTGTCAACTACAAGTATCCTATGGGCCCCCGACATGCCGAGTAGCCCTGCTAAATACAGAAGAAGCAAAAAGCGACTATCTGTTAGCCGGGTTGTCGGGCCGGGAGTCTCCATCAGCATGGGCTTCTGGCCGCGCAGCTTCAGGCTCAGCTGGCACGGCCTCCTCAGCGCCCGCCTCCTGGTCTGAAGTGCCGGGATAGTTAAGGTGGCTGCGACCTTCGGCCGAGACGAACTCCTCAACCAGGCGACGTAGGTACATGAAACCTTTGAAGAAGGAGTCCGACGCCGTCTGCTGGATCTCGACGAGGAACTCCCCCGAGGCCCTGTACCTTTCCACCGCCTCCCCAGCTTCCTTCTTTGCTACGGCCGCCTCATGCCTGGCATCCACGACCGACTTGGCCGCCTCGTCTACTGCCCTCTGAGCCATGACGGACTTCTCCTCCTTTGCCGTCAGTCGGGCTTGGAGGGACTGGGCAGTCCTCTTCCGTCGGGCCGCCTCGGCGATGACCACGCCCAACCTCTGCTCGGAGTCGGCTAGCTTCCCAGTCTTCTTCCTCGACTCCTACTCGCGGTCGAGATTCTCTTGGAGCTCCTTCGCTCGCCCCTCAGAATCGATGAGCTGCTTCTCGAGGTCCTTGACCCGTTGACCAAGCACCCCTTCGGAGTTAGCTCTCCTCTCCAGATCGACCTTCAACGACGCGATCTCGGCCGCCTGCTGCTGCACAGCCTACTCCCAGTTTCAGTAGCAGCTCCTTATGAAGAGGGCCTCGACACCCATCTGCATTACATAGGAAGTCAAAAAAAAACAAGAAGAAAAAGAAGAGAGAGAGAGGACGAAGTTGCTTACCATGTAGAGATGGGGAAAAATGCTGTCGATCAAGGCTCCGACTGGCAGTCCATCCATCTCCTCCCGGTCGCATTGCTGGATGGAGAAGTCCATCATGCGATAGGCCAAGGCGCGGTTGTTGACCAAGGAGCTCTCCGGCCCTAGTTTGAACAGGAGGCGACGCCTCGCCTCGTCCCTCCTGCTCTCCCGAGGGGCAAATGCGCCCGCCCCTCTAATGGCAAGACCCCCAAGAACTAGCCGAGGATCCGGCACCATCGTGACCGGAATCACTGTCGCCAGAGGATCTCTAGGACGGAGCTCTCCTCCCTTAACTTCGGCCATCTCCGGACTCGGAGGGCAGGGCGGAGCAGCGGCAGCAATAGCATCGGCCCGGACGATCGTCGCGGGCTCCAAGGCAGGGAGTTCCGCCTGTGGCTCTGCCCATCGCACAGGGGCTCCCACAACCTCCTTTCCTTTCGATGCAGTCAGCACAGCAGGAGCAGACATCGGCACTCCCTCAATTCGGGCACGCCTCGAAGGGGGCTCGGCGACCATCCCAGTGGGCGGCCTCTTCCTGGAGACCGGCAATGGCTCGCCCTCTGGAAGGATCAACCCTGCACACATGAACTTGGAGAGTCAGCCTAAAATGGAGGAAAGGGAAGATGCATATGGAAGAAAGAGCTGAACCTACCTGGCCCCGAGTCGACCCTGGCATCAAGAAGGTTCTGCTCCGATAGCAGGATCTCCAAAGAGGGGATCTGGGTGGTGCGAAGCTGATCGTAGTCGTCCTGATCGGCTGCTTCGACCGTGGAGATCCGGTTTGGGGACCGGTCCGGCTCGCTCCAGGCATAGTCAACCCCCTTGACATCTGCAAAGAAGAACTTGCTCTTCCATCCCTTGATGGAAGAAGGAAGTTCGAACTTTATCCCCTTCGGGCGAGAAGATAGAGACCACCACCCATCCTCGGTCGGGTAGCGTTTCAGGATGAAGAACGCCCTGAACAGGGAGAACCGGGCGACGAACCCGTGAACATGACAGAGTATGAGGAAGGAGAAGATGACCCTAATGGCATTTGGGACCAACTGAACGGGGACCAGACAATAGTTGCTAAGAACAGACAAGAAGAAAGGATGAAAGGAGAATCGGAGACCCCCGGAGAAAGTCCCCTCATAGAAGGCGAGATGTCCCGGGTCACTGAAAGTGACCCGCTCCCTAGGTCAAGGGACCATGAGTCGGACAGAAGCCGGGATCCCTTAGGCATCCCGGATGGCCTTCAACTCTGCGGCGGAGGGGATCATTTACGCATAGCTTACCTTCTATACGCATAGCTTACCTTCTAGATGATGAATGATGGTTTGGATCATTTACCTAGATGACCCTAAATGCAATTTTAAGGAACATAATCTAACTGGCTATATGCCCTCTAAACATTCCCAACAATATCGATCACAGAAGTCTAAGAAATTAAAACAACATCATTTGGGGCATCTCCATCAACAAGAATGAATGTATAATATGAATGAATGAATAAATGAATCAACAAACCAATCTTTAGACCAAGTCACAAGCACAAAGTCACCCAGTATTGACAAAGTAGAGAGAAAATTTGATGTCCCCCAGTTCTTTACTTCCATTTATTCCAGTTACCAGGGGGTAGGGGGGGCATCATCTTCTCCAAAGCATAATTAGTGGAAAGCCATTTTTCCAGCATCAATTCGAGGACAACAGCTTCCATCCAGCTCTGATTGATAAGCAAAATGAAAAGATTCTATAACAATTAATTACCTGGAATCTGTTAACTTATCATTTCCCCACCAAAGATAAAATTATCTCCTAGTTTAGATAACAAACGAAAGATTAAGTCAAGATTTCAGATCAAGGTGTACATACCAATCAGAGTACAGGCTGGATAGATAACATTCTCTAGATTGAAAGTACCAACAAAAGACATCACATTTTACAGATAGCATGAAGAAAAGGAGTTACAGGGATCTAATAATACAAAATGACACCAAAATTCAAGATGTCGCATGGCATTGTGCTGATAGTTTTTCTGTGACCTTTTTTCACCTGCCAAGATGCTTGAGCTTCATGGAATCAGGACTTTCAGCTTAAGAGGGCGAGATACAACAGAACATGTTATACAAGAGCTAGACGTTATTTGCAAAACATTGTCCAAGTTGGCCACCGAACTGATATAATCTGTAACAGACACCATCAATGCAAAGAAATTCAGATCACCCTCCTGTGTCCTCCAAAGGCCCAAATCTGCCAAAATACTAAAAGGCTGAGTATGGTAGAATTTGAACAGACATCTTTGTAGAAATCGAAAAGATTCAATCTCACAAGAGAGGTGCAATGTTAAATGTTTCAAATTTATTTTGAATGCCTTGAAGCTTGAAACTGTTATAAGCTGTCAAACAGAGGTTTGAATATATCAGCTGGAATATTGAGTGTGATAACCAAGTTTTCAAGATCTTGTCAGAGAATATGGATGATGGAGACAGGAATAAGCAACGGCAATGAAGAAGAAAAGGATTAGCATACTGGCATGCTATCAGGCCCATCAGCCATTACCATGCCTTAAAAGGAAAGAATTTTTTGAGATCAAGAAAGCAATAAAGGGGATAGAATAAATGGGTAGAACAAGATAATTATCACCTAGCAGATATGGGAACTGAGACATGCCCAATAAACTAGCTAAACTGGTTGAAAGCACTTTGGGGGTGTTTGGTTGGAAGGATGTCGAGCCTGGAATGGAAATGGGAATGGATAACTCCCATTCCAACCGTTTGGTTGGAGGGAGTTCCATTCCTATTCCAATTTCGTGGCAGAATGGGAATAGCACAATCCCCTAAAATCCAATCCCAATTCTTCCATAAGGATTCAAATCTTTAGTCGGATAAGGATTTCAATTCCGATTCCGATTCCGATCACGAACTAAACACTTCAAAGGATATGACCATTCCGATTTCCATTCCGATTCCGATTCTGCTCACAAACTAAATATGCCCTTTGTAAATATGCCCTTTGTAGCTAAGACGCTAAAATTGGTGGTGAATATTCACCCAAGGAAAAGAGAATTCACTCAGTTGTAAACAGGAAAAGAGAGGCATCCAGCTGGAGTGACCAGAAAGACTATAGGCTCCTGAGCCACATTTTGTAGTTCTGGTTTGAAAGAAAGTAAGATTCTTCTAAACAGCCAGAAACAAACTTCCAAATGAAAAGGCAAAACAAATTTTATTTTTGAGAGATTCACCAAAGATATGATACAACTCTTTGTGGAAGAAATAGAAGATGCATTTCCAGTCAAGCTGCACCCTGACCATAACAGATACTCAAAAGGCTTCTTTTGATTTGATTCTGTGGTGTAAATTGATTCCATTTAACAGGTTCTACGTACTTCTAAAATATCTTCTAATGGTTCTAATCATAAAATCTAATTATTGATCAATGAACCGGACAAAGAAGAAGTTACCTTTAGATTTTGTCCCAGCTTCCTGTGCATAACGCACTCCCATCAGCTGACAAACCTAGACAGCTTATACGGCCCTCGTGAGAGTTTTGCAGGGTTCCCAAATTCAGGACTCCCTAAGAAAAGAGAAAAACATATAAGAGTCAAAAACACTTTTTTTGGTAAAATTTAGCAAAATGATAAGACAAAACATACACTGGGAAGAAGGATGTGGAACGAATCAAAGCCATGACTAACTTTAGAGACTGGACTCCAAGGTTGAACTTCTGTTTAAAACTCCAAAATCAAAATACCCCGTTTCACCTAAAACCAATTCAAGCCAGGGTCAGTTTTGGAGTTTGCCTGTCAGTTTTGGAGTTTGCCTAAACTAATTGTTAGGGCCAAAGTCGCTGTTTATATAGGTTCCTTATGCTAATCCATTTTCCACCATTTCTTCATTTCTTTAATTGCCAGGAAGCATTTTTTAAAACTAAACCTCCATGTTGCAGGTTCTGAAAATATCTAAAAGTTACATTTTAAAAATATTCAAAATGAATATATTGTGATCAAACAGTAACATGTATTACAAGTTAACCATGATTATAGCTTTCTTTTTTATCAAAACAATGGGAATTACTGAAACAAAATATGTTCAATGTTCCTAAACAATAAAATGTACTTTAAGTTGATGTCCAAACTTTTTCTTGACTTCTTTAGTATTTTTGTTTTTCCCTAATACCAATTGTTGTTTGGATTTCTTTAAAATTTTCAATCTGCACTATCCAAGCCAAAGCCTAAACAAGCGAAATTAAAACTTAGTCTTGCTAAAATCAAAATTAAAACCAAAGTTTAGCCTTGGCATAGACAACAACCTAACAAGTGAACAATTCAATGCAGAAGGAAATTAATTTGTTAAGCAAAAATATTTTCTGGTGCTGCAGTAACATCAAAATAGATTTGGGTGTAAATTTTTCTATCATATGAAATTAGCGACCAATGTTAGTGACGTTCCAATGGAGCTACTTGTAAAAGTTTCTTTGCATTTCGCTTCTTTAGGCTTATACAGACCACATCTCCATATATATCAAGTTGTTTATCATGAGATGCAACAAAGGGACTAGTTTAAAAGTTTGATTCATTAAGAAATTAAAGCCACAGCCTGAAACTGCTATTGACCATTACAATGGCTATGAACGACCAGAATGAAACTACAAATACAAGAACTTTCAAAGTTTAATATTAAGCTTATACTATAGTAATTAATGAAAACTTAATATCAAATAACATTAATTACAAATAAGAACAGCTATAACAATATTATAAATGTGAGATAATATCCAGTGACAACAATAGGCATCTATGAACGCTAATTCAATATTGCTATATGGATTACAATGCGTATATAGTGTTCATACCAGCTTACGTGCTTATAATGATTTTTTTTTTTTTTGGTGGGGGGGTTATCAAACATTATAATGCCTGCTTTAATTACATTATCATATCCATGATTCAAATCAGTCAGCCAATGAATAATTTAGAATTGGCACTCATAATTGCCAGAAGTTGTACATGACTTATGGTATAGGCAAATAAGAAAAGATAAATAAAACTTATATTTTGAACATAAGATTTACTAAAAATCATAAGGAAAAAGCATTTCACATAAAGGAAATGAGGTGACAACTTTGCCAACTTCCCTAGGAACACCTGCATCAGAAGACATATCTCAAAGCATTATATCAACTTCACCTGATTACAAACATGGACAAGCAATGATGTAACTCCAAATTCTCCCAAGGCCAAGGGCCTTCTATTAGAAAATATAGTGACTTCTATTCTCCCCCTCTCAAACATCCCATCAAGTAAGCCATGGTGGTAAATAAATTGTTGTCGTTGACTATTAAATTCATCCATAGGTCACCATTCCTTCCTAAGCCTCATCAACATGGGAGCAAGCCCATTAATTCTAATAACTAAATGAATCTCCATCAATGACAAAAACATAACGATCTTCTCTTTCTTCAAAATACTATGCTTTTTGTGGACAATTGTCTGATAGATGTACCAATTACATTTTAAGGGTTAAGCACATTTTCTTCTGACGTCATTTCTAAGATTGCAATCCTTGCCCCAACAATAATTTCAGATGATGAAGCTTTAGATCTTAAATGACCATAACCCATAGATTTACAATTGGACCTTCTTAACAATAGACTTCTCAGATAATTAAACAATATCATCTTTGGATGCAAAAGCATAATGATCTAAGCTTTCAAGATGGCAATTATATCTCAGAAATAACATGTAGCCCTCAAATTCACAAATAAGATGATTCTAATCACTGTCATTTTACCTGGAAACTAAAAATATCGAATCTTAATGTCTATTTGACATGAGGACTAAAGGCATATTAAGTCCTGGGGCAAGAAACATGGGTGCACTAGAAAGCCTATTCATACAAGCAACATGTGTGCATTATCAATATTTTCCACAGTGAGATAAATGTGACTGATCTTTAAAGCTAGAATGTTCTCTCTGATATCATCATGAAGCCAAAGGTATTTATGTCTAAAGATTACATGCAGCATCAATATAGAAATACCAGAAGAAAGAGATTCGAGCCTGAGGAAATAGCAAGGCAAACTAGTCTGTCTGAACCATTTCATTAGGGTCCTCTAGCATGTCTCGCTCATATACCGAAATAATACATATAAGTACCAGATATAATTTCAACGTATGGTATTCCTATTTTACTTTGGATTAAAGCAATAAGAAAATTATATTTAATTGTGGATTAATTAACTTCATCAAGATTATTTCCTAAAACAAATCATTGACTTCATATACAATTTTCAATATAATTTTTCATCGAAAATTGTCTTTATCAAGGAACTCGGAACCGGTATCGGGTCCCGTACCGGTCACCAACCGGTACCATACCATACCATACCATACCGGCTCCGTACCAGGCTCACAAAATCTTTAAAAAAAAATTTCCCTCCCTATCAAAAAAAACCTCTTTACCATTTAGAGTTACACATGAATTTATCTTTTCCAAATCAGAAAGGAATGCATACCTCAGCTACCAGCGTATCCCACACATAGCAATCACCATTGGAGTATCCAGCAAAAAGGAGTCTACCCGATATTGAGAAGGCAATGGATGTTACAGTGGGGACATCATTATCATTATTGTCATGCTGTTGACCATAAATTTGAAGTTGATGTCCTGTCCTCATATCAAATAACCGACATGTGCCATCATCAGAGCCAGTCCCAAATCTTTGTCCATCAGGAAAAAACTTGACAGCATTAACATCGCCCTCATGACCATGATATGTTCGACCTGCTCGACTAGCAATTCGAGTATCCCACAGTCGAGCAGTAGCATCGCATGAACCAGAGACAAACATATTTGAATTTGAAGAGTTGATTGAGACACTGGAATAAGAAAACGCAAGTTGTTTTCAATAACATAAATATCTGGAAGCACAGAATCAAACAGTGCTCCATTTTTAATAACTTTGGCATCAAATGAAATGAATATGGAAAGATCATATGTAATTTTGTGCTTGTGGGAGCATCATGCCTGCAAAAGCATAATAGCTCATGCATTCATGAGCATATCAATAAGACATTAAAAAGAGCAATTTTGAATTTTGGGAATATTCTAAGACTATGCGGTCAATTTTTGTTTCCAAAATAGACCAGCCTCTTAATACTAATAACTTATCACTCCACTAGATCATGCTAAGAATTAACCATGGATTGCCCCTGCCCCCTTCTCTCTCTCTATCTCTCTATCTATCTATCTCTATCTCACGTGTGCTCGCTCGCTTCAAGTTAAATGATAGGAGTAAGGTTAACAAGACCAGACATCATACCATATCTCCATCATGCTTAATGTGAAAGAAGAGCTATAAATACCTGAATTTTTCTATCTTATCCTATCTTTCATAAACAGTAAACAAAAAGCATCAATTTAAGTTTCACCTGTTCGTCCAAATCCCATTTTGAATCCCTCTCCCACTAAAATACAGAAGGCAGACTTATATTGCTTTGCTTTTTCCATTAATGTCTCATACTGAGCACAATAACAATAAACAAGACAATAGCCAACAGGACTTGGGTCCATGAGCTGGCAACCTTCTCAGCACATGCACTGGAAGAAGTTCTATATTTGAATTCAGATGGTGTCATTCCCACTATTGTTCTCAAAAACAAAAAAGCAAAAAACAAAAAGGTGACATAAATGTTTTTGTGACAGATCTAGATGAAACAGAAGCAGAACAAAGAGATTCAAGAAGATATTGATATAGGAAAAACACACACATCACAAAAAATTCCCAATCAGTTTTTTTCCTCCAACTTTGTTGAACCGAATCATGGAGAGGGGCAGATCAAGGCACACTTAACAAATGCAAAGAATATTTTCCATCCATTGCAATGGTGGAAATCTATTACGATATGAAAAATTGTGTCAAAATTTACATGCTGTCAAGTAAAGCTTAAGACTACCCAAAGTTCTACTTGATATTAATCCATGAACATTGGGGCATGACTAATGTTCTAGAGTTACAAGACAAATAATTGGTCATCATGTTTTATCGATTAAAACAAAATTACCAATATAAGAAGTATGGTTAATTTGATACCATACACATCATCAAGTTTTTTTATTTATCACTATATTGAAATGAAATGTATGGCATGAACCATTGGCCATCATGTTTATTGGTTCAAAAATTATTTGCAATACAAAATAGCATTTGATTTGACAATAATATATAACATCAAGTCTTTCATTTAATAATAAGATCGATTTTTTTAGCATCTTAGAACCTCAAAGTCATGTTAGAAGCTCCTTATGAGCGAGAGAATAATTGGTACAAGATTATGATATATCAATGTGTTATTATATAATTTCATTTTTTGATACAGAGTTTTTAGTATAACTAGTCACACAAACAACATATAAATAAAATAATGGACCCCTATGTGCAATGCACATGCCAAATTAGCAATATCTTTCAAGTAGTTACATAAAAAAATTGCACATGATGTTGGATTTGGACATATCAATGTATTCACTAGTAATCTCAATAAACTGAGTTTAGGAGACTATTGAGTTCGGGAGAATATGCTCATATGATGCACAAAACCTCTGGTAAATGGCAGTATATACCAGGGAACTTGATGTTAGCACTGAAATGTTTGCTTGACATTGGAAGTTCAGCATGGCAAGAGACAAAGGGAAGCAAAAGCAAACAAAAGTATGAATGGATAGAACCATTCCTGCTCTAGCCTAAAATTATCAGAATTCTACACAGGTGATCTAATACCTACATGCAATCAAAATAGACAGGTATTAGGTGGAAACATACATAGAATCATCCCTTTTGGAAACACAATGAAAATGCTTTCCCTTTAGGCCAAGACCAGCACAAGTCCATCCCCAGGCACCTCCCCCCGCCCCAAAAAAAAAAAAAAAAAAAAGGGAAGCCTTTTCAGGCAACGAGGTTTCTTTGAAAAACCAAAGATCACAAAAAAGTTATTAACCAAAAAGAGATCTTTAGATTTTATAAAGTAGTTAACATCAAATTTAAAGCCAGTTATGTGAAATCCCTTTTCAAGTAAAGACAATAGGCATACAGCCAAGATGAAATTACACTACTTTTGATAACAACAAAAATCAACGGGGAATCCGACTCCAGAACTTTGCTCTCAAGTGCAAGTACATGAATGCACGATGGGATCTGTGTAACTACCTCAATACATCAGCTGTGTGTCCTGATGGAAATTCACCTCCAAACACAGAAATCCTCTGACCAGTAGTAATATCCCACAAAACACATGTCTGATCAGCTGAGCTGGTAATTAGTCGAGTTTCCTGATCTGGAACAAACTGACATGATAATACATAGCCTTTGTGCCCAGTAAGTATTCTCGATATTGGTATGTTCCCATCTCTATCAACTTGAGAATTGAGATTGAAAATAGAGCATGCACTATCAAGACCACCACATGCAACAGACTGACCATTGGGGGCAAAGGCACATGTCATGACCCATGCACAATGAAGCTTTATGGCATGTGTTTTCTGGCTTGTTAACGCATTCCATACAATTAATCTCCCATCTTGCGAAGCGCTAACTATCCGATTCCTTTCAGGAGTCCAATCCAATGAATAGACCTGACAAAATTCTTATAAAACAATATTCATCAGTTGATAATTAAGTGGTTAAAGTTGAGATTTAATCTCTAAATAGCTAGACAAATAACTGGTATATACAGATGTACACATCTGAATACACGCACACACATACAGCTGCATGCATGCACGTACACACAGACAAACATAGTCACATTGATTCATTTTACTTCTGGATTAATCTTCTTGTTGGGGGCCTGCCATTGATCCCAGTTCATGCTTCTTATTAATGCTTGTCATATCCCAAGAAATATTCAAAGGTTATGATTTAGAAAAATAAAGTTTGATATAGTCGTCATGTTGATTTGAGGTGAACCATAATACATCTTGCCATGAAGAAGCAACAGACTTGAGATATGATTTAGAAAAATGATGATGTTCACTCATCATCACTTTTTTTTTTTTTGGAACTTAGTTTCGCCTATCAAACCTTTATTGCGGGCCATGAAATATGCAATTTCTAACGTAAGTATATAATAATGCAGCATTGCATCACTTCCAACTATATCATATAACATATGGAAATTAAACAGTGTAAGTTGGAACCGCGACGAAAAGGAGAACGAAACATTAAAAAAAAAAAAAGTATTTACATGAGCTTCAAGAATGATCTTGAAGTAAATCATCAGTAGTTGCTAATTTAAATTCTATTCTTGATTTGCATAGAGCGGAAATGTTTTTAGGTCACCTTCATGCAGGAGACCCGTTAACATGTATATTAAGAAAATATCTTTTCCCCTTCTTTCACATCACATCGACCTTCTCCAGTTCCGTGATTCGAGCATACACATAAAAAGAGGAAAAAGGACAAGACCTTCACGGTTTCCAGTCTAAAAAGCTAAGCACTTTCACTATTGACAGTTCCAGATAACCATGAAAAGATAATTTTCAGACATCATACTGAACTGACCTGACCAAAGAAAAAGAGAAACGACGGAATGAAATCGCAATATATATATATATATATATATATATATATATATATATATATATATATATATATATATATATATATATATATCGGAGAAAATATCAACGAACGATTCAACCTACCTTCCCCGTATGACCCTGCAAGGTCCTGCAGCAAACCAGATCCGTGGAGCCAAAGCTAATTGCAGTTTTCCCGTGGCTCTTAGCATATCCAGCAACTAAAACGAAACCAAAAGGAAAAGCTCATCAAAAAAAAAAAAGAGGGGAAAAAGCCAAGAACAAGGAGAGAATTGAACCATCGGTGTCGAGAAGCGCCTGTCTCCTCTGCTTCAACCGCTCTCGCAGAGCGTTCACGGTCGCCGTCGCGGCGATATGCCGCTCCTTCAGCTCAGCAACAGACATCTATAAACCCTACCCCCAACCACCCTACCTGAAAAGATCAGCGTTCTCCGGCCATGACCGGCCTCCCTGGATCTCGATCCAAGCCCTAATCCTCCATCCCTGCTCCGAGAACCCCAGTCTCGATGCAGAACGGGGAGAGAAACCAATCTAGGGTTAGGGTTCGCAGTGGCGGGGGGGGGGGGCGAATCGGAGGCGAAGACCAGTGGGGCGATACCAGACGGCGAGAGAGCAAGGATAGCGACAAGGGAAGGTGGGAGGCGGACAGAGAGAGAAAAGAGAAGTGCGCAATGCCGTCGAAGAGCGTTCAAAACAAGCAGCGAAGGATGAGTGGGTGGTGACGTCGGAGTATTTTAAGGTGGCAGCGAGACGAAAAATTTTTGCGTGCAGCGGGTGCACGGCACCAATCACCGAAAAGCGTTAGCGCGGGTTCCATTCATCCCGCGCCCATCTCGTCAATAGCTCCAGCCACGGTGGCGGGTCCGCGTGGTAACACGTGTCAGGAGCTGATTACGTTAGAGCGGTGTAGGTGGACCCAGGTAATGGGGCAGCCGCCGGACCTACGCAGAACGTGGCGGGTTGGTCGGAGGGATTGCGGCTTGACCATGGGTTCGGATCGGGCCGAGACTTTCGGTCCGCCGCCAACGGACTAGCCTCTGGTAGGTGCTCGGCCCGCCGCCAACGGACTAGCCTCTGGTAGGTGAGGTGCGGTCCCTTCTTTTAAAGACCAAGACGAGCACGTGCTACGAAAGCGAACATAGTCCAAAATTTTTTTCGGACCTCAAATTGGCTTAGATCCTAATTTTTTTTGATAATATAGGCCTAAGCCCGATGCAATTCTAAATCTGAATTTTTAATATGTTAAATAAATAAATCAAGTTTATGTTGACAGATCTTTTATTTATTTTGTATTCGATTCAACTTGTATCTCATTCGATTGCCATCCCTGAAATATTTGCTGACTAATAATCATCAAGACGGTAATCCAGCTGAATGGGATCTTACCTCATAACCAACATGTTATGGATTCAAAATTTGATTTTATGAAAGATTTGATTAAATTCAAAAATTATTTTATGAGATCCGTGACGATTAGATACCAGTGCCAGGTATCGAGTTGTCAAGAAAGTATTAAAAATAACAACAAATTATTTAATGGATATACTCTTGTGCTTGGTGCATTTCTTTTTAAAAAATATTCCAAGGGAGCACGTTTTGAGCCAAAGTTGTGCCGAGATTATCGGTAGTATCATTTATCAAAAAAGATAATTTTTATTAAAAAAAAAAAAGAGAGAGATGCATAGCCTCGTATGCAAATGTTTAGCAAAAAATCCATGCATCTATTTTCTAATATAATGCAAAGTGTGGAAAAGTGTTCCCTTGGTGAAGTTCTTTAATTTTTTTTTTTTGTATGAGGTTGATGCATTGCCATTTTATGTATAATATTTAGAAAATCGATAGAGAAAAAAAACAGTAATAAAAAAAAAAAAATCATAGGATTAAGAAAAGAAAACTTAGAGCGCATATAAGGAGCGTATTTTGCAATTCAATAAGTATTGGAGTGTATAAAAATCCTGCCTTCACCCAATTTTCAGTAAAGTTTGATTCCTCCACCCTACTTCTATAAAAAAAAAATTTTAAAAAAAATTGCTTGGTCAATGCCTTCCCTCTTTTTGAAGATTGTGGAATTTCAACTAAGTTGACTTATTATATATAGGAGCCTAGGAGGTGGAGTGCCTTAAAAGATTTTTGATGTGTTTGAGGCTTCGCGGAGCCATTTTAATCAGCCAGTTGTCCAGGGATTTTGAGTTACTGTGCTCGAGCTAAAAAAATATTAGCAGCCTTTGTGTCCAACCCTCATAATGATTTCTTTTTCAAAAATTATTGTCCCTACTCCCATGCTTTAAATTACAATAAGTTGTATGCAAGCTAATTACTTAAGACCCCCCCCCCCCCCCCCCCCCGAAAAAAAAAAAAAAAAAAAAGCTATTAAGGAATAAATCAACAAAGTATAACTAATTAATATCTGCGAGCTTATATTATAGCTTGAGCTGGAATATGTCATCATCTGTAAAGGCAAAACCTTATTTAATTTTGTTAGTATATACCATTGTTCTATGCTAGCTGTCATTATGTATTATTATAGTGAAATTAATGGATACATTCAGAGAATGATATAACTAAAACATTTGACTTTTAGAAAAATTTATTTTAATATAATTATTTTTGTCATGTCATGTATGAATGTTGTATACATAACAGCCAACGCATTTAGGCTGTTAGTTCCCTTTTTACTTAACATGCAACGTACAGAAGACACCATGACTTATGTAGATAAGGCTATTTTGGACAGTATCTGAAATGATCCCTGCTTTAAAAATTGAAATCTAAAGTTGATTCACTTAATTGTTAAATGATAAAAGTTTAGGTTTAGTCAGATGGGAATTGATTTTTGTGACCGCCATCTATTTTGGCATCTAGCTTGTTCGACAAGAGCCAGCGGGTTGGAGTCGGCAGCGTCACATACACCGGCCCACAATGGTTAAAGCATCCAAATTATTATTTCTAGCCTTTAAGTTATATCATTTTTTTAAATAATATTTAAATTATAAAATTATAATTTTTTTATCTTTAAAATTTTTGAACCATTTTAATGGTACCTTTCCTCTCATTTCCGGTTAACTTTTTCATTGAAAATTCTGTTTAGCATGACCAGTACTTACGTGACTGGTTTAATTTGAATAGGTTACACCTAGGACTGGAACTGGACTAGGCCAACCTGATGAGCTTCGGGCCCGTCCAAAGTCGGGCTGAGCTTCGGATCTTATACTAGAGCCCATTCAATTTTCGAGCAGGACTCGAGCACCCCTTCAACTCGGCCTTGCCCAGCCTGAATCTAGCTTAGAAACAAGCCCGAACACCAACCCAGCCCGAGCCCGAGACTTTTTATTTTCTTTCTGATTATCTTTCGTTTAGGTTTAGGTCTCCGCTTCTCTCTCTCATTTCCGGCCACTGCCCTTGCCACTCGATGCCCCCCAATCCAGTCTTGGCGGTACCCGCACCCTACACTACCTATTGGCTCCGAATCAATCCCTCCTGCCACAACAACACCCACACCCTGCACTACCCATGGCTCCGAATCAATTCCCCCTGCCACACTGCGACCCTGGCTCCGCGCGACCCCGCCACTCCTCGTCTCCGATCTCCCTCCCCCTGGCCTCAGTGCCCGCATCCGGCTCCCCTACCCCCCTCGCATGACTCCACGGCCCCTCGCTCTGATCTCCCTCTACCGATCCCAGAGCCAGCACCTGACACCCCTTGCCCTCCCACATGACCGTGTGGTCCCCTACAACTCTGATCCCTCCCCCTCGGCTTTGGTGCCCACACCTGGCACCCCCTACCTTCCTGCGTGACCCCGCGATCCCTCGGCTCCGATATCCCTCCAATGGTCTCGGTGCCCTCGTGACTCCGACTAGCTTTTTTTTTCCAATCATTCAGGCTCAGGCCAACTTTGGTACGGGCCGACTCAATCAGGCTCAGGATTGTACTTGGATTTGATATTTTCAAAATTTGTTGAGCTTAAGCTCGATTCGAAGCTTGAATTTTTTTTCAGGCTGGGCTTGGATAGAAATATGGTTTGGATGGCCCGATCCATTTGCAGTCCTAGTTGCATCGAAGCTAAATTGGAAATAAATAAATTTTAAAAAATTGTTAACATGGTTGTTTGGTAATGATTCGATTTTCTTCCAAAGCAACGGTGTTGTCCCCTTCTACTTCAAGTTATTTTTCTCTCCATCGTTGCGTTGTACGTTGGCGGCATCCGTTGCCTTGAACACTGGTGCTGGTGCTATCCCACACTTTGGCACTGATCGATCGGCGTAGAACTGCATCATCCCTTACTTCGACCGTGACTATCACTTTGTCCTCTACGACCTTATTTGTGCCGAAAGTATCAACCCGACCACTTCGACTTCTGATGCTACATCACCCTTAACACCTATGTCGACAACCTCCTCGCCATCCTCGATGCCCTCCACATCGATCACTGCTTCTTTGTTGGCCACTCCATCTCTGCCATGATCAGCATCCTCTCGAGCATGTTTCCCCCGATCGTCCTTCAACTACCGAGCGCTGGCAAACTCCTCTCCTTTGCCAGTGCCCCCGACATCGACACCGTAGTCGTCATCACCTGGGGACATCTTGTTAGATTTAAAATCTAATATATGGCCTAGTTATTATCTTATCATGGTCAACTTTTGACTCGATCATATGTACTGGATCAGAGTTGTAGGCTCAGGTAGGCAACCCAAGAGGGGGGGTGAATTGGGTTTTATAAAACTTTTGTATTATTTGCAAAGTGTGAACTAAATTAAGTATGTGCTAATGCAATTCAAGTGCTTGTGTATTTCAAATAAATGCAGCAGAAATAAAGAAATAAAGGTACAAGAAGAACAATCACATAAACACAAAGGTTTATAGTGGTTCGGTGCCAACCAAGCACCTACATCCACTCCCCAAGAACCCCTTGGAAATTCCACTAAGTTTGGTTTTATAACTTAGGCTCACCAACAACCTTTACAACTTGTTTTGTCTTCGGGCTCACAAGTCAAACCCTAGTTGGTTTCAAGGCTCACCAACAACCACCTTTGGTTTTCAAGGCTTACCAAAAATCTCTTTAATTTTCCAAGGCTCACCAAAAACCTCTTTGGTTTTCCAAGGCTCACCAAAAACCTTAAGTAAAACAATGTAAGAGCAAGTATAAAAGAATACAATAAAAGCTTTCTAAAATAAAGCAAATATCTCTTTAAAGCCCGTTGAGAGTTGATGAAGATCTTGTCTTTAAGTTGATGAAGCCTTTGATTGATGCTTGAGGATGTAAACTTTGGATGCTCTCTTTGTAACTTGGAAGCTTGAAAGCTTGAACCACTCAACTCTTGAATCCTTGAAGAATATTCAAAAATCTCACCAAAGGATTACTTCCCTGTTTGATTTTTGATGTTTATATAGCCTCCCAATACTTAAATGACCGTTTATAGCCGTTAGGGAATAAAATATAGCCGTTGGAGCCAAGTTGGAGAAGTTCTGCAGCCCATAAAACTAGCCGTTACTGTTCAAGTGTCGACACTTCACCTTCAGGTGTCGACACTTCAGTTTCAAGTGTCGACACTTCATTTTCCAGGTGTTGACACTTCACTTCCAAGTGTCGACACTTCAGCTCCAGGTGTCGACACTTTACTGAAAGTGATTTCTGAAGTTTTCTGTTTGTCTCAGGCCTTGAGTCGACACTTCACTCTTCAAGTGTCGACACTTGATCCTCAAGTGTCGACACTTCATTTTCAAGTGTCGACACTTGTCTGTGCCATTGCTGAAACATCTTCAAATTCTTTCATATTAATTCCAAAGTCCATATACTTGATTTTCCATTAATTTAAGGACTTTTTCAACTGAAATACAGGCATTTCTTCATTCAACATGGTTAAGTACTAAGATCTGAGAAATACACTTAAAATATAATTAGTACTCATATATACTTAAACATTTTGTCAATCATCAAAATCAAGACCAGAGTCAACAATCTCCCCCTTTTTGATGATGACAAAATCTTTAAGTATATAAATAGGGTAAGCTTAAAAAGATTAACAATAAGATAAACATGTAAGCTCAAAACAATAAGCACCAAGCTCCCCCTCAAAATATGATCCAAAAAATCTTCAAAAATATTTTTCAAAATATGCAAAATTTTTAAATTTTCAAAATTTCTTCTTACTAATTCTTTTCTTTAGATAAAAATATTTTACATTCTTCTCCCCCTTTTGCACTTTCTTTCATTTCTCAAATGATTTTTTATGTTTATCCAATCTTTCCCTTTTCATACTTAACAATTTTCTCCCCCTTTTTGATATCATGAAAAAGGGTGAAAGGTAATACAAAGTGGGAATGAAGTCAGAAAGAATAGCAAGTAGGTCATCAAAATCAATGTACGAAATCAAATAATTATGATATCAATTGAATATGATACAAATTGAACATGATACCACAGAATGTAAGTACATGCAAGAAATGATTTGATGTATATTATCCATTCGCCTTACTTGTTCATGGGATAAGGTCACAGCGGCACCCCTACATGTCATAAGAGATCCCATTGAATGAGAAGAGAGGGTCTTTAAGCCCTACTTATCTCCTATGACCGGACGGCCATGGTGACTAACCTAATCCGAAGCGGTTACTAGGAATTCTTTTTAAAAATAATTTTGATACCAATAAAATATGATACCATTTGAATGTAACTCCCCTCAAAGAATTATATTTGAAAACAAGAAGAAGGAGTATCAGAGCAATATAAGCAAAGCATGATATCAACAAGATATTCAAAGTATCAAATATGATAACAAATCTTTGGATGCTCCCCCTGAATGTTATTCCCCCTTAAAAATATATATTCATTTGAGGAATAAGAACATGAAAGCTTATGCATCAAGATTTGAAATTTTTCAAGATATTCATGATTTTCAAAATACAAAGCATTTATATCACTTAAAAACTTTTAGCATGATTTCAAATTCATTTTAAGATGATTTGATATCCATACAAATGCTAGAAGTAATATGATATCAAGTCTAGCTACTAGAGTAAGGGTTTGTCAATATGCATACCTTCTTCTTAAAAGTAACCCTTAACTACTAGTTCTATACTTGATCCAAATCATTTCTAGATTATGCATAGATGTCAAAAATAAAAACATATAAATCATAGCATTTAACTTGAAATAATTTAGAAACTATATTAATCAAAATCAAGTGAAGATCTAATAATCACAAGTTTGACCATGAGAGCTTGAAATCCATCAACATCAAAATGGTCATGATCACAACAAATGATTATTAGTCTAAGCTTGATTCTAATCAATCACTTAAAATATTTTTCAAAGCAATATGCATCTTTAAAAATATTTTTCATAAAATACATTAATCAAAATCAAGTGAAGGTCTCACAATCACAAGTTTAATCATGATAGCAAGAAATTCATCAACATCAAGAAGTCCATGATCATAACCAATGATTATAAGTCTAAACTTGATTCTAATTAATCATTTAAAATAATTTTTTAAAGTAATTGATGTAATAATTATAACAAAAAATTTAACTACATTTTCAATCATGGAATGAGATGTTTAGAATTTACAAATGTACATAATCCTTCCTTTTACCATTTAGTCCAAAATGTAGCTTGTCCACATCTTCAATTATTTTGTACAGCTATTTATCAAAAACTTCTTTTCTTCAAGTTGGGCTGCAAGACATTCCTGCAAAACAAATTAAGTGGACATTTTTGGTACCCAAACTTTCTTGAGTCCTTTATGATTAGTAATTATGGTTCCTTTTGGAACCCAAACTTTTCTTAATTTAGAAGGATAAGCATTAAAACCACATTTAAAAGATAAATTGAAAGAAGCAGGAATAGAGAATTTTTTCAAAAGTTTTTGCTTCTTTTCCTCAACCAAAATATTTTTATCACATAAATATTTCAAAATAACATTTTCTTTTTCTAAAAATTCTTTTTCTTTAGAAAAATTATTCTTTTCATTTTTCAAAATATAAATCTTGGCATCTAAATCATCATTTTTATTTGCAAGATTGGTGTTGTCAAGAGAAAATGAATCTACATGCCTATTTAGTTTTTTGTGCTTAATTTTTAGCAATCTATATTCATGCACAAGATCATTAGATGCATCATGTGATTTTTTAAAGGTAAAATCATAATTATTTTTAGCACATACATTTTCCTCATTTGCTATGAAACAAAGATGGGCAACTTCATCATCCGTACTTGAATCTTCGCTATCGCTCCAAGTTGCCATCATTGCCTTGAATTTTTTTTTGGCTTTGAAAGCCATTATCTTCTTTTCTGTATCAGCTTCCACTATCCTTTGCCATAAGTTCAACTCATAGGTCATGAGTGAACCGATAAGCTCCTCCAAAGGTAAGGTTTCTACATCTTTAGCTTCTTGGATCGCCGTCACCTTTGGATCCCATGATTTTGGCAAGGATCTAAGAATTTTGTTCACCAACTCAGCATTAGTATAGATTTTGCCAAGACTTTTTAATTCATTAATAATAGTCATAAATCTTGAAAACATATCAGATATAGATTCATAGTGCATCATTTCAAAAATTTCAAAAGAATGTATAAGCAAATTAATTTTAGTGTTCTTCACTTGAAGAGTACCCTCATGAGTAACTTCAAGTGTATCCCATATTTCCTTAGCAGATGTATATGTAGAAACTCTATTAAATTCATTTAAGTCCAATGCACAATAAAGCAAGTTCATTGCTTTAGTATTGACTTCAATTTGTTTAATGTCATATTCATTCTAATCCTCTTCGAGTTTTGGAATGGAAATGCCATTAACCAAAATTGAAGGAATATGAGGACCACTAACAATGATTTTTCAAAGATGATAACTAAAAGATTGAATATGGATGCGCATGCGAGTTTTCCAAAATGTGTAATTTATGCCATTGAAAAATGGTGGTCTAATACTAATACCTACAAGGGTTGCCGTAATCTTTAACTCAAAATCGTTAGATTTTCAATCAGAGCACCGTGCTCTGATACCAATTGTAGGCTCAGGTAGGCAACCCAAGAGGGGGGATGAATTGGGTTTTATAAAATTTTTGTATTATTTGCAAAGTGTGAACTAAATCAAGTATGTGCTAATGCAATTTAAGTGCTTGTGTATTTCAAATAAATGCAGCAGAAATAAAGAAATAAATGCATAAGAAAAATAATCACATAAACACAAAGATTTATAGTGGTTCGGTGCCAAAGATCAACTTAAAGAAATAAAGATACAAAATTGACAGTTATAGGTTGATCAACTTAAATTACATAAAGACAGGGAGTTCTACACCCAAAGGTGAGAATAATCTTAGATTTTTGTAATCATAGTTGGTTAAACCACTGAAGGTGCAACTAATATAAAAGGATCATAATTTAAATATAAATTATATATTTATACTATAATTATTGTTGTTGCTTTTATATTTTATATTATTATTGTTTGTGATTTATGTAATGCATATCTTGCCATTATTATGGTTAATTTTGTGAATGAATTAGTTACAGCACTTATTGTATGCTATAATTCTTGTCCAAAGGTATGTTATGGTTATCTAATAAGTATTATTGGTAGAATTGTTATTTTTGGAATCTACATCATGAAAGTAACTGTATGGATATTTCTCTATGATCCCTGCTTCACTCTCATCGCATCTAACCAATATTTCCATACCGAATGGATCAAATTACTCTAATTGGCATGAGCAGCATTTTATTATTGTAGGATGCCTAGATTTAGATTTGACTCTATGTAAATCTCAGCCTAATTCTCTAACTTTCACTAGTTTTCCTGATAAAAAAAATTATATAAAAAGTGAGAGCATTCTAATAGATTGACTCTCATGATAATAAAGAGCTATATAGTGAAAGACATAAGGGGATCTATTCCTGATAATGAATTGACTTCTAGGTACCTTTTCTTTGTAGAGCAACAATTTACTAAATCAAATAAAGTCTTGGCTGGTACCCTGATGAACAAGTTAATCTCTATAAAGTATGATGAAATATTTGAAGTGCAAAAGTATATTATGGAAATACATGATATATCTGAAAAGTTAAATGACCTGGGAATGACAGTATCTAAAATTTTCTTGTCCAGTTCGTTCTCAACTCTCTTCCATCACAGTTTATTTAATTTAAAACCTACTGTAATATACATAAAGAATCCTGGTCAATAAATGAACTTATATGTGTGCAAGAGAAAGAGAGATTGGGACAGGAAGGGATTCCAGTTGTTCACATGATTTATGAGAAGCAATCTAAAAGAAAGAAGGATTGTGAAAAAAAAAGAAATGGTTCAAAAAGAAGAGGATTCCTTTCAAGCCAGAAACTAAATGATAGAGAGCGGTGGATCTTTATGAAAAATCGGATGAAGTTCAAGGTTATTTCAGTTGAGACCTATAGACTTATTATAGATACCAATTTTTAATTAGATCTACATGATATCTTTTATATTCCTTCAGTATCTATGAATTTAGTGTCATTAGCAAAACTTAATTTAGAAGGTTTTTCATTTACTTTTGTAAATTCAAGTTTTAATTTAATAAAAAATTCTATTTTAGTTGGTATTGAAATATTGTGCAATGGTTTATATAAAATAAATTTAGATTCTTCTTTTGCATAGTCTCTACTTATTTTGAATGTCAATGTCGGAATGAAATGCGATATTGTAAATAAGAGTTTTTTGAATGAAATGCGATATTGTAAATAAGAGTTTTTTGATATTGTGGCATAGACGATTAGATCACATATCAAAAAAAAGAATAACTAGATTGGTCAAGGAATGTGTTTTACCAAATCTAAAGTTTAGTGATTTTGGTATGTATATCGATTGCATTAAAGGAAAACAAATTAAAAGTAATAAAAAGCATGACACTAGAAGTCAAGGATTCTTAGAATTGATACATATCGATATTTGCGGCTATTTTTTATCTTGTTTTGGAGGGCAAAGGATTTCATCATATTTATTGATGATTTCTCGTATTATGATTATGTTTTCCTATTACATGAAAAGTCTGAAGCTTTGGAAGCCTTTAAGGTATACAAAGTTGAAGTAGAAAATCAACTTGATAGGAAAATTAAGATTGTGAGATATGATAGGGATGGTGAATACTATAGCAGATATGATAAATCTGGCCATAATCCTGGATCTTTTGCCAAATTGCTAGAACAGTGTAGCATTATATTGCAGTATGCTCTACCAGAAAATTTTCAACAAAATAGTGTGGCTAAAAGGCATAATCGTACATTGATGGTGATGCGGGATGAACATGCTAGAGATGAACATGAAAAAATTTCATATTATAGGGCAATAATTTTCTGAATTTTATATGATTTTGTTCCCGAAAAAGAAGTTAAGCACAAGCCAGTGTTTTCATGTAAAGATCAAAGTTCTACATGCAATTCAAGATTCTAACAAGTGATAACAAAAGTAGGATCCTAGGGTTAAGAAACCACTAATTTAGAACATGCTCATCTTCAATAAAATAGATCTAAAGAGAAGGGATTGGTTTTTTGATGGGAGACGGATCAGGGGTAGAATCGTTGGCGAGCTGAGAAGTCGCCGAAGATTAGGTTATCATTTTTTTTTGTGATTTTATTTTTTTTCTATGGTGGTGGCGAAGGAAAAAATGGAGATGGAGGGTAGGAAAATTTGACACTCTAGGACTGGAAACTTACATTCACGAAGAGACATTTCACCTCTAGGGTATCTCATCCATCCTACTACATGTAGCCTAGGGCATCCCACCCATCTCACTACATGCGGAGCCTAGGACATCCCACCCAAATCACTACCTAGGGCCGTAAAAGAAAATTCCTAAGACATAGAGGAGGACTTGATGGGAAAGGGAATAACTAGGGTCTCACATCCCTCGACACCCGAAGGCGAAGGGCAGACGGGTCTCTCACCCTCCCCATATGGGGCGAACAAAAAGAAAAACTCTTTTCTAAAAACTTACTTGATTAACCAAAACTTTTCTTTTTTACAAAGGATTGAGGGTGGTATTTATAGACCTGTCCAAATCTTCATTTGAATTTGAATACAAGATAAAAAGATAAGGATGAATCAAATTCAGATACAAGATAGGATAAGATAAGCCTATCCATATCTCAATCCTAACCAACTAAATCCTAATTCAAATTTCAAATAAAAGATAAATCCTAAATAACTAATCTCCAAATTTAAATTTATTTGCTGCTTCGGAATCTATGCTACTCCGGGATTCGTGCTGGCGATGTCCCCATCATTCTCCTTAGGTAGGGAGAACTCAACTCCGTCGAGTCAGGATCAGGGGGGATGTTAGTGAAACCGAATCTAATCAATCAAAAGGGCTATGCTCTGAGATCTGTTCGGCTCCAAGAATCATGCAACATTGAAAATCATGCAACTCTGGAATCTGTGCAGCTTGAACTTGATAAGAGGAAGCCAGCTTTGCCCTGAGAAGCGTGCAGAAGGATGCTGCTTTCACGTTCGTGTCAGTTTTTTTTTTGCTTTGACGAGCATGCGGAACACCTAGAACAGGGGTTCCGATCCTTAAGGGGCAAATCTGGTGGGCTCTCCTCTGGCGACAGAGCTAGACTGGTGGCGGTGACACGGGGACATGGTGGCGCGGCCCTGTCCCGACGATTGGCAGTGGCACGACAGTGGATCTGGCGATGGCAGCAGGAAGGAAGACGGCGGTGGCTCGATGAGAGGGAGGAGCGGCCATGGGAGGGGACGGTAAAATGGGCGGCATCCGAGCCGGTGAGGGGGGGGTGGTGCGGTTCCTTCGACGGGCGAGCAGCAAGCGGATGATGTGGGAGCCGTCGATGCTGGTGCAGTCCCTGGATCTCATCCTCCTTGACCCTGTTCCTGAAGAGAGCGCACAGATCGGAGAGGACGGAGGAGGGTTTGTCACTCTAGAGGGCGAAGCGCATCCATTCGGGGAGACGCTCGAGGGGGAAGACACACTTGACGAGGGCATGGTGATCGACGGAGGAGATGGAGGAGAGGAGGATGCCCTGGGGGAAAGTAGTTCGGAGAGGGAGGCGACGAGATGGGGATCGGTAGAGGCACGGTCTATTCGGGCGTCGAACACGAAAAGCGGCGACTATCTGGGTCGGGGAGGAATGCGATCTGGATGATGCCGGAGAAATTCTGGGCGGTGAGCAGCGAGACATTGGATTGGATGAGGTAGAGCGGTGATGAGGAGTAGCAGATGAAGGTCTGGTCGCTGTTGAGATGGAAGGTGTGCTTGGTGGAGGAAGGGTTGGAGACGACGAAGAGGATGGCGTGGATGGTACGGCAGCGGCACAAATGGCACAGGGGTGCCGGCACGGGCAGTGGATGCCAGGGTAGCCATGGACGTCTCCGGATGGGAGGAAGATGACGGCACTTGGCTCGGCTCTAGCGAACGGTAATGATGGAAAGGGGAGCCCGGTTGGTAGGTGACCGGTTGGAGGGAGGGAGGCCCGGCTTGGTTGGAGAAACGGCCGACGGGGCCTCCAATGAGATTGGCTGAAGAGAGGAGTCCTAGTTGGAGGCATCGCGTGGAGGTCTGCGGAACAGGGGCTGTTGGTGTCTGGAAGATCCGGTGGAGGCGCCGATCTGAGGAACTTCGGCCATAGTGGAAGACGATGGCTGTAGACAGTAGAGCAAGAACATGGAAGAAAGAGAATGATGGAACCGGTGGGGAAAGGGGATAACTAGGGTCTCACACTATTGGCCAGGTGGCTTCCCAAGAGAGGGGTGAATTGGGATTAAAAAACTTTTCACAATAATGTGGACTTTCAAATTCTTTTAGTGTTGTGGTGCAATATGCAATGCGGAAGTGATTAAGTAAAAGTAATAAAGCAATAAGAACACAATCACAAACACAAGGAAATAGAGTGCTTCGGAGCAACCGGCTCCTACATCCACTACCCAAGCACCATTTAGGATTTCCACTATATCCCCCAATCGGAATACAGTCGGATTATTTTACCAGGCTCACAATCCAAACCTATACACTTTGGTTTTACCGGGATTACCAAAGAAACCCTAGCTCCCTTTGGTTTTAAACGGGATCACCAAAGAAAACCCTAACACTTGGTTTTAAACCGGGATCACCGAGAACCCAACTTAGGTTTTACAAGGTTCACCTAAAAACCTTCAACCTTCTCTTAAGATACAGCCCCTTGCTGTTCTTAGAGAGAAAACAAGATAAGGAAATAATAAACAAGCAACTACAACAAACCAAGTTTGTTTAGATGTTGCCGATGTAGATCAAGATGAAGTCAAGCCTTGAATGCTCTTTAATGCTCTTCAAGCTGCTTCTTCCCTTCTTCAATGAGTGGATTCAATGATGGAGTAGAGTTGGTGAAGCTTTGAATCCAACTTGAATGCTCTTTGAGGTAGGTAGTTGAATGACTTGAAAGCTCTTTGATTTCTCAAGATAATTCCATAATAATGCTCTAATAATTGTTTAATCCTTCAAAAACCATCCCTTTTATAGTTTTCCAAGAGATAAGACAGTTGTAGGGCCTTGGGATTGGTGAAATAGCTGTTGGAGACGAAATGGAATTCAAATTTCAACTTCAACAACTAGCCATTGGAGTGCAGAAAATGGTACCACGAGTCGGCTCGAGGTCCAAGAGTCTGCTCGAAGTCTCAGACAACCCAAAATAATTTTCTGTGGGAGCGGGCTCTTCTGGCTAGAGTCAGCTCTTGCCTTCAGTCAAGTCAAAACCATGAATACCTAAAGTCATCTCTTTAGGGCAGAGTCAGTTCTTGGTTTCAGACCTTCAAAATGCATAACTCTGGAAGACTCGGCTCTTGGGACAGGAGTCGACTCTTGATACTGAAACATTGAAACTTGCTTCGTGCCGTGCCACCACGAGTCAGCTCTTGCAAATCTTCAAAAAATACTTCAAGCTTCTACAAAAATCTTCATCATTGAATCAAATAGAAGCTAATCTACATACTCTATAATTTTACAATTTTTCAACCCATTTTATAAGATTACAAGATTGATAAAACTAGGGCTTTTACAAGTTCAAGTTTATAAAACCTTACATACAATTGAATTACCTTCCAATCAGTTTAAAAACTATTTTAAACAAAAGGTAATCAATTTCCTGCAAAACTACTCAAGTGATTGAAAAGAGTTAGTATCAAATACATGCTCCAATATTTTGTGATCATCAAAATCATTCTAGGGGTCAACAATCTTTCCCTTTTTGATGATGACAAAATACTGGGCATGATTAAAAATTAAAATACTTTACAATTACAGTATATTCAAATTTGTGTGTGTTATCAACACTATGTGCCACAATGTATCAAATGTATCATATGTATAAAACTGAACACTATAAAGTATTATATGTATCGATACATTGAATTTTCCATATCAAATGAACAATGTGTATCGAAATATGATGTATCGACACAGAATGTTTCAAGAGTATCAATATGTATCGAAACTTATGAAACTACCAAACATTTGAAGTGAATTTCATAAAAATATTTGAAGTAAAGCTCCCCCTTACTATTTGTAATATCATTCTTTCTAAATTTCATCAAAATTTCATGAATCATTCCAATTTTCATTTCAACATTCATATTTTCATAACAATTAACATCCATATATCATTTTCATACATACAATCTCCAAAGTATCATAACCTTTTCAAATTTTCAATAAAATTTGTAAATTAAATATTTATTAAACATTCATATTATAGCTTTTTCATGCACACTCTCCGTTCTCCCCCTTTTTGTCATCAATAAAAGGCATACAAGAGAACATTCATTCACAATACTTTAAGATGTGTAGCATAAAAGAATAGATATGTAGTATAAAAAGTGATCGATACATATATAATAAGTCAGTACAAATGTGATACATTACAGATGTGCTACGGCACGAAAAAATTGTATCACAACAACCAAAACATAACAACATAGAGTCCCCAAAACAACAAGATAAAAAATCTAAACATCAAAATGATACGCTAGGATCATCACTATCAGGTTCTTCCTCGTCAGAGGAGGAACCAACTTCTAGGATCCCCGGGCTAGGTTTGAACTTAGGGAACCTAGATCGAAGATCCCTAATCCTAGTCCTAGTGGGAGTGATTGTCCTAGACACTTTAATTTTGGCTTTAACTTTGGCTTTGGACTCTGAAGATATAATGATAGGTGTAGGTCTGACAGTGGGTGGATCAAAAGATAGTGACAAGGTGCTGGTGGTCGAAAGTATCTGGGTAACCAGAATCTGTCCAACCTCAGATCCTGTAGGCTCCATACCAGCCTCAGGCTCAACATCAGCAGGTGTAGCATGAGAAGGTACATCACTAGAATGTGTCGCCGGTGCCTGCTCTCCATCAATGCCAGTGCCAGGTGCTGTGGAAGTCGGTGGTACATGCTGGCTAGCTGTAGAAAGTTGTCTAAAAATGGTCATAATCTCCTGAAATCCATGCTGCATCTCAGACTGAAGTAAAGTAATCCTTTTGTCAGTGTCAGTCCTGAGACAAGATATCTCCTCCAAGACTCTTTGAAGTCTGTCATCTATATCATATCTAGCAGCTGTAGGAGTCCTGACTGGTGAGTGAGGTGTAGTAGGAACTGGCTCTGAAGGTCCAGCCTCATCAACCTATGTATCAGTCTCATCACCAATCCTTTGAGCAGCCTGAGCATCATCTGAGTCATCTGAATGTACCACAGGAACACCTGAAGATTTCCTAACCCATTTGCTATCAACTTTAATAAATCCCATTCTGGTAAGGGATTTCATAGTGTACCTGTTGGTGTGCAGCAACAGACGGCTATCCTTTCCAGTCAGATCTACATGAGCATCCTGGAATAACAGTATAAACACCATCCCGTAAGGCAAACAAACCCATGCCCTACGTGCTGCCTCCCTCATTTGAGATATCATGATAAATGGCAAGTTGAGGGGCTCCCCCTCAATCAATCACCTCATAGACATAAGGTCTCGCTCGCTGACCCAATCAAATCTTCCCGTCCGGGACAAGAAAATCCTACTAATAATATTGTGCAACAGCCTCATTTCCAATGACAGCTGATTTACACTTACATGTATAATGCCCTTCACATTAGATCTTTCCAATATAAGTCTAAGGGTCTTCATCTTCTCTTTTATAACCAAATAACATTCTCCTTCCTTTGGTATGTTTAGCAAACTTGACAACTTTTGTTCACTTATCTCTATGTGCTTCCCTTTTAATGTTCCTTCTAAGTGAAAAGCTCCCAATGACATGTTCTCAAAAAATTGACGAACTAGATTAGGATAAGTTGGAACATTCAGCAAATAAAAATCTTTCCATCCTTGTTTTTCAAGCCAATCACCTATATGTAACTGTTCTTGCTCAAGAAAATTGAAATCGATGCACCTACCCAGGGTAACGTGACGATTTCCAATAGGAATTACTTGTCGGGGTGCTTGAAGCTCTTCTTCCTGCTCAATCGGTTGTTCTTCTTCCGGAATTGAAGTGTCTAACCACCTCTTGGTCCTCCATTCTTCCACGACAGTCCGAACTACCCTCTTTGCTTTCTTGGCCACAGCCTTGCGAGGTGCCATTTAGCTAGGATCAAAGGATTCAAGGGGTTTTAAAGAGTTTTTGGAAGGTTTTCTAGAGTGGAATATGGAGTCAGCTAAGAGGAATTAACCAAAACTTAGAAATATAATGAATAGGAAACACGAAAACCCTATTTAAAAAGATTTGGCCTGACCTTCGAGTCGGCTCACCAAGCGCTCAAATAACTAGAGTCGGCTCGAGCGAAAAACCAATCTAAAGGTCAAAATAGGTCAAACTCAATTTCTAAAGTTTTCTTGAGTCTAAACTAGGTTATCCTATGCTCTAAAGAGAAATTTGAAACATTTAGATAATTTTTCTTAATTTTCAAAAATTAGGTCAAATAAGTTCAGAATGGGTCACATAGCCCTAATTCGTCTCTAATTTTCTCAAATCTATCTAGACTTAATGGTTTAGTAAAACTGTCCGCTAGTTGGTCTTCAGTAGGTACAAATTCTAGTTCAACAATATTGTTTAAAACATGATCACGAATAAAATGATGTCAAATTTTAATTTGCTTAGTTCGTAAGTACTGAATTGGATTTTTAGATAAATTAATAGTACTAGTATTGTCACATTTAATAGGAATTTTAGATTGGACAACACCATAATCTTCTAGTTGTTACTTGATCCATAACACTTGAGCACAACAACTCCCAGCAGCCACATATTCTGCCTCAGCGGTAGATAGTGCTACAGAGTTATGTTTGCAACAGTACCAAGAAATCAAGTTAACACCTAGAAATTGACAGGTGCCACTTGTGCTTTTTCTATCAATTTTACAGCCTCCATAATTAGCATCAGAATAACTAATCAACTTCAATGAAGTGTGCTTAGAATACCATAAACCTACATTACATGTGCCTTTCAGGTATTTAATGATTCTTTTAACAGCTATGATGTATGACTCTTTAGGATTAGATTGAAAATGTGCACACATACAAACACTAAATAATATATCAGGTCTACTAGCTGTCAAATAAAGTAATGAACCAATCATACCTCGGTACAGCTTTTGATCAATATTTGTGCCATTTTTATCTTTATCCAGTCTACATCCAGGACTCATGGGTGTTCCACATACTTTGCTTGATTCCATGCCAAATTTCTTGATTATCTCTTTGATGTACTTGGCCTGGTTGATCAGGATACCTTCTTTAGTTTGTTTGATTTGAAGTCCAAGAAAGTAACTTAACTCACCCATCAAGCTCATTTCGAATTCTTCATGCATTAGCTTTGCAAAATCTTGACACAAAGATTCATCAATAGATCCAAAGATAATGTCATCAACATATATTTGAACAACTAAAATATCATTCTTCTTTCTTTGAATAAACAATGTGGTGTCAACACTACCTCTTACAAATTCATTTGCAATAAAAAAATTACTTAGTCTATCATACCAGGCTCTAGGTGCCTGTTTCAGACCATACAAAGCTTTATTCAGTTTGAAAACATGATTTGGAAAATTATGATTGATAAAACCAGGAGGTTGCTCGACAAAAACTTCTTTAGATAAAAATCCATTCAAGAAAGCACTCTTTACGTCCATTTGAAATAGTTTAAAGTTTATAAAGCATTCATAAGCTAGTAACAATCTAATAGCTTCTAATCTAGCTATCGGTGCATAAGTTTCATCAAAATCTATTCCTTATTCTTGATTATATCCTTGTGCAACCAGTCTAGCCTTATTTCTAATTACATTTCCATCTTCATCTAATTTATTTCTATAAACCCACCTAGTACCTATAACAGGATAGTCATTAGGTCTTTCTACTAGGATCCAAACATTATTTCTCCTAAATTGGTTTAATTCATCATGTATTGCTAACATCCAATTAGGATCAGTTTTGGCTTTTTCTATATTGTGTGTTTCTATATGTGAAACAAAAGTAATTAAATCATGTGCATCTCTATGTACAAATCTAGTTTTAACACCTTGAGATGGGTCTCCTATAATTAATTCTTTAGGATGCGATTGTACATACCTCCATTATTTAGGTATATCATCATGTTCTTTACTCACCTCTTCTTCATGTAGTTCACTTGTTTGTTTGTCTTTGAAAGTCAAGTCTTTCATTCCACGTTGTAAAGTACCTGCATCATCATCAGCAAAATCTTCCTTTATCGAAGATGTAATGTCAGATTCATTGAAAACAACATAAATAGATTCTTCAACAATTAAAGTTCTTTTATTGAAAACTTGATAGGCTTTACTATTTAATAAATATCTAAGAAAAATAGCCTCATCGGATTTTGCATCAAATTTACCAAGATTGTCTTTTCCATTGTTAAGAACAAAACATTTGCATCCAAAAATATAAAAATACTTAATATTGGGTTTTCTATTATTCCAAAGCTTATAGAGGGGTTTTTCTGATAATAGGTCTAATCAAAACTCTATTTAAAATATAGCATGCAGTATTCATAGCTTCTGTCCAAAAGTATTTTGGAAGATTTCCTTCACAAAGCATTGTTCTGGACATCTCTTCCAAAGTACGATTCTTTCTTTCTACAACACCATTTTGCTGTGGTGTTCTAGGTGCAGAAAAGTTATGATCAATACCGTGCTTAGTGCAAAAGTGATCAAAATACTAATTTTCAAATTCGGTGCCATGATCACTACGAATTGAAATGACAGATAAATTTTTCAAATTTGTAACTCTTTTGTAAAACTTTTTGAATATATTAAAAGTTTCATTTTTATGTGCAATAAACAAAATCCATGTGTATCTTGAAAAATCATCTATAATCACAAGACCATATTTCTTACCACCTAGGCTAGTAGTCCTAGTAGGTTCAAATAAGTTCTTGTGAAGTAGCTCTAAGGGTCTAGTTATAGAAACTATATTTTTAGATTTAAAACTTCCCCTAACTTGTTTTCCTAACTGACAAACATCGCAAACATAATCAAAATTAACTTTAAATTTTGACAAACATTTGACTAAATCCTTTGAAATAAGTTTAGCTATTATGTCCATACTAGCATGACCAAGTCGCCTATGCCATAGTAAACTTGATTCCTTGCTCTTGTCATTCATTGCTACAAGATTTGTGTTGCTTGACATAGCTAGATCATTAAGATCTACTACATAAATGTTACCAAATCTGTGTCCAATGAATTTAGTACTAGAGTCAAGTGGATCAACTACTATACACATTGATGACTTGAAGTAAACATTAAAACCAATGTCACATAGCTGACTAATACTCAAAAGATTATGTTTTAATTTTTCTATAAGTAACACATTTTTGATAAAAGTAAAAGGAGTAATTTTGATTTTACCAATACCGATTATCCTTCCCTTTCGATTGTCACTAAATATTACAATTCCACTATCCTTTTATTCTAGGGTGAAGAATTGATCAGCATCACCCATCATGTGTCTTGAACAGCCGCTGTCTAGATACCATCTTTTCTTTATACTTGTGGCTGCAAGATATCCCTGCAAAACAATCATTTAGCAAATTTAGGTACCCAAGCTTTCTTGGGTCTTTGCATGTTAATGGAAATGGTTCCTTTTGGAATCCAAACTTTCTTAATTTTCTTTTTGTTATTATGTTTCAAATGACATTCAAAAGCTTTATTACCAATGTTATTACATGCATAGCATACAATCTTTGATTTTGAATAATAACCATGAGATGATGCAAATTTAGGTCTAACTTATTTTGAACTAATGAATTTAGGAGCATATGAAGTAGAAGCTGAAAACTTGTTTGAAATAGAACCTTTATAACCAAATCCAAATTTATTATTTGTTTCTTTTTGATCTTTTAAAATTAATTCAAGTTTGTTAGAACTTAGGATTAATTTTTCAATTAAGGGTTTTGGTTTTTGAACTTCCTTCTTTAAATCATTATTTTTATTTTTCAAATCTTTATTTTTCTCGAGAATCTCTTCTTTTTCAATTTGAACAATCTTAAGTCTTTCACAAACAAAATTCAATTCTCCCGCCAGCTTTTTCCCGTACCGGTGGGGGGAGTTCTGGAAGGATGATGAAGGGGCCCCGGGGTTCCTATTCAAACTAGAATCCGACCCCTCATCGGAGTTGAAATCAAACTCGTGTCCGGGAAAGGGAACAGAGGGCTTGATGTTGTCCAGGCCCTTCAAGTCATAGAACTTGAAGGCCTTCCCCCGGCAATCCCGGAACCCCTGATGGTAGGAGTCCAGAGCCGCTTCGGTGACCTCCTCCCTGAAAGCAGTGGACGCCTTGAAGTCTGATACGGCGTTCGCCGCCTCCTTCAGTTGAGCCTCCAACATGCGGACCCTCATCTCCAGACGGTCCACGATAGGCTTATCATCATCGCCCGGTTCAAAGAATCCAGACTCCTCTTCCTTTTAGGATCGACGACCCTCCTCTTCGCTGCCTGCCGAAGTTCGGAGGTGCTGAACTTCATTTTCGACTGAAATGCTAGGAAGGAAGAAGAAGTCTGAGATGATGGTAACCCTTGATAGCAGAGGACAAGGTCCTATTTATAAAAACCCTGCACCCATGACCGGCCGCAGGGAGGCATGCTCCACGTCTTTTTCCAGCTGCGTTAGAGAGCGCCACGTGTCCAAGCGACGCTTCGAGAACCAGAAGACCACTTGAGGGTCATTTTCGGAACAATAACTGTCGGCGCTTCGAATTCGGAGGAATTTCCATCGTGCGGCAGCGACATTAATGGCTCCTTTTTGGAAAAGGAAGACCTGGTGGCACACAAAGCGCAAGAAAATGCGATTGTACGAATATCGATACACCACGTGGACAACGAGGATCGCAATCAAACTTTCCTAATCACCGGTCAATGGGGAGTCGACACCTGTCTACCCCAACGGACAGGTTTAGTTATGAGAGGAAGGTGACACCAGCCTAATTGACCGTAGACGGTCTTCGACAACGGAGTTCTAACTTATTCCAAAGTTCAGCTACCAATCAAACGGCCGTCCGACTAAGCAGAAGAAGGAACAGTAAGCTTTGTTCAAGCTACATCTGAAAACACAACATAGCACATGCAGGAGAAGAAAAAGCTACTTCAAAATCTGGAGAAGTTGTTATACAAAAATCATTGACGGCACACAAAAAAAAAAAGAAAACACATCTAAAGCTACTTAGATTATTCAACATCAACTGGAGGAGACCCAACACCACATGATTGAAGCAACTCGTCAACCTGCGCAGAAAGGATCTCGTCGACTTGGGCTGGGACCGGAGATCCTTCAGCTTGGGCTCCCCTAGCCTGAATCTCCTCCTGAACCGGGATCAGAGTTGGAGCCACCCCTAAATCTTCGACTGAGGCAGAGACCTCTTCTCCTGGACACGGCACCTCTTCGGCCTCTTCCGCGGCCTCGGCCTCCTCCTCCTCCTCCTCTTCTTCTTCTTCGGCTTAGTTAAAGGAAGGGATGCCAGAGAGATCAAGGTGGGGGAAGGCCTCCTTTACCATGGAAAGTCCATCGTTGAAGCCATGCTGGTAGCCGTACAGGGATGCTTCGTTCATCTCCTCCTGGAACTGTGAGGATTTCTGAAAATCTGCTACATCATCGTCCACCAGCTTTCTCAAGGACGCGGACTCTCTCTTGGCCGCTTCGGACTCCAGAACTACCTCTTCGGCCCTCCTGGCAGCTTCCTCCGCTGCCTTGGTCAAACCCTCTATCCTCTTTTGATTCTCCTTGGCAGCTTGCTCCAAGGAGTCGACTTGCTTTTTGCTATTCCTCCACCCTGCCCCTTGCTTCACTATTGTCAATTGGGCACTCTTCAGTTCACTCTTCAGCTCTTGAACTTCAGCATCCGCTCGAGCGAGACGGTTTTCCATGGACTACCTCAGCTCTTCGGCCACCTCCTTTGCAGCTTTGGCCGTGTAAAGTTCCTCCTTGAGGCCATGAATGAGACTGTCAACATTTCCTAGGCCTTCCTCCATAAAGGTAAGGTCGTAGACCAACTGCATCGAAAATATGGAGTCATGGATCGAACAATTCTCAAGGCAAAGGAGACAGCAAGGACTATACCTATTGCAGGGCGGAAAAAGCAGAATCAGACATCCTAGGAATGTTCCGACTTCGAAGAACTGCCAAGTTGTGAGGCAGTAATGTACTCTTCAGCGCCTGCCTGGCTACGGCGGGGACCAGCAATCCCCCCGTAGGTGAAAGCTCCAAAGAATTCGTCGAACGGCTTCTAGCTGGAGGAGCCCCACGAGCGAACTCTCCCTCGACTTGCCGTGCTTTGCCCCTATCAACTGCAGGGGGGCAAAGCGGTGGCACGTCCACCGCCAGAGGCAGACTCCCTCTTGTGCGAACCGGGGAGGTAACCGCCGGTGGAATTTTAACTAGACAAGGTCTTGACAGGGCACCTTCCGTGGGTACCACATCTTCCCCTGAGGTTTCCCGGGAAGATGAAGTGATCCGGTCCCCCTTAGGACCGTCTCTTCGGGCCTTCTTCCGAACTGCCGACCTTATGAGAGGAGCTTGAGCTACCCTCTTCTCAGAAGTCTGACGGAGCCAGCTCAAGCCACGTTTCATTTCGCCACCTACAAGCAAAGAAATTTCTTTAAGTCGACTGAGCTACAACAAAAACAGGGGAAGAGGGGCAGAAATTTCCGCCACTATAGCTAATGCGGAGAATTTGCTAATCCCCGCAAGATAGAGATTTATCTCCTCCAATAACTCACGGATAGGGGCAACTTCCGAGTTGATCAGAAGATCATAATCCAACTAGTCAGCCGCCAAGACCTTCTTCCCATCATTGGTGATTAGATGAGGCTTCTTTCAAACAGTGTCAAAGTCCCATGGATCAATGGACAATACAAACACAAAAATAGGTTTCCACCCGTGGATGGCGCTGGGCATGTCCCTGATGATCTTGCGGCCCGGTCGAGGGCTGATCACCCACCATCTGCTGCTATGAAAATCCCTCTTGAGTACAAAAAGGGATGTGAATAAGTTGGTCCTAGGCTCTATGTTGGCGATACGGCACAGAACCAGAAACCCGCAGACGTTCCGGATGCTATTCGGGGTCAATTGCGCCGGCACCACTTGGCATAGACGAAAGATTATGATGAAAAAAGGATGCAGGGGAAGTCGAAGGCCAGCCTTTAGATGGTCTTCGTACACGGCTAAGCACCTAGGAGGAAGTTTGTTTGCCCGTTCCTCAGGTGCGGGGAGAACGAAAGGAAACCCCTCGGGAACGCGATAGCGTTTTCAAAGAAGAGTCATCTTCCCCTGTGAAACTAAACTAGGAATCGACTCCGGACCTACTACGTCACCGGCCCTCGAGCGCCCAACTTGTCCCCCCTGACTTTCTACAGCTTCTTCCATGACAAAGGAATGAAATAAAAAGGTAGAAGGAAGATTCTACTTACAGAATAGACTGGTAGTCAAGAACAGGGAAGGCTGAGCGAAGAATAAGGTAAGGTTGAAGAAGCTTCCTTAGCCGGACCTTCTCTCTTTCCCAAAAGGAGACCAGGAGCCTCCGAAATCCTACCAGGTTGATTTGACAAAGGGCTACCTAAGGAGGTAACCCATCTTGAGCCAGTGGCCAGGATGAAGCGCATCCACCATCCAACGGGCAGGGAGAAGTCACCACAACCACCCAAATCTCAACCGAAAGATTGGCTGAACCATCACGCAACAGGAAAAGAAGAGGCGGCCCCAGGGCCACTCGCTCTTTTCTTCTCCCCCAACCAGGAAGCGACAACTGTCCACCGCTCGATTCCCAAATAACTAGCAGTCATGATCAGCAGTCTAATCAGAGATCTCATGATCATCCACTACACTATCTCCTAAGAGGAAAACGACAAAGCAATGGTACTCTCACTTCTCAAGGCAAAACTTCACTTCAAAAATTGAGAGTAGGGGGGGCAACTATTGGGGTATCCCGGTCCAAGTACGAACCGAACACCGATTTGGCTGACCGAAGATCTTTTCTCCGAACCAACAACTTCGATCCTAGGAAGTTCAGGCCAACTACGGGCAACTCAAGGCTCTCCGCTAGCCTACGATATCCGAAGGCAAGACCTTCGGATTATGTCTTCGGCCCTAACCGAAGACCAGGCTTCTCGTTGACTTTCGAAGACATGCTCTTCATTTCCTGCCGAAGACACGATCTCCGGCCCTTGGTAAATACCAAGTCCTCGACTCATACTGAAGACTAGATCTCCGACCAAGAAGATTCGAGGACAGGAAGATTCCCGATTTAATAATGAGAATCTCCTTAAGCAGGAAAATCTGAAGATGGATCCACGATCTGTCCCAGATAGGCAACAGTAACCAACGGTTGCAATCGACTATCCCCATGCCACGATCATGGCGTGCAACTCCAGTTACCACGCCTCCGGTCTGGCCGAAATCGCTCAATGATAACCCACGATTGCCAATCATGGAGAGAAATTAACTTCCCGTAATCACTGGGAGAAGAACGGATCCGCAAGCCGGACAACCTTTTATAAATAGCAGTAAGAAGAAATGCTCGAGAGAGGTAGATACACACACTCAAAATTCGAAGAACCTTTCCCTCTGCTTCTCAAGAATCTTCCCCATTCTGTGGCTGGGGCCCACCTCTGACTTAGGCATCGGAGTATCCCTCGCCGGAGCAACTCCAGCAAGG